>OX439484.1:194978469-195507705 GCA_949320155.1 Melangyna quadrimaculata | reverse complement strand
CAAACTCCGGTGGGGGTGTATTGCTTAAAAAATAAATAAAAAAAATTCCTGCTGCCACCACAACCACAAGGATGACAATCTGCCGCAGTTAATGCTTCTGCATGCATGTTTTCTTTTCCATGCAAGTCCCGTAATTTGGCTGATAAAATGTTAATGTCCGCAGGATAATTAGTTTTTGCTGTCACAGGGTGTGTCTGAGTTTGTGTAGATAAAAAAGGGACAAGGATGAGAGAGAGAGAGAGCATCCAGTGGGTGTACAAGTGAATGTGCCCACAAACTAATTGAATTCCACATGGGATCGTCCTGCTTTTGACTTGACTATATAGAGGTGTGCATTCTTCCTGTCCCTCTTATATTTTGGTGTTTGGCTGGTGTGAAGCCCTCTCTATCTGTTTATAGAGGGCGGATATGTATCTTGCATGCAATTGATGAGATTTTAATGGGCTTGCGGCAGAAACATATCCGAGATACACATATAATATAATAATAATAATCAAACAACACAGAGAAATACATATGTATATGTAGCTAGGTAGAGATATCCATATGCATAACAACGAAAATTATCAAATTGGAATTCAGCTTTATGGCCTCATTATCAATTAAGACTATCGCCCCAGTGCAAAATGTAGTCGCCTGTAGGTAAATGGTGTTTCGGTTTAATTGTGGTGCAGTATGGTGTTTTTTGTTAATACTATCACTTTGAATTATCTCGTGGATTAATTGTCAATTACAATGGCATGCATTTTTATTTTCCCTAAGTAGGTGTGAATATAACCAGATTTAATCAATTAAATTAGGTAGAAGTTTAAATAAAATAATAAAAAAAATCTTAATAGGTAAGGTGTACCGTATACCAATATATTATTTTAGTTGGTCATAGAAATTTAAATAAGTGTCAAATTCACGAAACAAAATTGCAGTTTTTATAGGGGCACCAAAATAACCATTTTTCGAAAAAGAATTACTTAAAAAGTACCCTTTCTTTATGTTAGTTAACTGATTTTTGTTCTCGCTTCAACGATTCTGATAAAAAAAATTAGTTCATTTTAGTAAAATACGATTTATCTTTTTGGCAAAAAAAAAAATCTATGGAAATTACCGTTCAGTTTTGCTTCAAAGTAAAAAAATATGTCTGGGTATATGTCCCAAAAACTCCATCAGGTACCAAAGTTTTAAGAAAATCAATATATAGGTACATAGGTGTTGTTTAGGCTGAAAGCGCAGGAAAAAACAGACAGAATTGCACTATCCACTTTTGTTTTTTGTCAAATTCAAAACTTGGATTAAAGCTGAATAAACAATTTAACCCTAAGAATAAAGTATGAAAAATAGGCTGGGTGCGACCACGAAGAAATCGCTAAATGTTCTTAAGGACCATTCACATGAGAGCGACCAACGACCGACGAATGAACAAACAAATGGGAATTAAAAAATTAATAAACCTAATATCTCACAAAATCTAGTCAAAATGGTAGAAATTGATTTAAGATTAATTTTAAAATTATAAAATCTGAATTAATAAATTGGTCGTAACGAATTGCGGCTATTCGCGACGAACAAATTGTTTTCTTTAAATTCTTTTCTTTTCGGAATTAAAATGAAAATTTTAGTCTCTTAAAATAATCCTCAATTATATTTCTTCCATTTTGTCTAGATTTTGTAAAGAATTTAGGTTTATTAATGTTTTAAGTCCCATTTGTTCATTCATTCGTTGGTCGTTGGTCGCTCTCATGTGTACAGCCTTTTAATCTATTGATAATAGTACAGTTTTGATTTTTTTTGTGAATACCTTTAAAAATTCGAATAATTTAATGTGTGCATAATACTTTTTTTCCAAATTAAAAATTAAGCCAATTATTTCAACCAAAAAAGATGGACTGGCTGAGTTCCAAAATGTAAAACAAAAAGTTTTGATGCGGCAGCAATACTCTATTGACACGCATCTGCTACGCAAACTTGCTGGGGTGGAATCGGCTAAGGTGATAGGTGATTATCAATGGTGGTGATCGTCGTTTTGACGATTGCTGTCTCTATTTTAACATTGAAAATGTTTATAGGCTCGTTTTTCACAAATTATGGTTGGTGTTACCAAAATGAATAATGTACAAATGAATACAAATGAAAATGAACTTAAGCGTAGTAGGGGCATTTTGCGAAAAATTTGGTTGGTGTTACCACAGAAGCTACCTACAAAATTAAAATGAACATAATCGTTGTAAGCGGTGAACAGCGTAGCGAATCGAATTGTTGGTTGGTTGATGTTTCGAGCTTGTGCAATTTGCTTGTGCTACCAAAGAAGAGAATGAAAGAATGAAAAATAATCGATGACAGAAATAATGAGCTATATGTTTGTAGGTGTTTTATTGGAAGATGGAAAAAATTAACTTTTTTACAAAAAAAAACTAACTTTTTTACTAAAAACAAATTGTTTTTGTACAAAAAAATAACTTTTTTAAACAAAAAAAAATTACTTATTTACAAAAAAATTAACTTGTTTACAAAAAAAAAACATTAACTTTCTTACAAAAAAAAAATAACTTTTTTACAAAAAAAAAAATTATAAAATAGCCTGGCTAACATAATTATGTTCGACGGGTGCCTTTTGGGTCCTGCACCCAACTATGCTGCAATATGAAGATTTTAAAATACTTCATTAAGCCAGACATAAAAGATTTACTGAAAAAACAAACTACAATTGCATGAAAACTGAATATCAATTCGAGTTGATGTTTTTGTACCTCCCCAATTGACTTAATTATTCAAAATTTGTACAGAAAATTGTTGTGGTACAAGAGTTGTAATTTAAGATTCTTGGTAGCATATTCTCTACATATAGTATAGAGGATTAAATAGTTGTAGATATGTATAATAGAATATTAAAGATTTAGTAGATACGTTTTGAATTATGATTTAAAAAGATGAGCATTTTGTGACACCGCATCGGACAGGTACAATCGTCCTTAACTTTATTTTTTCTTGGATTTCAATCAAATTATCTATTTCGTATAGCTCGAACCACTGGAAAAATAGAAGTAATATACAGTAGAGGCCACTTATAGTCACAAGAAGATGAGAGACTAATTTGGCTGTGCTTGTACCCAATTCTGAAGATGGTTTGTCCCAAACAAAATAGATGAGATCTTCAGAATGAGGTGATAAATTAAAACAGGGATGAATTTAATTTGTATGCAAACTTAATCGGAAAATGTTATACAAATTTATGCTAAAAATGTGATTGAGCTAATAGTCGTTTCGATTTTTGGCGCATAAAATTAAAAAGTTGATCAAAATTTTACAAATTTGTAAAACAAAACCCACAAAACCTCCTACGATTAGGTATAAGAGAGAAAGTAAGATTATTGCGCTTGATATTTCTAAAGCATTTGATAGAGTTTGGCATCAAGCTCTCTTATCGAAAATGCGTGCATTTGGTATCGATGAATCTCTTCTTCGTTGGATTAGAAATTACCTTTCGGACCGTTCAATACAAGTTGTATTGGATGGTTTCATGTCTGAAATTCACAAAATAAATGCTGGTGTGCCCCAGGGCTCCGTTCTGTCTCCGACTCTCTTCCTTATATTCATAAACGATCTTTTATCTGAAACTTCTAATCCATTAAATTGTTTCGCTGACGACAGTACCCTCAGCTTTTCATAATCGTTCTTAGATTCACATCCATGTCCTTCGGATGTGGAACTTGAACGGCAGCGTATGATAAGCTCATTAAATTCTGATCTCTACAGCATTGTCCAATGGGGAATAAAAAATCGTGTAGAATTTAATGCTTCAAAAACTCAATGCTGTCTACTGTCGTTAAAACAAAACCCACCCCCCATGCCACTATCCATGAATGGCACTTGCTGCTAAGTGTTTAAGTTTTCTCCGTCGATGCAAGAAATTTTTCTCCCCTTCTGATCTGGCTGTGATCTACAAAGCCTTTATTCGTCCAAAACTTGAGTATAACTCTCACATTTGGGCAGGTGCTCCAATAACCCACTTGAGTTTATTGGATAGAATTGAAAAGAGAGCTCTTAAAATGATAGGTGAAAGAACTATAACGGAAACATTCTCATCTCTTGAGCACCGTCGAAATGTTTCATTTCTTTCGTTATTTTACCGTTATTTCCATAATGATCTAGTGAAATAGCCAGTTGCATTCCTCCCCTTAAACAATTCAACCGTAATACTCGCGCTTCTAGGCATGCCCATCAGTTTACCCTTGAGCCCAACTTCGGACGTACTGTTAAGTACAGAGATTCTTTCTTTAGTCGCACTACTCGAATGTGGAATGCTCTACCCAGCTCAATTTTCCCCTCCCATTGTGATCTCCAGACGTTCAAAACCAATGTGAATCGGTATCTCCTTTTAAATCCCCTCCAATCTACCTAATCGCTCGTGCTGTGTATATCATCTTAAGGGTAGTCACAACCCCTTTTGCACGCGCTTAATATAAAAAAAAAAAAAAAAAACCGTCGAAATGTTTCATGTCCTTCGTTATTTTACCGTTATTTCCATAAACAATGCTCTAGTGAAATAGCCAGTTGCATTCCTCCCCTTAAACAATTCAACCGTAATACTCGCGCTTCTAGGAATGCCCATCAGTTTACCCTTGAGCCCAATTGCGGACGTACTGTTAAGTACAGAGATTCTTTCTTTAGTCGCACTACTCGAATGTGGAATGCTCTACCCAGCTCAATTTTCCCCTCCCATTGTGATCTACAGACGTTCAAAACCAATGTGCATCGGTATCTCCTTTTAAATCCCCTCCAATCTACCTAATCGCTCGTGCTGTGTATATCATCTTAAGGGTAGTCACAACCCCTTTTGCACGCGCTTAATATATATAAAAAAAAAAAAAAAAAGATAATGTTAAAAAGAATTGTTGATTAATTTAACAAGAGCAAAACGAATAAATATAAAATAAATGCGTAACTTACAAAATTCTAAACGGATTCTCCAGGTTAAGGTTTAAAAATACTGCCTTAAGATTTACACGAAAAAAAAACTATCTACAAATTCTTGAAAACTTCGAAAAAATTAAAAACAATTTGAGTTAATGTTTTTTTTTGTCACCTTCCTAATTTAATTAATTATTGAGAAATTATTAATTTAATTTCGTTGGTTGGCATATTCCTTACATAAACTAGAGATAACATAGTTGGAAATCTAAAACATAATTCAAATTTAATGCTTTTTGAATTATGATAAAATCGTTCCTTACTTTATATTTTGCTGAAGAATTTTAATCTTCTGTTTCTTTTGTCAGCAATTAAGCGCTTATGTTAATCAAACATATAGCTGTGCACTCATTGAAAGCTCCAAACATTCTAAAACAAACAACAAAAAACTGGCTGAACACCAATAGCAGCAGGTTCACTGTAGTTGAAGATAGCTAGTACAATAATAACGAAGTCGAGAGGAAGAAAACAGTATACAGTCGAGCCCGTTCATAGCCATATAAAGATGAAATAAATAAAATGTGCTTTTATCTGACTGCAAAGTTGGTTTGGCGCAAAGAAAAAAAGATTAAATGACGATAACAAACAAAAAAAAGTTCCAGTGTTACTTGCAGATGTTAATTATCAAAACAAATTCAGTGCAGTATAAAATTGAGAAAACTTCAACTTTTTGCTACAGGTAGGTTTTGTATCACTGTCAAAGTAAAAAGATACGAAAATAGTGAAGAGCTCTTCAATTACAATATAACGATTTAGTTGTTGCAAGAAATGTATGGTATGCCACAAAGTTGAGCACTTTTGGTTGAAGATACAGTCTTGTGTTCAGCCATTAGTTACTTACAACTATTTTTGTAGCTTTCACAAATGAAAAGCTTACCAAATTAAAATAATTATAATGTACTTTATTGCATCACGATAGGTGTTGTCAACATCACTTCCTTACAAGAATTTTAAAATTCAAAAAGATATAGAATTATTTACTTTTATTGTGTATTTTTGTTAAAATAATGAGTTCTTCTATTCAATTATTATAATCGTTTTCTTATATAACATATCTTGCTTCAACTTAATTTTAATTAATGTAATTTTGTTTAAGTGCAAACAATTAGTTATGTTTTTTTTTTATTTAGCAAATGCAAGTCATTTTCAATGCTCCCATTCTTACTCTATGAGTGAAATCTGTAATTTTTTTTCCTTAAGATGTGCTAGAGACAGCTATCTTCAAAACGACGATCACCACAAATGATAATCAACTATCACCTGCTTTGTAAACACTTCACTTTGTATAAGTTTGGCAATTCGAAACGCACATTATTCGGAGAACAGACATTAAACAAAATGCATGTGTCAATTATTCACGCATTTGAAGCACAAGCAAACGTATGGACGAAAAAGTTTTCCAAATTTATCGAAGAAATACAAATTCTCAAAGCTTGAATAAACAGACATGCCGCATTATCCTTTTCACTTTTCATTTCCACCCTTTTCACTAAAAAATAACACAATTTTATTAAATTCTTAGAAATACAAAAAACTTTTGCTTATTTCTAAGGCAATTTTTCTTTGTAAGGCAATTTTGTTTCTAAACAATAATGTCAAACAAATGCATCAATAAAATTATTGATGCGCAGTTTGCTCAGTTAATGCGCAGAGACTTCGTATCGGATGCGTTAAGAAACTTGCTGCTTTGTAAACATTAAAATGCGCATCTGATGCATTTTGGAACTCATCCACTCTTGGCAAAAAAATACTATAAATCAGGGGAGTTGACTTTAAACAAACAAAATACCATGGTTGCTAAGAATATAAAATGACAAATTAAGTGTCAGGTGCCAAAGTTTGATTTGGAAACGATTTTGGGTATAAGAATTTTTCGAATCAATACATTTTTGAAAATTCGTTTTTGGCAACATTTTGATTTTAATCTTTTTGACAAAAATTTGTTGTTTTTCTCAAGATAAAGAGTTTTTTTTGCAGTTTTTTTTCTCTCAAAACAAACTATCTATTTATTTTTTGAAAAAATTACCAGTTGTTGACTACGTCTTTATGTACATATAAAAACATCTACTATTATCTACATTATTTGTTCTTAAAATACTTGAGACGAAAATTATTTTTTAACAGCTTTTCGTAATTAATTTTTTTTTTAATTTGTATCTAATCCTTATTACGTTATTATGTTCAGAAAACTAATCCGGAGTCGATATCTTTTTCAGTTCTCTTTTTTACTCTTTTTTAAATAGCTGTAGTAAAAAACGTCAAATCTCTGACAGTTCTTCACCGATTCCTTTGAAATTGGAAAACAACGTAGCATTTAAATGCACGAGTTTTTATATTACCTGTCTTCTTGTCATACAACACCATCTGTTGGATGCCCATGCAAGACATAATAAAAAAAAAGTAAGCTATTTTGAAGAAGTAAGCAATTTAAGTGTATGCTTGTTCAAAACCTCAAATCTCTAAAAGTTCTTCATAGATTGCTTTGAAATTTTGACACAGCGTAACATTTAAAAACACGCATCAAACAATGCCATGTCTTGGACATCAATGTAACACACAGTTAATTGTGAACTCATAGTGTTCTTAGGTATTGAATTTAGTACAGAACGATCGACACTGCATCTGGGACGCGTGCCTGTGCAATACCTAAAACCCCAATTCAATTAGTGCATTGTTTGCAAATCTACTAACGGCCTGCTCTCCTTCACTCTAACAGAGTTATCGAAGAAATAAAGATCGCACATAGCTGTGAATATTTTGCATCAAAAACACGAGAAAAATTTAAACATAAAATGGGTTAATAATCAAAAAAGCGTTGATAAACACTTAAAATTTGTTTTTCGTAATTGCTCACAAAGGAGAATGGGCAAAGTGGTCTACCCACTCAACAGTAATGTGTTGTATGTCGTTGAAAAGGTAATTTTGCTGACTTCATTTCATTGTATTACCATTAAGCTCTAAACTATGGGATTCGTGAGATATTCGGAATCAAAACACCGAAAAAGACAATAATGCATTTCTTCATTGGTAGTGTGTCCTCATACCTACATTAATCTGTGATACATCGTTGAAAAGATAATTTTGTGTACTTTATTTTTGTATATAGCCGTGAAGACGTAGATCATAGGGTGCAAGAGATATGTGGGCATACAAATCGGCAAATATAACAACAATGCAATTCTTCATTTGGTCCCGGTCTACCGACTCAACAGTAATGAGTCATACATCTTTGTAAAGGTTATGGCATTTGCTTCATTTCATTATATGGCAGTTAAGCTCTAAACCATGGGGTTCGTAAGATATTCGGCTCTTAAGCACAAAAAACAGCAATAATGCAATTCTGCATTGGTAACTTATCAACCAAGTCAACAACTATGAGTCATGTGTCGTTGAAAAGGCTGTTGCGTGTACTTCTTTTTATTATATGACCGTTAAAGTGTAAATAATGGGATTAGAGAGATATGTGCCAAAAACGCTGAAAAGTGCAGTAATGCAATTCCGCACTGGTAGCTGGTCTTTCAACTCAACAGAAATCTCTCTTATATCTTTGAAAACGCTATTGCATGTACTTCATTTTGCAATATGCCGTTTAGCTGTAGACCGTGGGGTTTAAGAGGTATTTGGATACAAAATATAAACATAAATAAAAAAAAACACACTTATAATATTTTATTTGAATTTTTTTTTTTACATTTATATCATACTTTCGTCCAGTATGACATTACTAAGGCGGTGGTGTAAACCCATTTTGATGCCGGGCTATGAACATATACCACAAAATTGATACAACATGCGCCCCGTCATTTTCAGTTATTAAATGCCGCCGATGTCGTAAAACAGAACGTTCACAAACAATGCATATCTCTTGTCGGTTTTCTTCCATCTTCTTCTTATTAATTATTAGAGTCGAATTAACACACGCACTTACAAAGGATCAAATATTTAAAAGCAAAACGAATCGAATAATGCAATGCAAAATGTGGTTAGTAAAGAAATATTTTTGTCTAGCGTTTATTGCGTGGATTTTCATAGCAATGCTTACTCTGAGGTTAGTGCGAATCTCCTACGGAACTTTATTTTTGTAAAGTATTTTTTGAACCCTATTACCTAATCAATAAAAGCCACATAACAAAATTAAGTACACCTAATTTTAGAACAGTTACCAATGCAGAATTTTATTTTTGCGTTTTTTTGTGCTTAAAAGCCGAATATCTTACGAACCCCATGGTTTAGAGCTTAACTGCCATATAATGAAATGAAGCAGATGCCATAAGCTTTTCAACGACGTATGACTCATCACTGTTGAGTTGGTAGACCAGTACCCAATGAAGATGTGCATTTTTGTTATATTTGCCTATTTTGATGGCCAAATACCTCTTGAACCCCACGGTCTACAGCTAAACGGCATATTGCAAAATGAAGTACATGCAATAGCGTTTTCAAAGATATAAGAGAGATTTCTGTTGAGTTGAAAGACCAGCTACCAGTGCGGAATTGCATTACTGCACTTTTCAGCGTTTTTGGCACATATCTCTCGAATCCCATTATTTACACTTTAACGGTCACATAATAAAAAGAAGTACACGCAACAGCCTTTTCAACGACACATGACTCATAGTTGTTGACTTGGTTGATAAGTTACCAATGCAGAATTGCATTATTGCTGTTTTTTGTGCTTAAGAGCCGAATATCTTACGAACCCCATGGTTTAGAGCTTAACTGCCATATAATGAAATGAAGCAAATGCCATAACCTTTACAACGATGTATGACTCATTACTGTTGAGTCGGTAGACCGGGAGCAAATGAAGAATTGCATTGTTGTTATATTTGCCGATTTGTATGCCCACATATCTCTTGCACCCTATGATCTACGTCTTCACGGCTATATACAAAAATAAAGTACACAAAATTATCTTTTCAACGATGTATCACAGATTAATGTAGGTATGAGGACACACTACCAATGAAGAAATGCATTATTGTCTTTTTCGGTGCTTTGATTCCGAATATCTCACGAACCCCATAGTTTAGAGCTTAATGGTAATACAATGAAATGAAGTAAGTAAAATTACCTTTTCAACGACATACAACACATTGCTGTTGAGTGGGTAGACCAGCTCCCATACATTTTTGCCCATTCTCCTTTCTTAATGAATTTGGAATAACTGTTTGTCTTTCGATTGAGAATTACGTGCGTCGCGTCGTGTCGGGAAGAAAATTGCAATATGGGTGATCTTTCGCCTTCTGTGGAGTCAAATGTTGTTTACCCTTGAGCAAAAAAGCATTTACGATAAAATAATGCAAAATGTTCATAACATGGTTTAAAGAAATCGTTTTCTTAGATCGATCAATCAGGAGGAATTGGAAAAACGTTTCTAATAAAATTGATTCTGGTAACAATTGGATCATATAATGAGATAGTCTCATAGTTCTGGCATCATCCGGAATAACTATGACAATTCTACCTGATGGAGGAACTGCGTCTTCCACTTAGAAATTGCACAAAAAATTTCTTGAGGCTCTTCATCGATAATTTCAAGATTTGGTTTTAGGAGATTTCATGCAAACATTATTTTTGTTATTGGACACTATTGTTGAAGCAGATTAAACACTTAATTATCCCACAGAATTTTTGAATTCAATCGGAATTCCACGCATTGCAACTGAAAATCGGCTTCCGAAGCATATTTTTTGCAATTCAGTTTTTGAGAAATGTGATGCTAATACACATAAGGATCAGTAATTGAATCACCATTTATTGAAGGAAAGAAATATGAATACTCGAAAATTCATACCGAAAAGTAAAGTTAGATGCGTGATAACTTCACTCAAAAACACAGAAATACCAGTAGTTTCACACAATACAAAATTTAAATTACCTAAAACCTTACATGGAGAAAGTGAAACACTTACCCACTTGTAGTGAAGTATTTTCCCACACGAAGTTATTTCCTATTAAATTATTACCCTTCTTCCTAGCCTTCTGCTCTCAAAATCATCAAATTATGGATAGTAAATTATTATAGTAAATTAAGCAAAATACAAAATGCAATCACACACACTCAATTGAGTCAAATCAGCAGGCAACAATCCAATACTTTTAACATTTGATGTTTGTTATACTTGTTGTTATTATACTAAACAAAATCTTTTCTGTTCTAGGTTTATTCACTATTAAAGCTTTTTCAAAGAGGGGAACTGAAAACCTCTTATCAAATAAATATGTCATAAAATGACCTTAAAGCAGCCCCTTAGCCCCTACAATGTTCTTATCAAAATGTGTTTGGTTTAAGAGATTTGTGTATGAATTTATTCATTGAATTTGGCAGTGTTAATCAAAGAGTCATAGAAAGTGCATTACTATGACTTCAACGTGTCTAAAAAGTTGCTTAACCTATATTTCTGTCATTATATTGATATTTTGTAATAATTACAAAACGATTTCTGCCCTCTATTCACCGTATTCTAAACTGCCTTCAACTATTTTTCCCACCAAATATAATCTACATATTACCACTCATATCCATCAGAATATCTTACCTTACAATGGAAGAGTTTCAATTGATATTACAATTAGAGAACCAACTAATGAGATTGTGTTGAATTCAAAGAAGCTTCAGCTATTTCATATAACTTTGATCAATCTTGAAAGTGGGCTATTGCTTGAAACTCCCCAAATTGAGTACAAAATTGATACAGGAAAAGAACAATTGCAGATATATTGGCCAGATGTGCCTCTTAAAATGAAAATCGGTCAAAAATATCGCCTGGAAATTGATTTTAGTGGGAAAATCCAGGATAATGATAATTTTGGATTTTTCAAGTCAACATATTTGGATGTAAATAATAATTCTGTGTGAGTATTGAACTTTTAATAATCAGTGTACAATGTCCATGGGGATTTATGATGCAAAGAAAAGTGTGTGTTTGGGACAGTTTAAGAAATCTACCGGGAGACGGGATGTGGTAAAATAAAATTTCGACCATCAACCTCTTGCAGTGTTGCCAGTACTAGAATTAGAGTTGTACTGTAGTACCACTTTTTCGTAATTTTCTTTTTATCAAAAATGGTTCAGTTGTTTTTTTTTCGAAGAAGCTTCTACACGGTTTAAGTAGTTTTTTTTAAACACAATATTTCAAACAAAGCGATGGATTGGTATAGAGTGTTTTTTTTAAACATTTTCTAGAATTCTAGAAAAATTATATATCCAGCATCAAAAATGACGGTAACTACCGCACAAATCGTGAAAAAATCATAAGAAGAGTCTTATTTTTCTGGAAAACTACTCCGAGATTTTTGATAGTATAAACTATTGCAATATACTGTTATGTTAAAAAAAATTACTCTAAAAAAACATTTTTCATATTTTCGATTTTCTCATTACTAAGCGAACTGATTTAAATGTGTTGGTCCATGCTAAAGAATAAATTATTTCTAATAAAAACATTTTTTATTTTCAGCTCTATAGCCACGACGCAATTCGAACCGTCTAGTGCTCGATTAGCATTTCCGTGTTTTGATGAACCTGCTTTTAAAGCAAAGTTCGTCATAAGCATTACACATGGCTCAAACTATTCAGCTATTTCTAATATGCCAGCTGATGGTGAGCCCAGTTTAAGGTAATCTGAATTTGTTTAATGTTTTACTAACTGTGGATCATTGATCATGTTTTTTTGATTAATGTAATTTCAGTTCTGCATCGAACGGAGAAATGTCCACAACCAAATTTTTGGTAACACCAACAATGTCAACTTATCTTGTTGCGTTTGCCCTAACAAACTACAATAAAACCAGTGTTTTAGTAAATGGACTTGAACACCGATTTTTCTATCCGCCCAATTCCAAAAACAATGGCTCTCGAGTTCTTGAGAACGCCATCAAGACAGTTGATGCACTAGAAAAAATACTTGGCATTAAATACTCTCTACCCAAATTGGATCACATTCAAATTGGACAATCATACAGCTTTGCCATGGAAAATTGGGGTCTTATGATTTTTCAACAAACGGCAATTCTGTCAAATCAAGAGAACTACAACAAAGTAGATCTTCTTCAATTGATCAATATTCCAAATCACGAAATTGCTCATCAATGGTTTGGAAATTTAGTGACACCTGCATCTTGGGATTATGTTTGGATGAAAGAAGGATTTAGTACATATTTTAGCTATATCGCAGCTAATTTGGTATGCAAGAGAATGCAATTGCAATTCCACAGTTAATAAAAGTTAAAAGTTCTATTGCAGGTTTATCCCGAAGAGAAAGTATTTGAATATTTCTTAATAAAGGAAGTAGGGGTTCTTAATAAGAAATCGACCCACCATTCACTGACGAGCACCATTAAAGAAGGAGCTGATATTAAAGCTAAGATGGACATAGTTGCATATCAGTTTGGTAAGCTTGTTCAACAAAAAATACCGTCGAATATCTTGAATGAAACAACAACAACTAAAGTGTTCTACCCCAAGTTATTTGGCTGAAGTCATAGCTATTTCTCGAGTGCCAACCCGATCATCAGACTTCTTTGTGTGGTGCTGAGTCTTAATATGTTAATTTTTATTTGAAAAGCTTTGCCCGTCATAGGGAGGTAACTTAAGACATCAACTGTGACTGAAATACTGTCATTCTTTTAAGTTGCTGTTTGATTTAAATGTCTTGAAATTTTTTTACTTCGTACAAATTTTATAGAAAATCAATGTTAAAGTACAAAATTTACCATTTCCACTTCGAAGTGCATACCAATTTTCCAACCCGCACCCTAGACATTGTTAGTCTGCTAAATTTACAATTTTCCATCATTGACATATTTATTTCCTTAAACATTTTCATTTCAGGTGCTAGTTTTGCTAGGATGTTCCACCACGCTATCGGCAACAGTACTTTTATGAAAGGGATCTTCAAATATCTGTTCATATTGTAATTTTGTTTCAAACTTCTTCTGTAGTACTGAATTTATCCTCCACATTTATTTTCAGCCAGTACTCTGTCGCCGACGAAGATGATTTGTTCAGAGCAATGCAGGCAGCTGTTGATGAGGACCAAGTTCATTTATTCCAAAATAACCAATCAGTGGCTAATGTAATGAGAACTTGGACTCATAACGTAGGAATTCCAACAGTAACAATCATTCGAAACTATGACACTGGCACAATAACTATTCGACAGAAATCAAGCTTTGAAAACGAAGATCAAAAATGGTGGATCCCAATGAATTTTGTAACTGCTGCCAATCCGGACTTCGAAGCAACTGTTGCCGATTATATTATGCCACCACTAGCTGAAGTAACGTTAGAATTGAACGACTTGAACATGAGACTTTCGAACAGCGACTGGCTGATTGTTAACAAACAGCAAACTGGGATTTTCTATGTTGTCTACGATGACCTTAATCTCAAACTGATTTCAGAAGCTCTTATTAAAAATAATACATCAATTCATGTGTTCAATCGGGCTCAGATATTTAGAGACTTAAGCGTAACCTTTCAAGAAGAACTTAATTCTATTGAACCACTTCTGGGGCTTTTGCAATATCTAAAGATGGAGGAAGAATCTTTGCCGTTGTTCAATGCAGTCGATTTAATAATGCAAATTAATTCAAGGTTAGAAGACAGCAAAACGGACAAATTCAAGAACTTTGTCTTCGAAATCGTTGTTGAAATGTATGGTGACAAATTTCAACGACCTTTGGAAATTCTCACAGCAACTGATTTAACAGCAATAGATGAAATCAAAAAATTAAAAGCACAAATTGATTGGAGAACTTGCCAAAATTACACTTTAGAATGGGCCAAAGAGTACATTAATAATGGAATTGTTAAGACAACAAGTCCATGTAAATTGAGCATATGTCAAGCTATTCAGAATTCTACCCTGCAAGAATTTAAGGCATATTTTTCGAGGATATCTCGAATGGATAATGAGTTAAATGAGATTTCTGAATTTCAGACTGCGCTGAAATGTATTGAATCGAAGGATATATTCGAGTTTGTTTATGATATTCTTTATTTATACAAAGACGTTCAAATTTTTGATTTTTTTGCCAATCTGTTAATTTCTAACAATTTGTTTGATATATGGTTTACGAACTATTATAATTCTATAAGAGAAATGAAAGAGGTAAGGAAGTAGCTATACCTAATATAATTTTGAAAATAATGTCAAATTTTTACTTTCTATATTTAGGTAGATTCGACTGCAGATAAAATTGCCGAGTATCGAAGTGGTCGAATTTTGTTACGGGAAAGATTTTTGAGGAAATATGAGGCCAATATAAGCAACTGGCTCGAAAACTATCAGAAAAACAAAGTGAAAGTCAAATCAGGCTACAAAAAGGAGGTTACACATGATTCTGGACACGCAGAAAGTACCTAAATGTTTTCCTTAAACTGATATAATTTCTTATTTTACCTTCTTAATATAAAGATATGTAAAATAAATAATATTTATTATCATAAAATAAAGTCAGAAAACGATATTTTTTTATATAATATACTTTTTGTATTAAAATTAATTTTAAGACACACAATTTGGAATATAATAAGAATTATTTCCATCGGTTTGACTGACTTTTTCTATTCGTATCTAATGATAAAAGTGGATTTTCTCTAAGAAAATAATTTTAGGAGATTTCTGCTGTAAAATAGACACAGGACAAGCTTGAACAAAAAATACTCTCTCGAACGCTTCTTTTTTGTGTTTGTTTTGAAAAGCTGTATCTTTGCACAAAATGATCGTATTGAGATAAAAGAAAAAGTTTTCTTAAGATTTATAAATTATTTTGTTTGCAATTAGTTTTTATTTTTTTGAAGTGAAACTTATTTGGGCGCGTTGAGAGTGAAATTTCAAGGTTGAATTTTTGTGAAACGAAAAAATGTAACGCCACACGTGCAACGCTGAGATCATTGATTAGCTAAGTGGTGGGAGGTAGAGCAAAAGTAAACATTTTTATTGATAATCTAATATATTTTATAGTGCAATAAGTTTGAATTTTTTGATAATCTATATTGTTGTAGCAGATAAAAGGGAAAATGTCCTTCTATGTCTTTTTTCTAATTTCTTGATTTAGAATGCAAGAGTTTTGAATTTTTTTTGGTGGATTTGATTTTTGGTGGGAAGATTTTTATCTTTCTGCTACTGGTATGGAGATATAAATAATTTTAAAAATCTTATCTCAAAAGAGGCTTATTTCAAAACATTGAATTAAATCAGGAGAGTCCGCTAAAAATTTGAATTATAGGTATATGGTTGCAAAATACATAAAACCAAATTAAAGGTGTTATATACAAATTTTTGATTTTGTAGAGATTTTGAGTGTAGGAATTTTTGGAAATAGTCGAAAAACCTACTCAAATAAACTGATTTATATCTTTTAAGTTTTCACCTTTTTTACTTTAAATTTTCACCATTATTATTTAATTTTAAAGCTTACAACCCCAACCCATCGATCATTTTGATAAAGAACACATAGCTGTGACTTGCACATATAAGCTTAATATCCCTATACATATCGAGATTTTTAGATCGCCAAAGAATTTTCACTTCTGTCACGAGTACTGGGTTACACGCGCGCTTTTTTTACGGTTACTACACATGCATAATAAAAAAAAATAGCACAGCAACAAAATTTTCCAAAAAATTGAAGAGCTGCATATTCTTCAAAATAATTTCAGTTAATCAAATAAATTCGTCAGATAAGTTTTGTATATTCAGATTTAATTTCAGAAATTGTTGTCTTGCACAATTTTTTTTGGTAAGTGTAAAAATTTTTGAGCTTTAATGGAAAAATACCATTTTTTGCGATCATCAATATTTCGACAAATAAATGCTGTAATATAAAATGTAAGGACAGTTTCAAAAACAAGAGTTAAATATCTTTAAGATCTATTTAAAAACTTTATGAAATATTTTTTTTTTGGCGAAAAAAAAGTAAAAAAAACGAGTTTTTGTAGTTTTTTAGTAAAACTTTTCCAGATTTGCAAATATTGTGTAAATTCACAAACGCATCACTGCGCAAATGATGCGCAATCACTTTCTACAAAACATTCATAAAAAGAATCAAACCGGCATCACTTTTTGTATAAGTGTTCATGGCTCTATTTAGATTGTGAATTTTAACTTCGATACAAAAATTGATGTCGATTTGATGTATTTTATGAATGTTTTGACGAAACAGATTGCGCATCATTTGCGCATTGATGTGTTTGTGCATTTACATATTGATTTAAATCCTAATCTGTGAGTACTACCGGAATAAGTTGCACTTAAGTTTTCTGAATTGGTACTTCTTCGTAATTTTCGCAGTCTGAGTTAGTGACACTTACGTGCTCAATACGGAATACTTAAGTGCAACTTATTCAGGTAAGTGTACACCGCGAAAATTAGTAATTTGTTTCCTATATTTAACACTTAAGTGCTACTACTGTTACTGTGAAACTGGGCCTAAGTCTTACAGAAAAATAAACCAAAAATATTCCAATTGATCCATCGAGCCGTTTTTCCGGAATGAATGATAAAAATCTTAAAAAAAAAAAAAAAAATTAAGAGCCGATTTTTCAATAGTCAGTTAAAGAGTCAGTTATTTACTGGAAGAATAAAGTTATTTGGCTCTTTAACAATCGGATAGCAAAATTGAATTTTTCAATTGAGAAAAAATAATCTACAGAATATTGTAATTTGAATGTTACTTTCATTTATGTTTGAATATGTTTTTGATTTTTTTGTTTTTGTATTTTGAAAATTTCTAAAGTAATTTTAATTTTATTTAACGTTTATTTCAAAGCAATGCTGACAAACTGTAATGTTTGACTTTGAAAATATTTATTCCTATGAATAACTTTATTTGAATTCTCACTGAGCAGATAAATTTACTGTTTCTATTCCTAGTAATAAGTTATATCTGCCCATTGAAAAATAGATTTTTGCTCTATCTGAGGATTAAATACTAACTGACTGCTCATCTGACTATTAACAAATTGACCCTAAATGAACAAATTTGAAAATTACAATTTTAGCTAACTTTTTTTGTATCATAATACAGAACAGTAACTATATGGGTACATACACCCACGTATGTGTCAAATCTGGTATTTCTGATTTTTTTGCTGAGTTATTCAGGATGTTGGCCTAGTAAATAACCTGTTTTCTACCTAGACCGGCAACCGCTTCATGGTCAAATATCAAAAAAACCGCGATTTTTGCCAGCTTTTTTCAGTTATGGGCGATTTTAGTCCTTAAGAACTAACTTAAAAAAAAAAACATTGTTCTAAAACTTCAAGGTAACTTAATTGCTCCAACTTGAACCCAAAACCATCCCTATAGAACCAATGGTTTCCAAATTTAATATAACAAGTAGTAAACATTATAATGGGAAATAAATAAGGCGCAGGGTCAAAAGTCCATAATGGGATTTTTGTCCCACTTACGTGAGTCAAAAGTCCATAAATTAATTGTGAACTTTTGACCCACGGCGATGAGCCAAACGTCCACATAAAAATCTTGTGGAGGATTGTGGATTTCTGACCTACTTCAGTGGACCGCTTTATAGATAGTGCTTTGGTTGGTCCACTTCGCGGGTTTAAGGATTTTAACTCCCTTTTCGAGTCCTCTGTCCAGCTAACGCGACTCCGTCGCTCCGTTAAGGGGATGCTCAGTCGTCTAGCAGGCGCCTATGTTGTCAGTTGATATGTTAACAAAGTTTTTGTACTAAACAGTACCTTGGGGGGCCCGTTTCGCGGGATTAAAGATTTTAACTCCCTTTTCGAGTCATCTGTCCTACTCATGCGGCTCTGTCGCTCCGCTTAGGGTACGTGTAGCAAGGAGTATACAAAATAATTTTTAACACAATAACTAAATAATTCTTAATTGATCTGCTTTATTCAATATTTTAATATGAAATTATTGTGGACTTATGACACACTTTCTTAAATTAGAAAATATTGACCCAAATTTTTCCGGCCCAACTAGGTGGGTCAAATCTCCACAGCAGAATTGTGGACTTCTGAACCATCCAAGTGGTGGGTCAAAAGTCCATTATGGAGCATTATTGTTATTATTTTGAGTCTGTATATATTTATTTAAATTTTTTCCTAAAACGTACCGAAATCCATTGTAACCTTTTTTTTGGTTTTTATGGAGGTTAAATTTGATTTGGATGTCCTCGAACACCGGAGGCCCCACCTCCGCCATTGATTATACATGCCGCCATGAATTGATATCGACGAAGTATTAAAGTGTTCTGCTTCCATGTTTTTTGTTTAATTTTTTTGCCTGGTTACAAAATTTCAAAGTGACGGGGGAAGCCCATCAGATTTGCTGAAAATTGTTTATGATGTAGTTGGATGACTTATTGGTGGAAGGCGATGTGCCGACGAGTCATTTAAGAAATAGAAGGCGATGACGATGTTAAGTTACTGTTGTTGATAAATAACACAAAATAACTGATTTTAGGAACGATTTGTATCAGCCATATGATGTATTAATTCTTTTTGTATATTTTGTCTTTTCAAAAATTGATAATTTACTTCAGAAATTATATGTGGTGTTACTCACTCGAACTCATAACAAGCACGAGGCAACAATGAATAACGAAACAATCCCAAATAAAATCGTTTATTGCATGATTCACCCAACATCTCAACTGAGTAAAAGTTTATAATTTCGTCAAACCTAGAAATTCCTGCTGGGAAGTATGCTAAATTTGTCTGTAATTACCCTCAGTGAAGTCGTTCAGTCAAATTTCTTTCACCTACCACGAGCGACGGTCGTTTTTATTCAAAGCAAATATAACAACTATAAGTGTCAGCTCAAACACTCTTATCGGTCGCTTCAAAGAAGCAATAAAATCATAAGCTTATCAGCTATGACGAATCAATAATTTAAATAATTCTATTAAACTTGACCAAAGTTTTATACCTAATCGCAAAAATTTCATTCATTATTATTTATTTGTTAACCAAGCTCGAACATGAAAACTTTACGGAAAAATATCAATTTAAGCATCGGACTATTTGCATTTCTTTGTATTTTAAATTCAACAATATCATCTAAAGTTCATTTGCCAAATAATACAACCTCTTCCATCCGCCTACCAACTCACATCCAACCAATAAAATATAATCTTCACATAAGTAGTAGCATTCATGAGAATAATTTGGATTTTAGTGGAAAAGTGGTAATTGAATTTGTGGTCAAAGAATCTACCAGTGAAATTGTGCTTCATGCGAACCAATTGCGTGATTTGAAGATTAGCTTGAAAGATGAACGTAATCGTCGTCGATTTGAAAATCTCAAATATACATTGGAAAAAGAAAAGGATTTCTTAAGAATTTCAGCACCTAAGACGCTTAATAATGGTGAACGTTATCGTCTAGAAATTAGCTACCTTGGAACGATGATTCAAGGGGGATCGCATGGATTTTATAATACTTCGTATTTGGATGAGTTTTATAATAAATCGATGTGAGTAAACAAATTCGTTATTATCAGTAGAAAGCACAATCAGTTTTATTTATTTTTTGAATTATTTATTTCATAATTCTGAGAATTATAGCAGCAAAAAAAAAATATATAAATAGAAATAGCGGCTTATCAAGAGAATTAAAAAAGTTGTTATTAAGTGTCTTGATCATAATCATATATTTGTATTTACATAAAATGCATAAATCTTGGTATACACGTGTTTGACCTTTTAACAAATGAATAGTGTCCCACATATTGACCTTGAATGAAATAACTTTGCAAAAATGTTTTGAATTGCTCTTCAGGGCAAGCATAAGCAGGTATTGGTACCGAGTCAATAAAAATAAATCGAGGTTTAAAACCGATGATGGAGAAGTCCGAAAAAGTTATTATTCGATCTACGCGTTTTTAAGTCTGCACTTTTCACTGTATTTCAAATTCATACAAGAAAACATAAGTGCACATGCACTCAAAAATTATATTATGCTCAAATTTATAGAGGTAAAAATTAAATTAAAATATTTGTATTCCAATTTGTATACTCAGTCCTCTGGCATTAACCCAATTTGAACCAACCTATGCCCGTTCAGCTTTTCCATGTTTCGATGAGCCCTCGTTTAGGGCAAACATTATTCTAACAATCACTCACGCAACGTACTATACAGCCTTGTCAAATATGCCAATAGAAGGACAACCCAGGTAACTATATCTATTTTGTGTGTTTGGAATTTATATTACCATCCCCTTCTAATAACATCCCCTTCTTAAGGTGGAACAATAATATGGTCACCACGATATTCCGTGAAACTCCCCCCATGCCAACTTATCTCTTTAGTTTTGTCATTTGCAACTTTCATTTTGCCTATAACTTTGACACTAGCATGGGCATCGAGCACAGAGTGTACTATCCACCAAATGCCAAAGACAAAGGTTCACGAGCCATAACAAATTCTATTCAGTCGGTGAGGTTTTTAGCGAATTACCTTGGAATCGAATATCCATTGCCAAAGCTTGATCATATTCATGTTAAAGACGCTGAAATGGTTGTCATGGATTGGGGTCTAGCGATTTATAATGATGTCGAATTTCTTGCAACCCTAGAGAGTAGAGATTTAACAGTGAGACGTATTATTCTGCAAAACTATCAAATTGCACAGCAGTGGTTTGCCAATATAGTCTCACTTAAGTGGTGGTCATTTGCATGGATCAATTCTGCGTTGGGGACGTATTTTAGTTATAAAATAACTGATTCAGTAAGCAATTTAAAATTTATACTTTCAAGTTATAATTTCAATAATTTAAAATGGTTGAATTTGATTTGCAGATATATCCGACATGGAAAATTGAGGAATACTTTATACTAAAAGAAGTCGATGAGTTATTTAAACTGGAGCTGAAGGAACCTTTGGTGAAAAGTATCGAAACTCAAGCAGATATTGACAGTATAACATCTGATGAAAATTTATTCCAAATGGGTGAGTGAAAACCAGATATTGAACTTCGTTCTCGTTCTCAAGACAAAATAAGGATATTATAAAATTTTAAAAATTTATTCATTATTCTTTCATAGAAAAAGTGATTTTTTCGTCATTATTACCGATTTTTTTTAGAAGAATTCTTTCTATTATTTTTTCTTGAAAAAGTGAAGAAAAGTAGAAATTTAGAATTGTAGGAATTTAGAAAAGCTCTTGAATAACTTGGAACAAGTTTTTATTTATTTTATTTGTATTTTATTTTTAATCATCTAGATGTTGTTTGAAATTTAAAATTGAAATTTTCAACAACAAGACAAATCTTTAACGGAGCTACAAAAATCGGATTATTGGTTCTAAAACCCCCATTTTCAAAAAAATGTTTGGAACGAAACGAAACAAACCGCCAACAACCTGTAATAACTTTCAAAAATTACAAATAAAAACAAATAGGGGCTATAAATTTACAGATTTAGTAGGTTCAGATATTTTGTGTTTTTTGAAACATGATTTTTTACAACTTCAAAAAATGTTAAAAAAATCATCAATACCAAGTTTCAAAAAAATTTCAAAATTTTTAATTTCAGAAGAAGTTTAGTTTTTAAATTTTTGGTATAAAATACTATTTATATTTAAACATTCTTGAAACTTTTCCATACAAAAATTAAAAAGTCAATTAAATTCTTTTTGAAAAAAATCCAAATCCAAGAAGTAGAAAGGTTCCCCGCATTAATCTTATCAAAATCGTTGAAGCAGTTTTTGAGAAAAATAAGGCTTTCCGTTTTGGCTAACAAACTTATTTGATGAGCAGCCTTTCTCTAAAGAAAATACATTTTTTGAAGCTCGCAAGTTTAAAAATAAGTCAAACAAAGTTCTTTAAAAAGGAATCTTTTTAATCTATATATGTATATAAAAATGAATAGCTGTTCGTTTGTCTCGCTAAAACTCGAGAATGGCTGCACCGATTTGGCTAATTTTGAACGTAAAATACTTATGGATATTCAGGGAAGGTTTAAACGATGAGAAACATAAACTAAACACGACTGATCTCTTTGATCTGTTTTGTTGGTATACAAAAACTTCTGTTTCAGAAATAAGAACAAATGTAAAAGTGTCAGTTGATTATCGAAAAAATAAAATAAATAAATAAAAATTAAAGACGATCTCGTGTCGCGGTGTGATTTAAATGAATTTGGTGTGTATATTTGGTAGGTATGAGAATCGGTTTTTAAGTATACTTCATACCCAACTCCAGAAATAGCTGTGTTTCGCCCTAGGTATAACAGTGGGCTCTTCAGTCAGTCTGTTATACCCTACTAAGACACAAATTTTGGTCGATGTTTACCGACTCTTATAAAAATCACAGCAAAAAGATACTTCTGGAGTTGAGGTCACTTGTACTTTTTAATTGAATTCTATTCATTCACTCCACTTAAAACAGAAGTAATTTCAATATTTTAATATTTAAATTTCTTCATCTTCTTATTATAAAAAACCTGACCACGGGTATTTATTTTCTGGGTGCACGAATTTAAACAAATTCCCCTAGAATAATAAAATTCACAGTATCTTTTTGCTGTGATTTTTATAAGAGTCGGTAAACATCGACCAAAATTTGTGTCTTAGTAGGGTATAACAGACTGACTGAAGAGCCCACTGTTATACCTTGGGCGAAACACAACTATTTCTGGAGTTGAGGTCACTTGTACTTTTTAATTGAATTTTATTCATTCACTCCACTTAAAACAGAAGTAATTTCAATATTTTAATATTTAAATTTCTTCATCTTCTTATTATAAAAAACCTGACCACGGGTATTTATTTTCTGGGTGCACGAATTTAAACAAATTCCCCTAGAATAATAAAATTCACAGTATCTTTTTGCTGTGATTTTTATAAGAGTCGGTAAACATCGACCAAAATTTGTGTCTTAGTAGGGTATAACAGACTGACTGAAGAGCCCACTGTTATACCTTGGGCGAAACACAACTATTTCTGGAGTTGAGGTCACTTGTACTTTTTAATTGAATTTTATTCATTCACTCCACTTAAAACAGAAGTAATTTCAATATTTTAATATTTAAATTTCTTCATCTTCTTATTATACTTCATACCGATAGGTGATTAGGGTGGCCCTTTCCAGAAATATATTTTTTTTTTAGTTTTTTGACGTTTTTTTTGTTCCAACTTTTTTTTTAAATTTAATATCAAAAAATACCTCTAACCACAAAATTTCAGCCTCCTACACCAACCAACCATTTTTTCATTGCGATTTTAAAATGTTCATATTAATTGTTCATATAAACATAATTTAGTCGTTGCGTCGTTCTAAACGCAATTATTTATGTTGTTAAAAGACAAATGGCGCTACGTCCGCATAATCAAACTTTCACAAGGCAGTGCATGTAAAATAACTTAAATATCAAAATGCAATGCATACAAAATTTTCCATGATTTATTTTAATTTACAAGAAAAATATTATCCCATTTCTGCGTTAAAAATGTGTGTACTAACATAATGTATCTACAAAAAGAAATTTTGTTTAAAACTTCACAAAATTAATAATTTCTGTCAATTTGATATATCATGAAAGTGTTATTTTATTTCTAATTTATCCGAATTGAGTTTAAATTAAAAAAAATTAAGCTTCAATATTGTGATTTGACGATATTATGTACGTCTTTTGTGACTGTTAAAGGTTACTTAAATACACACTTAAAGAATTCATAATTTATCGACAAACCATTAAAAATCAGTAAGTATACCACAATTTGATCTATTTGTGTGTGTGTTACACTGAACAATGCCAGCAAGACGCCATGGGGCCCATTTGGGCCGTCGAACGTATAGAGCAACGAACATGCGAAATTTTAGAGTACAAAGAACGGAGTAAGAAATCCAACAAAATAACGAAAATGTGCGTGAGAGCATGTCGCAATTGCGTTCATCTCAATCAGAAGTAGAGTCACGAGCTGAACAAAATCTGCAACGACAATTGCAACGGAGTCAATCGCACCGGTTCGTAGTTGACACAGTCAGAGCAAATGCACGACAACGCCAACAAGTAGGTACATCGAGCATTTTCATCCGCACCTTTCCTTCGTCTCGCATTCGGGTACGAACCAGATTATTAATGTTCCGGTCAACCGAAAGCGCTTATTGGTGCAATGGACAAAGAATGTCCCCATTGTCATGCGCTCAGATACAAGAATGAGTCAGCCGGCATGTGTTGCGCATCAGGAAATGTGCAACTGTCAGAAATTGCGAGACACCACCAGAACCACTGAAAGACTTGCTCATCGGCACCGATCCAGATTTGAACCTGTTCCTAAAGTCCATACGCAAATTCAAATCTACTTCATCGGTGGGGGTGAGGAAATCAATCGAGAAGACCCCGAACCCGTACTCGCCAATCGCGTGGATGCACGTTGCGGCTACAATAACCTAAATTCGCAACTTTTCACGTTTGTTAATCAATGCGTACACTGTAGCCGACAGCATAAACGTTAAACACACTTTCGTTCAAATAGTTTCATTCATCCAATTTTATTGTTAACCAATCGATCGATTAATCACATTCCATCAAATTCATCGATCATATTCGTTATTTTTTATTTAACAACAAAAGTATTCACTAGAAAAATTTTCTATGGCAGAACAACGTTTGCCGGGTCAGCTAGTATTAAATAAAATAAATATATTTTTTATTTAATTTAAGTTTTTTTTTAAATCGAAATAAATTGTTCGATCTTTCATATTAAAGGCTTGAGCATCGGCTTGCGCAAACATTTGCTCAGAAAAAAGTTATGAGCAATTAAGTAAAAAAAAATAAAATCAGTGATATTTCGATTTTCTTAGGTTAGTTTTTGTTTAATTGCCTGCTTTATATTTTTTATAAAATTTTTTAAAGCATAATTTTGATAGAAAATCATATTTCCTACAAACAGTATCTAGAATTAAATTCTTAAATTAGGCTTAGTTTTCGAGTGTTATCATTCTTTCAGAAATGCATTGGATGAATTTGAGCGAATTTTGTGTTTTAAGTAAGCTATAAGTTCCACACAAACATATTAAATAATAAAAATTCGTGAACTCAATATTGTTCATTTCTTCCCTTAAAATTCCGGTATATTCAATAGCCTTACAGTAACTTTGTAACTTTTGCTGCAAAATGCGAAAGAAATGACTTTAATCTTGTCAGCTTTTACGGTCACAAATAAATCTGGGAACCATTAAGGCCTAATTTATTCAGTCAAAGTTGAACATAACTCTGGGATTTTTACAGTGAACTTAAGAAATAGTTTTTATTCACTCAAAGTTGACGTTTTCAACTTTTTATTTTCAACTCTAGAGTTGATCAACTTTGGATTTTCTCAACTCCCCGAAATTTTAGAAGTTAGCGAGCAAACTTGGGATTTTTCTTCATTTCTGTCTATTCGTTTATGCTATTCAGTTCTCGACCGATCACCGAAATCAAGCATCGTCGGGTGAGTTAGTACTAAGATGGAGGACTGCATGAGTTTTTTTTGGTTTCATATTTTTTTTTTTTTTATTGAAATTTGTTTATAAAAATGGTGCCTTTCCACCACCAAAAAATAGAACAAGTGTACAATTTCCATAAACAGATCACTTCAGTATTGTGTTCCATGTTATATATGGAATGATTTGCTGGTCTTGTGATGTTTAAGTAGTGGGCGACGATTTCGCCGGAAAAGTGTACAAACATACTCATGAACATCGATCCATTCATGATTCCATTTCACAACAACAGTTTTTGCGATTAATGGAATTGTTGATCTTTTATTTGGCATTTCCTGTTTGACCCTACATTATTCTTCTCTGTGAAAATTTGTGTTTTTTCCTTTAGAATTTCATTTTAGGAAAAAAAAAAATAGTTAGAAGAATGCGTTTTGTATAGCTTTCAATTTAGCTTGGTATTTTTTTGATTCCGCCATTGCAATACATTGCAATTATTGGGAAAAATTATTCAAAATAGAAAATTAATTCTAATGCAAAACAAAAGTTGAAAATGATGTCTTGTGCGTCATGTGTCACAAATATCCCAAGGATATTTTAGAAACTGCAACTTTTGAATTTCAACTCTGGAGCTCAGATTCGAAGTAGTGAATAAAAGCATTTTTCAACTTTCAGTTCAACTACGGATTTGAAGTCAACTTGTAAGTTGAGCAATAGTGAATAAATTGGCTCTTAGTTTACTGAATGGAAACGGCTTGGATTTTAGTTGAAAATCACATCACACATTTAAATTTATAACAGTATAAGAATTTAATTAATTTTTAATATGGTTCCTTTGAATAATAAATAAATTAAATACATTTTATCTTAATTTTTTACAGGGTCGTGTATAATAAAAATGTTCCACCATGCTATTGGTGACGAGACCTTCAAAAAAGGTCTTGTTAATTATTTAAATAAATTGTAAGAAAACTTGCTCAAAAACAATAAATAATAAATTAATACTCGTATCTTGAATTTTAGCAAAAATTCTGTCGCAGATGAAGATGACTTCTCAAGAGCTATTCAATCAGCCATAGCAGATGATTATGTGTATCTCTTCCAAATTGACAAATCCTTGCCCGAAATTTTGAAAACTTGGACACATAATCATGGAATACCGGCAGTTAAAGTTACAAGACAATACAATGGAACCATCACAATCAAGCAAAAATCTTACAGTGGAAATGGTGGCGACAAATGGTGGATACCTTTGAATTTCGCTACAGCATCCAATGGCAATTTTACTCGAACAACAGCTGACTATATCATGCCTCCCTTAACTGAGGTTTCAATAGACCTGGAGGACATAAATGTTAGTCTCATGAACAGTGATTGGTTGATTTTGAATAAGCAGCAAACAGGTTTATATTACGTTATCTACGATGATAGGAATATTGAGTTGATTGCCAAAGCCTTGAACGAAGATCATACAGCAATTCACATGTTAAATAGGGCTCTTTTATTTAGAGATCTCAAGGCAATCTTAGACACCGATCTGGGAGCCATTGAACCTCTGCTGGAGTTACTCAAATATCTTAAAAACGAACAAGATTCTATGCCATGGTACGAGGCTTCAGAACTCATCAATGAGCTGTGGCCTCGTTTAAAGGGTGGCAAAGCGTTCGAATTATTTAGAACTTTTGTTAATGATATCATCGGTAATTTCTATCACAAACTCTTCGATATTCCTCTTTACAAACTATCATTTGCTGATTCGATCATTAAAAAGCCCATTTTTGAGCTAGCTTGTGAAGTTGAGGTCAGTGAATGCCTTGCTCATGCCGTCCACCAAACCAAACAATTTATCCATTATAATTGGCCAATAGATGCATCTTCGAGTTATTTTACAATGTGCAAGGCGATGAAGGCCTTCACACCAGAAGAATTAAAGGACATTTTGGAAAAAATCATGCATCCCAGTGTGGCGTGGTCGATGGAAATAGATTTTCATGCTTCACTTAAGTGTATCACTTCGGAAGAGAATATCAATTTAATTTTTGAATTTGTCCATGAAGGCGAGCGGAATCTAAAAAAACGAATAATATTAAATCTTATGCAGTTTCATCATTTATCTTTCCGTGTAAGTACAAGTGTTGGAGGTCGCTATTTGTGTTGTTGTTAAATAATTGTTTAAATTTTAACAGGAAAAATTGCCGAACAATGAAAAAACAGGAAGACAAGATTTGACGGGCTTAAAAGATTATGTTTCTGAAGATGTTACTCGAAAACGTTTGGAATTCAAAAGGAAATATGAAGACTCAATTTACAAGTGGCTTAAAGATTATGAGCTTAAACTAAGATTCTAGCGGGGGTTAAAAAAAAACTCTTCTCCATTCTTTTTCAAACCAACAGGAACTTTGTCCTTGTTTGTGTTGGTCGCAACGGCAAATTTAATACAAATGTACACTGTGGCGTATGCGTACTTTTTTTTTGCTAACCATTTTTATTTGTACGTTTTTTGTTGTCAAATAAATGGGATAGTACAGTGTTAAAATTAATTATTTCATTTGTATAAATAATAAAGTAAAAGTACATTTTTACAGATCTTATAACTGATTTTTTTAAAATAATCTTTTTAAAAAGCCGTTGTGGCAACTTATAGCGTCCACTTCGACGACCTCTCGGTACCCTCTGTACGAATATGATTCAACTTTGAAAGTAAAATAGCATATAAAAACAAAAGACTCAAATTATTAGGTATTGTGCTGACTACCGCATTTTTTTATTTACAAATCCTTAAATCCGCTAAATTGACGGACGTTAATTAATAAGGGTGTATTGTGAACATCAACATCAGGATTGGGAGTATAAGAGACAATCTCGCAAGCAGAGCTTAAGGTGTAAAATGCTTATGTTCGAATCCAGACCTTCTACGTGATAGTCCCGTAGCCTAATTAGTGCTGAACTGCCCTGTTTAGATACCATAACTGGTTAGAACCTGTGCATGAAATTGCAATTGTAGATTGTGGAAATATCCTTTGGATACCGTCCAGTTTGGTTGGAAGTTAGAATACTATTGAATAGATTGTAATGTGTGTTGTATGACGCGTTGCTCTTAGCACAATCATCAGGAAGCCGAAGCGGCCACTGATCTAATCGAATGATCATCCGGCCACTGTGCACCATGAACTGTGCACCATGAACCCGCGCCAAAACCCATGGACGCTTACTTACTATGATCATAGGAAGCCGACGAAAATTCTGGTGCAGAATAAGCCGAAGTTCGTTCGAGAGCCAAATCCAAATCTTTTATTTTCATTCCCGAAAGTTAGCCAATGTCGTCAAAAAAGTGCCCTTCCCAAAGATCGAGCTCCAGATTCGACTAGAACAGGGCATTTGCAAAGGAAATAAATTACTGTTTTCTTTTGCTGATGAACCCCACAGCTGCGACAGTGAGTATAACAAGGGATGCCTAGCTTCTTTGCGTGCCCTCCTATTGGCCAGAGCCCGCGACAGGTTGCAACGATCCTGGCTATATCTTGCATGGGTCTGCGTATAGGATCAATTGTTCGGGTTTTATTTTAGATAGGTGGGCCATAACCATAATACCTAAACTGTACCACCTGTGGTTTGATTAAGTAGACAAAATTGAGAGAATGAAATGCTGATTCTTTCCTGGCCGGCTCGTAAGCCCGTTCATTCCCATCAATGCCACTGTGGCCTGGAACCCAGATAAGAGTGACACCGAAGTTAATGTTCAGACTCGCAAGCTTATCCTGGAATTGCTGGACCAATTTGGATGATGATATGTAGCCGAATCGTAGTAGCCCGTAGCGTAATGGTAAGTGCGTTCGACTGTCACGCTGGAGGTCTGGGTTCACTTCCCAGCCTCGTCCACCTAAAAACTAAAAAGTTTTTTCAGGGCTACTGCCTCTTGCGAGGAATTGACAAATCCTCCAAGAGTATCACTTGTCACGAATAAGTGCTTCTCGTCTAGCCGTTCGAATTTGGCATAAAATTGTAGGTCCCTTCCATTCCTGTCGACAAGCGCACACAGGAATTGTTGCGAGTTGTTAGTCACTAGGCCCAGGTTTTTCAAGAGCCATTGCGCCACACAATTTATTTATTTTTATTATTATGTAGCCGAATCAATGGTTATAACAGACACCTGACTATCAGTGATAATAGCTGCATTACGGTCCTGGTTTAAATCTTGTTTTAGGAGCTTGCATTTTGCCCTGATTGCCAGTAAGTCAGCTTGACAGACAATAGAAAAGAAGTTTAGCCGAAAGGTCCTAGAGAGACATTTAGAGATTCAGAAAAGATTCTTGCACTAACACCACACACTTCATCTTTGAGCCGTCAGTAAAGATAATTGAGTCGAAGTCTTTTGTCATGACGTCAACATTACATTTAACTTTAAAATCCTTACTGATACTCATTGTTGGAGTTCAGTAGTCAGTGGGAGTTAAAAACATTTCCCTTGGAATCAAAAGTCCTAGTAATTGCTGTGACCGTAGACCTTCGTATGTAAATACCTACTGTTTAAGTCTAAACGTGAATCGGGCACTTTGTGTTCGTACACTCATGTAAATGCTCAACAAACATTGTGTTTACAGCCTTAAACTCCGTTCTCATTCCCATGATGTTTCAATCCATTCCGTCATGTTCCATCTATTGACCAAACCACCACCCACTTCGCTTTTTTTGATGACTTTCATCAAAGAAAACGTGTACAAATTAATATTCTAAAAAGTAAAAAAAGGATCTTAAAACTAAAATTTCAAAGTTACCTACAACTAAAAAAAACTTAAGAAATAATTGAAAATCTACGACTAAATAAAAACTAAAAGCTAAACAGAATTAAACACTTCGAGTCTTTTTTTCTTTTCATCTGGCAAGTGGTCGCCAGTCAGACACCTACTTACATAATAATGGAATCTTTCCCATTACTATAAGATCATGTCTATCTTGTCTACATACCTACATACATGTAGAACAAATGTAGATAGGTTCATACATACATGCCAACACAGCAAAAGTAAAAATTGCATCAAAAAATTCATTCAAAAAAATAAAACAAACATTTCTTTTCTTCCACGCCGACTTAGGTTAGGTGTTAGGTTGCGCAGTATGTAGCGGTATAAAACAAAACAGAAATTACCTCAAAACTAGAAAAATAAAACCTTACAAACGATGATTGTTTCATCCCAATACGACCAATTTTCACAACATACAGCTCTTCGAAAACACTATAAGAAAACTGAAAAACATTTTCATACCCAATTCTTTTTGCAAGTGTATTATTTTACAAAAAAAAAATAATACTTATTGGGTATACAAAATTATTATTTTTTTTACTTTTGGTTAGGTACCTACCTATAGAAATTTAATAAATTCTTTCCCTGAATTGCAACTTTTTTTGAAATTCAATTTCATCAAAAAAAAAAAAACACCAATATCGGAGCATAAGTTCCCCTCAAATTCTGAAAAAAATACTCCGAATAGTAGTCTTCACTTATATATACCTAGGTATACTCTGATTCTCTTATGTTTACCAGCCGCACGAAAAGAATTCTCGAAACAAAATTTGAATAGGAAATAAAATCTTCAAAAATCTCTACCATGTTCTTCTTTAACAGTCTCATGTTATGAGCTTTCAAAATATATTGTTAAAATTTTAAAAAGTGTAACTGAAAACTCTAAATACAACGTTGAAATGCTTCAACGTTTATTTCAAAAATGACAGCAGTTATTTTTAAAGAAGATTGTATTTTAGTAATGTTTTGACATAGTTTCGCTATTCACAAAATGTGCCAATTCAATATGCGTTAGAATTTATTGAAAAAAAGTTGGAATACCGTTAAGGAGCACACTAAAATTCCAAAGTTAAATTTAAAGAAAGAAATTTAAAGATTTTGTATAATAGATAATAATTATTTAGAACTTGATAAAATATTTTATCAACAAAAAGAAGGAGTTCCGATGGGCTGGCCTGCTTCACCTGTTTTAGCAGACATAATTATGGAAACTTTATTAGGTAGTGTTTTTGATAAACTTCCTTATAAACCCAAAATAGTAACTAAGTAAATGTTGATGACATATTTGTTATTTTAAAATCAAATGAAGCAAATTCAACCCTGGATGCACTTAATGCTTTTCCCCCAAGTATTCAATTTACGGTGGAAATTGAAACTAATGGTACACTTCCTTACCTTGATGTCTTAGTAGTTAGAAAAAACAATAAATTAATTTTCGATTGGTATAAGAAACCAACGTCACCAGGGCCCTTATTATGAAATACGAAACGAACGGCAGAGACAACGAAACCCAGATTATGAGAAACGGAAATGGAATCAAGAAAATGTTGCCAGACAAAATTGAAAAATGGTAGTTTTTTTAAAAGGCAACTAAGTTCACACCTATTCACAAATGTCAAAATTCGAATGTTGGAAAAGTTTCAAGTATAAATTTGATTTGCATTAGTTCGGTAAAATGTTTTTTTTTTTTCATAAAGATTTATTCAAAACAAACTAATAATGTGTACGTGAAAGTTAGAATTTGTTAAAAGCGAAGAAGAAATGCGAATAACAAGAGGAGTCTTAAGAGACTCATAAAATGGAAATCCTTTTGTTCATGTTGTATTCAAGAAAATTCCTAAAATATTTTCAAGGATCAAGCAACTTTCGTCTGAACAAGGGTACTTTAAAATATGTTTTGGAAGAAATTGATCCTCATGTTCCATCATTTGCCAATAATTAATTTTAATCATTTTTCTTACATAGTGACAAACAATACCCGTGTTTTTTTTGGCATTCTATAAATAGAACAGTAGAAAAATACTGCAGTATTCATACTGCCGATGTTGTATTTGTTATTCATGTAAAATCCTACATGGATAGCTACTATGGAATACTACTACACTGAGGGAAAAATTGCGACCTTAAATTAAATACGATCGTATTTGATCTTAAGTATTTTAAATGAAGTGGCGCATTTTTATTTTTACGTTGAAACAATGTTAATTTGAAAATGCGACGTAATTTTAACAGATTCAACCTAGTTTCAAAGTAAAACGTGTTTATTTATACATTGAAATCAACTTTTGTTCACTTACATTCCGTTCAACGTTGTTTTAAAGTAAAACTTTATCATTTTTTCATTGAGATCTATATTTAAAGTGCGCTCAACCTTGTTTCAAAGTGAAACGTATTCATTTTTACATTGAAATCCACATTTTACATTGCGATCCACTTTTATGGCATTTAAAGTGCCATCAAAGTGTTGCATAGTCAAGCAAACCTCAATTTGTTTGTGTTTGTTAGCTTAATATAAAGAATTTCGAAAGCGCGTTGTTGTTTTTCGATGTAGCCCCCTTACATTTGTGAACAAATTTAACGCGCACTTAAAATTCACTTTCATATAATCAAAAAACAATATTTAATTACTTTTCCTATATCTATTAATATGAAATACTCATAGCATTAAAGGATTCACTTTAAGGCGTCACAAATAAATGATTCACCACAAATATGAAATGCATCGAGCATGAATATACATTTGTCTTTGTCTTACATAAATTTAAACAAAGAAGCGTGGCGTGGGTAGCCATTTTGAATCAATACCTAACCAAGAGAAGTTCAATCTACGTTGATTCGAAGTAGATAAATGTTATTTTAAAAGATGGATAAATTTGATTTAACTATGATTTTACTTTAAATCAACATATAAACGTAGTAAAATCTAGTTCGTTTTTAAGTATGAAATCACTTTGAAATAAAGTCGCTCCACTTTGATTTGAAAATTTTCGGCGTTGGCGCCAAATCGTTCCGAAAAATAGTAGAATCACAGTTTTTTTCTTTGATTTTACGTTGTTTTTTTCTCTGTGTATGAATTTGGAAATATTATAAAATGTATTGAATGCAGTGAATTATTCAAATATCTTTTCGATTATTATACACAAGACCAAAATAGAATAGTTCGTAATAATGTGTCATTTTTGGAATTATTAATGTTAAACAAATTCTTTAAGTCATGGATATTAAAATATCATATGACAGAAGTGGAAAATGTAAGTTAAAACAAATAATTTTTTTTTATCGAAAGATTTTTTTTTTGTTGTTCTTCTATTTTGTATCTTCCTTAGCTTGATTTTCTTGAAGATCATTTGAATAATTTGAACATGATGCAGGAGGAATTTTTGAAGAAATATGAAAATAACATTTGGACATGGCTCGAAAACTATGAGAAGAACTTGTAGAAATTAAATTTCGCTTTCATCTAAAGGTGCAATGTAATTTTGTATATAATTAAATGTAATTTTTGAAAAGTAAATACAAATCAAAAACATTTTAAATAGTTTTCTGCTAAATCTTAAAAAATGAATACGATAAAATCTAAAAAGTCCAAACACACAATATAAGACTTACCTTTTTTGCACTTCTTTTGAATTGTCCTTGTAGGATCACATCCTGGATCGCCCTTCTTTAGTGCCAACGTTCGTGATCTGGTATTAGTTTTGGCGTCACACTCTGACCATGGATTCTTTCCATATCGACAGGAGAGACCTTTAATAAACACAACAAAACAAAAAAAAAATACTTCTTAGTATAAATTATTTTCTTAATTAACATCTGTAATGCTTACAAATATATATAAAGTAGGTAAATATTAATAACATTTTTAATATCGAATTTAGGCCTAGCCTTTAATGACATTAATATTATTGTTCTCTTCCTCCATTATTATTTTTTGTTTTAGGTAGACCCATTATAAGGTTAATGGTTGTTTTATTGCCACGTAAATTGTCACATTTTTTGTCTTTGAAGAGCGCGTGATTCTATTCATTTCGTTTTATGGTTTCCTCTAAATATTTTCATTTCCATTTAAGTGTCCGAAGACATAAATCATAATGTTTTGTTCTTTTTCGTTCCTTTTTTTTGCAACTAATGTTGGTAAGGAAAATTTTATCGACCACTTCTTTGAAAAATTGACCATATGAATCAAAATTAAAGGTTATATTACAATATACACTCCCTGTCACTTGTTTGAGGCCACTATTTTCACAAAAGTTATTTCTCGATAAATACCCGTAAGCAATATTTTGCAGTAAGAAAGGATAAAGTTAAAGAGTTAACTTGGAAAATTCATACAAATTTCCCAAATTATGTGAATGGACTGTACAAAATGGATATAAAACGTTGCGTCACTTGATTGAGGCCATTCCAAAAATTGCTTGGCCGATTTTTTTCAAACAAAAGTTTAAAATATTAAAGAAAGGATAGAAAACTATATTTTATATTAAATTTCAAGTTATAACACAGAAAAAAAACAACGTTACAACGTAAAATCAAAAAAAAAACCTTTGATTCTAATATTTTTCGGAACGATTTGGCGCCAACGCCGAAAATTCTTAAATCAAAGTGGATCGACTTTATTTCAAAGTGATTCCATACTTAAAAAGGAACTAGATTTTACTACGTTTATATGTTGATTTAAAGTGGAATCATAGGTAAATCAAATTCATCCATCTTTTAAAACAACATTTATCTACTTCGAATCAACGTAAATTGAACTTCGCTAGGTTACGCATTGATTCAAAATGGCTACCCACGCCACGCTTCATTGTTTGAATTTATATGTAAGACAAAAACAAATGTATAGTCCCCTTTCACACAGGGAAACCAGTTGCTGGAGATTTTGTTGACGTTTTCCTTTAATTGCCTTGTAGCTTTCACACAAGGAAACTGAATTGCCGGAGATTTCTGTTTTTTCCATATAAAGTCTATTGGCTGAACACACATTACGGACAGTGTGAGAAGGAATGTGATAAAAATCTCATCAATCGTTGACCGGGGAGATTTTTTCATTCCCCTTACTTCTTGCCCTTCTCGCCTACAAACTCCCAGTTTCCAGCAACTCAGTTTCCTTGTGTGAAAGCAGTCATATTCATGCTCGAAGCATTTCACTTCTGTGATAAATCATTTACGTATTTATGACGACTTAAGTGAATCGTTTTGCTATGAGTACCTAATTTGTAGTAATAAATATAGGAAAAGTAATTAAATATTGTTTTTCGATTACATGAGAGTGAAATTTGAGTGCGCGTTTAATTTGTTCACAAATGTAAGGAAGCTGCTTAGAAAAACTACAACGCGCTCACGAAATTCGTTTTATTAAGCTTACAAATACAAAAAAAATTGAGGTTTACTTAACTATGCAACACATTGAAATTACGTTGATGGCACTTTAAATGCCATAAAAGTGGATCGCAATGTAAAATGTGGATTTCAATGTAAAAATGAATATGTTTCACTTTGAAACACAGGTGAGCGTACTTTAAATGTGGATCTCGATGTAAAAATGATAACGTTTCACTTTAAAACAACGTTCAACGAAATGTAAATGTACAAAAGTTGATTTCAATGTATAAATAAACACGTTTAACTTTGAAACTAGGTTGAATCTCTTGAAATTACGTCGCATATACAAATTAACATTGTTTCAACGTAAAAATGAAAATGCTCCACTTCATTTAAAATACTTTAGATCAAATGCGGTCCTATTTAATTTTATATCGCATTTTTTCCCTCAGTGAATGGGCTCTGGAAACACGTCGACAGTAGTAGAAAGAGGATCAATAGATGCTTCTAAGGAACTGGGATCCTCAGTCCGAGAAATAGCTAGGAGACCGATCAGAATATAAGAGCATTGTCAACAACTATCTAGCAGACAATGAAAACTATGAAAAAAATGAAAAGGACCCACAACTCAAGCAACAACAAACCAAGAAAAGCGTGTCATGCAGCGGCTAGCTTCAAATTCCACACTATCAGCGCCTTAAAAAAGGTCAAACAGTGGGTTATCAGCCAGTATTTGGATGGTTTTAAGTATAATTAAAATCAGTGGTAAAATCAAGAGTATGAAAATCATAAAGAAACCAGTTCTCGACACTCGACAGCTACACAAGAAACTAAGGATGAATTTCGCCAGGGAGCACGCTGCCTGTAGCAACGCATGGAAAAACGTTGTCTATTCAGATGAAAAAAATGTTTGACGGACCCGATGGTTGCAACTTTAATTTTGTACGATTAAAGAAAAGAAGGAGCTATCACCTATTATGGAACAATTGAATTGGAATTTATAACTACAACAATGAACGGAAATAGTTACAAATGCTTGCTGTAACGGGTGTTTCCAAAGCTAAGGCATATTCTTGAACCTCTACCTTGGATATTCCAACAAGACAACGCCCCTATCCATACTTCCAGGGTACCTAGAATGTGGATTCAGTCGGAAAACGTTGGTCTCTTACTATATGGCCACCCTATTCACCAGACTCAAACATCATCGAAAACGTTTGGGCCTGGCTATTTTGAAAAGTTTCTGATGCTGGTAGACAGTTTGCAGATAAAGACGTCTTGGTCGAAGATAACTGAGATGCCTGGAGGCAGATTTCACTGGATTATTCCAAAAAACTGTATGATTTAATTCCAAACCGTTTAATAGATCTATTTAAAAAAAAAAATCGGGCATACTCATTTTTAATTGATGAAAACATAATACATTAATGTTTAAAAACAAAACATACTAAACATTTTTATAGTTTTGTTCTTTTTTATAAGATTTTTCAAGTGGCCTCAATCGAGTGACGCATTTTTGTATACCCATTTTTGCAGTCTATTCTTATAATTTGTGAAATTCCTGTGGAATTTCCAAGTTACCCTTTTAAATTTATACTTTTTGATTGCAAAATATATTAACCTACTCACAGGTATCAAAAATTTCCAGGAAAAATATTTCCTACAGGTATTTATCGAGAAATAACTTTTGTGAAAATAGTGGCCTCAAACAAGTGACAGGGAGTGTATAACTTGGCATAAATAGTTACATATCTTCGCAATCAGTTTAATGTTAAATACATACAGCCGTATCTATAAAATTATCTTAAAACGCCTCTTAGAGGTTATTTAGTTAAGCTTGCTTAAATATTAAAGTTGCCTTTAAATCACGTTACTTAAATTTGTATCTATAATCAATATTCCTTTCATACTTAACTAAACAACCGTAATGTAACGTAACGCAAGAAAATTGACAAATCTGATACAAATTTCTAGTACATTTTTCCCTCTCAGGCTATTTCTGTCAGATTTCAAAAAAAATTTGCATACACAAAAGAGTGCACAAATAAAAAGACAGAAAGAGAAGCAACTGGGTGTATGTGTGTATGCATCGTCAAACACAGAAGACAGAAGAAATGAAACCATTCCACTTCGGTTTTTTTTTTATTTGGTTTTCAGAAATTTCCTTCCTATTGACACCTGGTAAGTTGCTTTCCACGCCACCTGCATCTCAAGCGCTTAAGCTTCAAAAGGCGATAGAATTATTTTCGATTTGACGTTCAATGTATTTCCCATAAGAGAAAACGAAAAAAGCGCCTGACGAAAATTAGTTATACCAAATTATTTTATATCAACGGGTATCCATATTTTGATTGAAATAGAACCAAAAAATGTGTAAGCTTATAAATCAACTCGAAAATATATTAAAATAGATAGCTAAAATGCTTTGCTTTGTAAATGAAAAATGTAAACAAACCACCCTTACAACCAGAAACAACAACAAAAGTACTCGATTAGAAATAGAGAAAGGCAGAGGCGTAGTCACGAATATTAAAAAAATATGTTTGTTCGTAATTGAATAAATTGATAATTTGGAAAACTAATTTTCGTTGGCTTATTACATTTACTTAAGTGAGCGGTTTTGACTGTTATAATTCTATTTTTACGAAAGCAAAAGTGAACGAAATTAATCGAAAAATAGAAAACCGCAATTATTGGTGCAACACATAATTTCCTGGTATTATATTTTCTTCTTACGATCACTAAAGTGGACCTTTAACATTTCTACTTCATTCTTTACTTATAATAAAAAGGAAAATTAATGTTTTATTAAAATCCATAAGAAACTCTAGCCCCCTAAACTACTACCTACCTACGCACATGATATCGTTCTGACTGACGCCTTGCATCCATTTTGGAAAACAACAACAAAAAAGCACGTTTGTTTACATATTTCATCTGCAAAATAAAGCAAATTAGTAATAAGTTTCGATATATTTTACGTTTGATTTGCAAACTAGCATGTTTAATTATTCTATTGCAATTATAATACAAACAACCGTTCATATAAAATTAATTTGTTAAATTAATTTTGATACGAGCTGTTTTTGTTTTTCTCTTATGGGAAATGCATTGAACGTCAAATGGAAAAGAAATCTATCTCGTTTGTTAGTTTCACGCGCTGGCTGCTAGGTGCCGTGACTCCATGTGCCAATATTGGTGAGAAAGTATATCGTTTATTATATTATTTTCTTTAACAAAAAAACAAAACAAAACAATTTAAACCCGGCCATCACAGTACACACATAAATATTTCCTTACTCAACCTGCGCACAATTTGTTTTGATAAAAAAAAAAACAATTCTCATGTGTCAAAATAAATTTAAGTTGGCTTTGCTAAGCCTTTAAACGCTTTGGATGGTGTTTAAGTTAAGAGGTGTTTAAGTTACGTTGCTTAAATGTGGAAATTGATTATAGATACCGATTTCACACTTAAGTGATATTTAGAGGTAGTTTAGAGTTAAGAAGCCTTTAAAATTTCTTTATAGATTCGGCTGATAATACTTAATTTATTCGAAATATTCATTTGAAATGTAAATAATCTTACCCGGGGCTTAGACAAGCGAGTAGAACTAGTAGCATTTGTATCATAGTATTAGTTTTATGGATGTATGTTTGACTAGTAGCTCTCTGCGCGTTTTGTCAAGTAGTATGATTTTTCAAAAATATTTTATACAGAAAAATATACAAATTATGGAAACTATGGAAACAAAACAAATAAATGAAAACAATACACTACACTAGCAGGATAACTAGCAGGCTACTCGCAGGCAAAAATGTTATACTATTTTTGCTACTAGTTGACTCTCTCCTGTTCAGATACACTAACACACATAAACGCTACTAGTTCTACTCGCTTGTCTAAGCCCCGGGTTATCGGTAGGAAATAATAAATTATTGGCTTAAATTCCAGATAATTGACTAGATTATGCTGTAACTATGGTAGTTATTTTTGTGTTTGCAGAAATTGGTCGTTTTTTGAGAGACTGTATAGCAACCAGCAACATTTTTACAAGGAAAACAAAAACAAAATTATTTTAAAGAATTTTGTTTTCGTTTTGCGTGTAAAAATGCTGAGTTGCTCTCTTTCAAAAAGCACGGCTATTATAATTTTTGTCATTTATAATCTTGTAGGAAGTATCTTATATTTATATACTTATAAGACGGATTTTTTGACTTATATTTGAAAATGTTTTGAAAAATGCTATTAAATCTGAAACCGATAAGATTATAGCATTTATATTTCGCCTGCGGTAAAAACGGGCGTGATATCAACAAAATGTAAATTTCGATAAAACTGTATCTGACGTGCTTTACAAAATAAAGTTTAAGACAGTGGTTCTAAGTGCCGTCGACACCACTTATAGCGACCGCCAACCGAAGGGACCAGCAAAATGTGGTAGGCAGCAGGCAGTCGTTATATCCGACTTACGAACAAAATGATAAGAAAAAACAGGATTGCATAGATATGCGTTTTAAATTTTAAGGAACAGAATAATAAAGAATCTAGCTTAATTCATTCGCGAAGGAAGGAATTTGTGTATATGGTCAGGGCCAAGGAGACCAATAGTCGCATTCGTACACAAATTTTGATCATAACTCCAAAAACTACCAGCCAAAGCAAGAATCTATTCCTCATTTTCTCTGTACGTGTCCCGCCTTATCTCACAGACGTAAACTCTATCTGGGAGATTTCTTCCTCAACGATCCTACTGATCTATCAAGCACGGACATTAACAGTCTTGTGCTCTTTGTAAAGAGCTCCAATTGGTTTTAACGATTAGGGAGAACAATTTTAGATTCATGTGTTATCGCAATAGACCAACAAATAGTCTACATGTGTTAGCTTTTTGCTGGCAGCCATTTTAACCTAACCTTAACCATTGTCACCGCCCCAGAGGAAAACTATGGGTTCCTGAGTTAATTTTAAGTCAAAAAACTTCCTTTTCGCTCCCTTTTCGACTTATAACGGTTTTTGTAATTTTTGATCATTTTTCTTTTTTTTTTTTTTTTTGATTTTTTCTTGATTTTTTGCCATACAAGTTTTTGCTATTCGGATAACGATTTTCCCACAATTAAATAACAAACCCATTTTGTTGGCATTTTTAGTTGGTTTTTTTGACTTCAATGTTATTTTTCCACAAAAACACTTTATTAGAGGCATCTTTTCTATTTTATTATGAAATTTCATTTTATTTTCTTAAAAATACTTAACAATTTTTTAAAAAAATACAACACTAAAATTAAAAAAAAGCGCGCGTGTAACTCAGTACTCGTGGCAGAAGTGAAACTTCTTTGGCGATCTAAAAATATCGATATGTATAGGGATATTGAGCTTATATGCGTAAGACGCAGCTAAGTGTTCTTTATCAAGATGATCGATGGATTGGGGTTGTAAACTTGAAAATTAAATAATAATGGTGAAAATTTAAAGTAAAAAAAGGCGAAAATTTAAAAGATATAAATCAGTTTATTTGTGTAGGTTTTCCGACTATTCCTACGCCCAAAATCTCTCCAAAATCAAAAATTTGTATATTTGGTTTTAAGTATTTTGCAACCATATATATAATTCAAATTTTTAGCGGACTCTCCTGATTTAATTCAATTTTTTGAAATTAGCCTATTTCGAGATAAAATTTTTAAAATAATTTATATCTCCATACCAGTAGGAGATACACAAAAATCTTAAACTAGTAAGATTCTTAGAATTTCATTATCTATCCACCAAACTTATTGCAATATAAAATATATTAACCTATCAATAAAAATTTTTACTTTTACTCGTACCTCTCACCACTTAGCTAATCAATGATCTCAGCGTTGCAAATGTGGCGTTACATTTTTTCGTTTCACAAAAATTCAACCTTGAAATTTCACTCTCAACGCGCCCAAAGAAGTTTCACTTCAAAAAATAAAAACAGACAAACAAAACAAATAAAAGGAAAGTTCAAAAAAAAAGTAAATATTTGAATAAAATATTACGTTTAAGCTAGATGGAAGACCTTTGTCGCTTACTCGCTACAATCAAATAATTCATTTTACTTTTGTGTTATTACTTGAACTTTCATTTTTTTGATAAATTTTAGTGTTGTATTTTGTTAAATAAATGTTAGGTATTTTTAAGAAAATAAAATGAGCTTTCATAATAAAATAGAAAAAAAACCCTTAATAAGTTGTTTCTGTGAAAAAAATGACACCAAACTCAAAAAAAAAAACGACCTAAAAATGCCAAAAAAAAAAAATGGATGTGATATTTAATTCTGGGAAAATCGTTATCCAAATAGACAAAAATTGTATGGCAAGTATAAAGTGCTTGTGGAAATAAAACAAAAAATCAAGAATCGTATGGAGTTTGGCAAAGTTATACAGCTTGTTAAAATAAAAAAGATCAAAATCATAAAAAACCGTTATAAGTAGAAAAGGAAGCTTAGAATTAACTTAGGAACCCATAGTTTTCCTCTGGGCCGGTGGATAGTAGGACACCCTGTATACATGATATAATACTTAAGATAAATGTCAAGTTTCATTGAAATTTGCACTTTTGCGAATTTTTGTTGTAAAAGGCTAAACAACTGCTCTATTGCACGTGTTAACGTCAACCGATTTCAATGAAAAGAAGAAGAAGAAATTACAACTTTGCCAAAATAAGCGAAACCCTAATATGCAGGTACTGTCGAAAATACCTGTTGCTATCGCATCTCTAAAGAAAAAAGAGACAGAAATCATCAAAAAAGAGAAAAATCACTCGATTGTAGTCATAATTTCCCTTAAATTTTTAGTTTGATAACATAAATTTTCCACCGACACCTTGTAGTTTAGAAATTATTTCTATTGTATGCTACATTTTTGCTTAAAGAAAATAATAAATATACGTAGGTTATGTGTAACTAACCGCCCTGACTACCATCAGTCTTTGTACCACGTTCATTACGAATCAGAATCTCATGATCGTCCTCTTCCCAAAGTTCACCTTGCTGTACTGTTGTTGGTGGTGTTTGTTCGACAACTGGAAGTGCCAATGGTGTCTCTTGTACCTCTGTGGTGCCCAGAGCTTTTGTTGGCAGTAGTGATAATGATGCAATAACCAGCACCGCTGATACAATAAGGAAATTCATTTTTGTGCTCGTCGACACGACCGAAATTTCCTGCAAACAAAAAAAAAATATTATTTATTTTGCTTAATAGTGTTTCCTGTAAAAAAAAATTGAAATATCCGACAAAACTTGACACTATTTAAGGCACCATTCCTTATATTTTATATCAAAACTTTGCTCATTATGTCCAAATTGAGATAATCACGGCATATAGCTAATCATCTCGTCCTTATGGCAAGAGTTTTCCAAACAACTAAATTTTATATTTTCTAGGTTATTAAAGGTCCTTAAATAAAAATCAAATGTCATAGGGGCAAACACTTGTATACTAAAAGGGTCTCAAAAGCCTGGTTAATTTGATTTTTATTCTAGCAAAATTTGTACGTAGCAAAATTCGATCGTTGAGTCGAAAACGACTCTCAACTTCATTGTGGTACTAGATTCTTTGATGGCCGCGTTATGGGGAGTGTCAATATTAAAAGAAGTATTGTTTTGGACACATGAGACATGACCACTCCACAGGAATCATATGCACACATTTGATGTTTTCCGCCATACACTCCATACACTTCGAATATTCAATATTTTGTGATGGGAAGGTTTACAGTTGGATGAACCGCAAGTTGGATGAACCGCTTGACTGTTTCGTGATAAGTTGCCCCATACTCGGATATTTACCACCCTTAAATGGGAGACGCACTTGGTAACGACTATTTGGTATAAGCGTGTTGTTTTTGGTGGAAGTTTTACGGGACTGTTCCCGCCAGATGGACCTCGGCCCTGTGGCACCGAATTTTTTTTTAATTTGCCCAATCGGTCCCTTTTTACGATTTTACTCGTAATAAAATAATTCTCATTTAGATGTACTAAAAATTTTCAATTTTTTATAAAAAAAAAAAATCGATGACGAAGTTTTGTTCTGAACGCTGTCATTTTGCTTCGAAAAAACAACTATTGAATGCTGTCATTTTGCTTCTAAATTTGAAATATGCCTTTCAGCAAAATGACAGCTGAAAGGGAATAAAGCGCGCACTAAAGGGGATTTTGATACCCTTAAAATGTTTAAACACAGTGCAAGCGTTAGGAAAAAAGGGTAGGATTTAAGAGGAGATACACTGATGCACATTGGTGTTGAAGCTCTGAATGTCAAAATGGCAGGGAAAAATAGTGCCTGGTAAAGCATTCCACATTCTTGTAGTGCGGCTAAAGAAAGAATCTCTATAATTAACAGTACGTCCGAAGTTGTGCTCAAGGGTAAACTGATGAGCGTTATTTTCGAATTATTTGGAACACTTAAACAGTTATCTAGTTTTTTTCTGTTGCAAAAAGTTCCTTTTGTTTTGCGTCAAAAAAATCGAATTAAAAATTAAAACATAACTTTTATAAACGTTCGCCATCGCATCAAGTTAAATTACCAAATTCAATAATAAATAATAGATCTTATCTGTCAAGGACGAAATTTTTAAGATTAACAAAACTTTTTCATATAAATTACTTAGAAAATGAAAACTCCTCATGAAGGTCATAAGTAGGTATATACAATACATATTTGATTATGGGCATTTTACCAAATAATATTTCTCTGATGAAAAATAAAATTAATTTTTTTCTTCTTCTTCCTCACTGAAGTTTATCATCTAATTATGTCCAACATAAATTGTACCGCCAAGCGAAAATACAACATTAAGCGCCGGCTGAAACGTTAAGTACTTCGATATTAAATGTGTTTTTTTTAGATGAACAATATATAAAAAAATCCTTACAATATGCGTCCTTAATTCGTTTTAATAAAATGAAAAAAATACTTAATATTCTTTTACATAATGTCCTGGTCATAAAAATAAAAATGAAATACACAAGCCATAATACACATACACATAGAATAAAGGCTAAAAAATTGCAAAAAATAAAAAAAAAATGTCCTGTCACATAATAAAGCGCACATTTAATAGATTGCTTATTTTTAGGCGCATCAAGTATATGGATTTTACTGTGAGCAAGGACTCGGAGGACAGCTGAAAAGCCACTCAAGATTTACTTGTTCATATAAATATCTACGCAAGTTCCTTCGCCAACAAAAAATTCAAAATGATAAATCTTTTTCCATCAGAATAAATCGTCTCAGAAATTAAAAGGAATAACTGCTTGTCTACGTTGTTAGAATATTTAATGAAAAATATTCTGCACGAGAAAAAAATTAGATAACAAAGAAGGAAAATCATAGATAAACTATAGCGGAGGTTCAACTTCACCCGCACCCTTTCGAAGGTATGGGTGGTAGGTGATATAGGTACTTATACAGAGTTTTACATGTAATTTTTTGGTGGAGACGTCTCCTAAAGGATCTAGCATGCATAAGCACGATATAATCCACTTAGGGTTACATGTTTATTTAATGGGTAAAAATGCATGCATTATCCTGAAGTTGAAAGACGATACTCAGGATAGTCCTATGGAAACAAAAAATTACTCCTTCGAGTCCTTCGAGGAGAGCATACAAAAAAAAGAAGGAATATAAATCTAAAGATTCATGCATATAGCGTGCATCTTTATCCAGAAGTGTAAAAAAATCACAAAATGCATAAAAAAGGACGAATCTATCTTGCAAACTATCTAGGAAACGTACGTTGTTCGCTGATTCAAATAAAGACCGGAAAGCAGAAGCACAAAAAAAAGTATAGATGCATTTATATGAAGCGAAAGGATAACGATCCAGTTGCATGTGTAGTATACCGTAGCTCTTTGTAAAAGTCCTTGCTTGCAACAACCTACTCGCTTACAGCAATCAAAATGCACTTTTCGACGACAACGACGACTATGAAGACAGGCGTGGCAAAGCGAGAGGGCAAAGGGGTCTCGAGAGGATGTGAGTATGTGTCTGTCTGTGCTTTGTGGAACTATATAAATAAATATGTATATAACATACATAGGTACGTGTTTAGTCGAATTTGTATATCCTTGCGGCAATGTGTAGCAAGTTTAATGAATTCGTCTGCTCTCGTTTTATACTCGAATCCGACAAAGGATAAAAAAGGAGCTTTCTTCCTTCCAAATCCCTCATCCCCACAAAACACACCAAACTCTTTGTTCGCATTTATCTTCTCAATTTTTTTTTTCTTCATTTTATTGATGTTGCTGTACATATTTTCCTAATTTCTACTTTGCGTGTCCTTTAAGCGGATTTCCTTTGAAATTAGTTTTGAAACGCCTGAGGTGTTTTTCTTTTCTTTTGAATTAAATGTGTGTTGGAGTTGAGTTTTGAGTGCATTTATACAAAAGGATAATAGGATGATGGCTGGTTGTACACTTATAAGCTTATATTCTCGTATTTTATAAAGGAAAAAAACACAGAGTTATAATATGGTAAGAAGTTTTGAGCTTAGACGAGTATAAGAGTAATTCACCAGAAAATGCGATTCAATTTGGGAGAAAGTTTTGTGGAAAATATTATAACAAAAGAATAGCAAATCTACATAAGTACTAAATTATTGAGAAATTTAAATTTAAGGTATTTCAATACACTTTCTGGTTAAGCGCCCACTTCACATAGCTAACTACCATAAGAACCTTGAGTTTAAAAATACTTATAACCTTTTTTACGACTAAATAGAGAACAGACTTCTGTGCCAAATTAGAATCCAGCCAGCCGTTAATATGGACTTAAAAGAAAAACAACTTAAGAAGCATACTTTATTATTATACTTACATATAGAGGAAGATAGATTTTATATTTTAAAATAATAAAAAATTAAGGCCCGTTTGCTGATACGAAACATAAATATTCAAGTTCAACATAAACGCTTATGTTCTACTTTTTCCTCAGCATAAACTGTCACATAAGTTCTTATGTTGAACATAAATGCTTAAGATTCGTTTCAGAAAATGGGCCTAAATCACATATTAAAGTGCGTCATCATAAGTAAAGATTTTCGATCAAATTGTACCTACTAAAACTTCAGCCGATGGTCCTATTGAATTTTAGTAATTTTTGCATTTGGACTAAAATTTGAGTTGCCTTAAGCTGGGTGCGTCAAGCTGGGTCCATCAACCTAAGTCCGTCACAAGAACAATTATAAAAAAACCAAATGATGCTGAAGTTGGTTAGTTGCTGATTAATCGACCTCGGATTTTGCATATTTGCATATTTTTGAAGGATTAAGATAGCTAAATTCTGATGACACCAAGGTTTGTTTCGTTGAAAATAGAGTTTAAAACGATATGCATATTATAAATGTTTTTGCATATTTTCATAAAATGCATATGCCAAAACATATGCAAAAAATATGCAAAATATGCAAAACATATGCAAAATATGCAAAACATTTCATATGTAAAACAAATCAAAAAATAATATAAAAGCGATTCCGAGGGTGGTATACATATTGAAATTATATTAATTATTGTCAGATATTAAAGCAGAGCAACTGATACTCACAATACAATATTACATACAATAGGCTTTGTAGGTTGGGCTTTGACGTTTCTCCCCAAAATCTATTTTGTTAGCACAAAAGCTTCTTTTAACGTCACAAGAAGTAATTGGAGCAAAGGAGAATGGGCATTTTGGTCTACCTATTGCCCACGAATGAGATGTATGTCGTCGGAATGCTTAGCCCCAGTACATCATTTTTTTGGATGGACACAAAGCTGTAAACCATGACTTAGGTAGTATATGTCCACCAAGATTGCAATTAGAGCTTAAATTAATTGCACTTTCAATGAACTGAATAGACCGCAACATAAAGGAACTTATATACCAATGGCCAATAATAGCGAATAATATCATGGTTGGCGAATAATTCGCTTAACAGTATGTCTTCACGCCCCCCATGAAAGGAGAGAGGACTAAACCTAAGAAGCATTCTACGATCTCCTGGAGACAACGTATGATATGTGCCCGAAGTACGACGTGAAGATCATTCTTGGTGACTTCAACGCAAGATTCGGAAAGGAGGGCATCTTTGGTTCGATAGTCGAAAGACACAGCCTACACGACGTAACTTCCGGCAACGGACACAGGCTGGCAGACTTTGCGGCGGGGCGAAATGTCATCATCTCAAGCACCTACTTCCCACTTCCTACTTCCCACACCTCAATATACCCAAGGGTACTTGGCGGTCGCGTGATCAACTAACCGTCAACCAAATCGACCACGTTGCGATAGACGCGAGACATGCTTCCAGTATCTTGGACGTCCGAACGTTCCAAGGGGCCAACATTGACTCGGATCACTACCTGGTGGTAGCTAGACTACGTATGCGGATATCATGACGCGACAACGCAGAGCAGATGCTGTGAAAAGATTCGATGTCGAGAAGCTTAAATCGCAAGAGACCGCCAGAACTTATGCAGACCACGTAACTCTTAAGCTCTCAGGAGGTCCGCCACCAGCATCAAGTGCAGAGGACCAGTGGAAACACTGTCAACAAGCCATCAGAAGTGCCGCCTCTGATGTGCTGGGTTTCACTAGGCGAATACAACGAAACCCCTGGTTCGATGAAGAGTGCCGGCTAGCGCATGCAGCTAAGGACGAGGCCTACCAGGCAATGCTGCAGACTCGAACTGAACTGCTGAGAGAGTGGCCCGGGAGCTCTACGGGCTGAAACGAAAAGAGGAACGCCGACTTCTCAGGAGGAAAAAGAGAGAGCACGAGAAGCGGGCGGTAGAGTCTATTGAGGGTTGTAGCGGTAGGGGAGATGTTCGAAAATTTTATCAGAGGGTGAAGCGATCCACCCAAGGATTCAAGGCTAGAACGCAATGAGATTCAAGGCTAGAACGAGATGAGAGTGGGAATATGGTAGTAGACACACAATCAGTGCTGAGAATCTGGAAAGAACACTTCTCTAGACTGCTTAATGGCGAAGACAGCCAAGATGCCGCTAATAGACAGAACGCTCCATTCAACTTGAAAGATGATGGCCAAGAGTTCCGTCCACCCGACCTAACCGAAGTGCGGCTGGCGATATCCAAACTTAAGTCGTACAAGGCTGCTGGTGCGGATGGCTTACAAGCCGAACTATTCAGCGGGAGATGAATTGGCTAGGAGCATACACCAGCTCATCTGCAAAATTTGGTCGGAGGAAAGTATTCCCGATGAATGGAACCTCGGTATAGTGTGCCCCATCCATAAAAAGGGAGATGTTCTGAAATGTACCAACTACAGAGGAATTAGTCTCCTAAACGTCGCTTATAAAATCTTGTCGGCCATCCTGTGTGACCGCTTAAAACCTTTTGTCAACGATCTGATCGGCCCCTATCAGAGCAGTTTTAGGCCAGACAAGTCGATCAAACCGTCGATCAAATGTTCACTTCACACTCCGACAGATTAAAGAAAAATCCCGTGTATTCCAGATCGATACACATACCACCTTTTTATCGATTTTAAAGTCACGTATGATAGCGTGAAAAGGGACGAATTATACAGAGCCATGTCGAGTCTCGGCATCCCTGCCAAACTCGTCCGCCTGTGCAGGATGACGATGGAGAAATCTCGCTGCTCCGTCAAAATTAGTAAGAACACCACCGATTTCTTTGATGTTGAGAAAGGATTGAGGCAAGGCGACGCGTTATCGTGCAACCTATTCACATGTCAACACCAGCGGTACAATCTATCAAAAGTCCGTTCAATTGCTTGCATATGCGGATGACATAGACATTGTCGGCAGAACGAAGTGAGCTGAGGCAGGGGCATTTGCAAGCATTGAATCGGAGGTGGCTGAAATGGGATTATCGGTTAATGAGGACAAGACGAAGTTTATGCTGTCATCGAGAGAGGAATCTCAACATCATCGACTCGGTCAAAATATCACGATGGACAGATATAACTTCGAAGTTGTCAAGGACTTTGTCTACCTGGGCTCCACTATTACATCGCAGAATGACATCAGTGCAGAGATCAAGCGAAGAATTACTCTTGCCAACCGCTGTTTCTTCGGTCTAAGAAGGCATTTAAGTAGTAAGGCCCTCTCTCAGAGAACCAAGGAGACTTTATACAAGACCCTAATCATCCCGGTCCTGCTTTATGGGTCAGAAGCATGGACACTGAAAGATTCGGATAAAAATCTGCTAGGGTGCTTTGAGAGGAAGATTCTTCGTGTGATTTTCGGTCCGGTGTGTATCGAAGGAGTATGGAGGAGAATATTGTGGCGCAATCAAGTGAATGACGACATCAAAGCACTCGGTGTGCGCAACTGGAAGCTGCTAGCTAGGGACAGAGCTGGTTGGAGGGGCTTGTTAGTTGAGGGGTAAGCCCATCCTGGGCTGTGAGTGCCATCAAAAGTAAAGTAAGTAAGTATGAAAATTTTACTTTTTTTATTCGATTGAGGGAATTAAATGAATGGGAACAATTGTGCGTTTAGTAACCACAATTGAGATATACAGCGTTGGAAAGCTCAGTTCAAGAGCATAACTTTTGTATACGGACATAGAACTGTAAACCATGATGCTTAGGCGTATACTACAAAATATAAAACAATTCTTCTATGTTTATTCGAAGTTGCAAAGTGTTTTTCTTAGTGTTTGAGTGCTCATTTTACCCAACTCCCATTGTTTATGACAAAAACAAAATACTCGTAAGTTGGTACCATAGTACCTGATCATTTGCATAGGTCTCGTTTATGGGCACTAGGAAGACCATCAGGGCCTATATATTTTTGCTCCTTCACCTTTCAAGTTAATTTCAATAAAATAACTAAAACAATTTGCCTTAACTACATAAGAAATAAAACTCATTAAATTTTTTTTAGCTTTCCAAAAATGTAATTTCAAAACAAGAACAAATTAAATATACAAATTAATGCAAATTTATAAATTAATAAACTTAAATCTATTCATAATATATCCGGACATTACAGCGCTATACGAACTAGAAAAAAAAAAAAAACGAGACAATTGAATTAATAAAATGAAAAAATTTTATTCAATAAAAAATTTCAATATTCTGAATAATTGTCAGATTTTCTATAAATTCAGTTAAAAATAATGGAGCAAACAAAATATTTAATTTACTTCAATGACATATGTACATAGATTAAAGGTAGGTATGTGAGTATAGTGAAAAAAATTATTAAATAATTTGATTAATTTACAAAATGAATTATATTGTGTTGATTTAATTCACCACAATATTATTATATTTACCAAACGCTAATTGAAAATATTAATTTTATTTTTGATACAAAGTCTCTTATTAATAATTTCCTATTATGTATGTATGCATCTTTGCACAAAGGGTGAGAACATTTTTTTTTTGATTAAAAAAAAAACAAGTACTGAAAATATTCTAGTGGTCGTATATATTATAAACTTTGTCTAAATTTAGATATCCATCCAATAATAAAAAAATGTGATAGTGCCGGGACTCAAGGGAGGTTGTGTAAACCACATCACCGGCATGTACCACATAACCTCAATTTATTCTATTCAATGCACGAACCATTGGCTTCCATATGTCAAAACTGCCTATACCACATTACCGACCCACATTACCTCAATATACTCTATTCAATGCACGCACAAGTGTCTTCCATGAGTCAAAAATGTTCCAGTTACAGCTATCATTGAAAACCATAATTGAAAATGTTAATGGTCAATTTTGAGAGATTTTAAGGAAAAAATAAATTATTATTTTGATGCCAAAGTAAAGCCAATTGACTTAATAATTATTTTAGGTAAAACAAAATTCAATATGGCACAACTTTTCTCATTAAATGACTTTTATTTTTTCCATGCTGAACTACCTTACCAATGATCATTGAAAAAAATAAAAGTTACTTTATGGGGAAGATAAAGATCAAAATTAATTTTTTTTGGAGGAGAAATAATTTTGAAGTCGTAAGCTATATTTCGGCATTAAAATAATCAATGATTTAACTTTCGAAGGGTCTCAAAATCAACAGCTAACTTTTTCAATGATGGTTTTCAATGATAGCTATAACTGGGGCCTAAACAAAATGTTGCGAACCGGATATGAAATGCTGTATCCGTGGCTATCCTACTTGCAATTTTACCCATACCGAGAGCTAGTAGCCCGTAGCGTAATGGTTAGTGCGTTCGACTGTCACACTGGAGGTCTGGGTTCGCTTCCCAGCTTCGTCCACCTAAAAACTAAAAAGTTTTTTTTCAGGGCTACTGCCTCTTGCGAGGAATTGACAAATCCTCCAAGAGTATCACTTGTCACGAAAAAGTGCTTCTCGTCTAGCCATTCGGATTCGGCATAAAATTGTAGGTCCCTTCCATTCCTGTCGACAGGCGCACACAGGGATGGTTGCGAGTTGTTAGTCACTAGGCCCTGGTTCTTCACTAGCCTCTGTGCCACCCAATTTATTTTATTTATTTAGGCCCGTTTGCTGATACGAAACATAAATACTTAAGTTCATCATATGCGCTTAAGTAACACATATTGCTTTGCACCAAATGAAAACATAAACATAAATATCATTAAGTTCGACATAACTTATGTGGCAGAATAAGGTCTCCTTAGCTGATTTATGTTGGACTTTTATTGTTGTATTTTGTATTATTACCTAAGAATAGCGATTCAAATGCACAAATTAACAACAGATTTTATAAAAATGCATCTGGGACGGTCCAAATATGTAGATCCCAGATGCTTATTTTTATTTATAATAAAATAAAAGAGAAATAGGCAATAGGTTGCCTCACCAATATTCAAGGAAATGACACATATGTTTTTATTTTATTTTGGCAGCAGATTCACAACAACAAAAATTTACATTATCAATTTTGATAGGAACAAAAAAATATCTCCGGACAATTTTTTAATTATCAAATTTCTTTTGAAAACCATAGTTAAAATCAAATATTAAGTTAAATTGTTAATCGTACGTCCACAAAAGGTCACAAAATGCAAAATACTAACAAAAGATTTGACTTTTCACACTCAATTGACGTTTTGGAAGCAATTTCTCTCATGAGAGTTATGCATAGCTAGGAAGATCATAAATATTTTCTAGCAACAGGGAATAAATTAAGTTGAACATACAAACTATGTTGAACTTAGCTATGATGTAGATTTATGTTTCGTATCAGCAAATGGGACTTAGATAACTAAGATGTTCACACATAAAAAGTTATGAATAAACATTTGTTCGTTTTTTGTTTAAGAGTTGTCAAAATTTGTGAACGGAATTAATTGCCTTCAATAAATAGACACTTAATAGACAAAAAATGCATGTGTTTGTATTTCCATACAATTAAAAACTATAAGGACCCTGTCTAAAAAAAAAAACAACCATCTATAAAATTTTGGTAGTACCTAAATGTTGTGTTTTATCCAAACGTTAAAAAAAGACTTTAATCTTCTTAAATTGTAAGAAAATATCCCTCAGTGAATACAAATATACTTTTTTTTTTGTTGAAGAAACACTTTATTAGAATCTGGGGATCTTACTCGTAAAGAAATAATTTTGTTTTCCAGAGAGAAAAACTAAATTCAATTCTGATTCTAATCAAGATGTGCATACAATTTAAGATAAAACAAAACATCCTATCCTAATTGTCAATTTCAGCATCGAATACCTTGATTTTTTCTATAACTATTTCGAATGTCATTACTCTCCATCTTTCAAAAGAAGAAATAATACATATAATATTTATGTAGTTCAATAGAGCCAGAGACCATCAAACAATTCAAAATTGTGTTAGTAATGCTCATTGAGCTGTGTGATTTGCAAGTTAGACAGACAAACTCACATCACTCAAATCCGAGAACTACTATGGTTCCCAAGAATACGGGTATCGTTCAATGTTCATACATATAGGGAGGTAAGAATCTAATTTATTTTGTATCTTGTCTAATGGAATCACAGAATTGGAAAACTTTGATTGGTATCGGAGTCCTTCAAGTAGAATATAAATATCATGGGCACCAAACTAGGTTTGTATGTATTTAATGTATGAATAAAAAGCTAAAACATTTCATTTCACTTTCTCGGAAATAACATACATACATACCTACAAATATTTGTTATTGACTGAGAATTATTCTAATAAAAAATATATGTAGCTTGCTATCGAAAAACGTTCCGAAAAGAGTATTAAAGTGATAGGTTGTATAGGTATAGAAAGAAAGTGGTTCATGTTCAAACATATTTTATTTTTGTTGATGTTGATGTTGGTGCTTCGTATGCCAAGTACTTTTGGTTTGATTTTCTTTGAAACAATATTTTAGGAGCGTACTCATTTACTTAGGGGTTGAAAGAGCCAAATCTATGGAGGATTGATTTTGTAGTTTTCTTTGAAAGGATGGTATCTAACTCTGTTCAGTTTGTATTTTCAGTACAGTCAACTTAAGAAATTGCCTGTGAAATAAAAAACAGAAGCCCTGACTTCCATTGAAATTGTTTTTGTGATATTCCATAAACCCACGTACATCCCATCATGACCTGTCTGCTCCGTGGTTGTGAGGACTTTTTTGTGTTTTTTTTTATATTTAGCGCGCTCTAAAGGGTTTGTGAATACACTTAAAGTGATAAACACAGCACGAGCGATTAGGTAGGTTGGAGGGAATTTGAAAGGAGAAACCGATGTACATTGGTTTTGAATGTCTGTAGATCACAATGGGAGGGGAAGATAGAGCTGAGTAGAGCATTCCACATTCGTGTAGTGCGACTAAAGAAAGAATCTCTGTACTTAACAGTACATCTGAAGTTGGGCTCAAGGGAAAACTGATGGGCATTCCTAGAAGCGCGAGTATTACGGTTGAATTGTTTAAGGGGAGGAATGCAACTGGCTATTTCACTAGAGCAATGTTTGTTAAAATAACGGTAAAATAACGAAAGGCATGAAACATTTCGACGGTGCTCCAGAGATGTAAACGTTTCCGTTATAGTTATTTCACCTATCATTTGAATTCTCTCTTTTGAATTCTATCCAATAGACTCAATTGGGTTATTGGAGCACCTGCCCAAATATGGGAGTTGTACTTAAGTTTTGGACGAATAAAGACACACACAATTTGCCTCTCGCTAGCTGAATGTGTTTATTAAAAACAACACATTGATTCAGAGTTCCCATACGTCGGGGATGGAAATTTAATACCTTTTTCTTTGGTTTTTGCTATATAGCTTTCAGAATTATAGCTTTTTAAAAGCATTTGAGAGCGTATATTTTATGTTTAAGGAAAAAAGTGTTGTCACTTAGTGTTTTTCTGCTTACGTCTTTTCGTTTTATTTTTTTTTTCTTGGTTAAAATGCTGCTATATAATATTTGCTGGGTATTTTTTTTAAAGAAGAATTACTATTTGATCAAGTATTTGATGGAGTTCGGTTCATTAATTAAGTCAAATAGTTTTTTTACTTCATGAAAATAAAAATAAAAAGAATAAGGTTTCGTGTTTATTGTAATATTTTACCAAGGGTTTATAAAATAAAATTTATTTCCTTTCTAAAAATTCTAATAAGGCATTATTAATCCTTTTTCCTGAAATAAATTTTATAATCTAATCTTACCTAATCCTTAAAAGTCAGCAAAAAGAAGAGAGTAGCAGCAGCAAATACTCGTCGGAGTGATAAAATGTTTTTTCTTTATTCAATTTATTTTGTCTGTAATTTATTTTTACGTAAAAAGAGATTAGGCCTTCTGGGAAACTCTTAAAAAAACGCGCCTACTATCTTACCTCTTGGTGGTGTGGAAAATGATGGATTTATTTTTATTTGCATTTACATTCATTTTTTTTTAGATTTAGTTTACGATATACATTTTTTCTGTTTATGAAATCTAAATTAGCAGTTGGTAACCTTGCTGACATTTGAATGAGACAGAAGAGAGAAATATGCTAATTTATAATGTACGATACAGCAACCATGGAAAATGCAAAAGCTTTATTAAAAAAGAGATAGCTTATTGAAATCCATAAAAGTAAGGGTGAGAGGCAAACACCCTATCTTCCCTGTACTGAAAATATGAACTGAACAGAGTTTAGATCATTTTAATTTTAAGATTTTAAGAATTGAAAAAATAGTAATTGCGTTTAAATAAAAAAAAATTAGTATGTTGGTTAAAAAAAAAATATTTTATAAAAATTTAACTCCTTCCCTAGGACCGATTTGTTTGGATTAGAAAATTGAAAAGTTTTGTTTTATACATTTTCAATGAAGTTACAATTCCTGGAATTTCTAATCTTTATGTTTAATTAACTTAAAATCCCTTCATGCATACATAGTTTAAGAAAAAAAAAAAAAACACTCAAGGCTGGTTTGCCAAGCTTAAATTAAACGCTCAGCTAACTGCTAGGGTCAGTTCGTTCACAACTTATCATCATTAGTCCATGATTATTGAAGCTGGTAAGTCTTCGAATATGATTGTTGACCAAATATTTTGTTAATCATGAAAATCGCTAATCAGCCGGTTTTGGTTGATGAGCGTTATTTAATTAGAACCTGATAAAGTCACATCACAAATTTGACCCACTGTGAACAAACTGGCCCTTAGAGGAATAAATAGGAACAAATGTTTTCTTTATCTGAAGAATAAGTTCTCTCTGACAGCTAACTTACCTACTATTGAAAAATTGGCTCTTAATTTACCAAACACACAGAAGGGGTTGTTCCTTTGAATTTTTAAAAAGAATATTAAAATTTTATATGAATTATGGTAAATTAAGTTGACAAAAAAAAATTACCTTGCGTTGTTACATTGAGGTTATGTAACAACGCAAGGAACAGTGAACACAAAAAACTGAATTTTCGGAAAGCAAAAGATGAAGATTGGTTTTAAGGAATCGCCGTAAGGGTTCCTCGAAAACATTTATACCAACGACATTTTGCACTAATCAGCCCTATTTTTTTTTTTATTCTAATACACTTTCCAAAGGAAACATTCCCCGTCGGCTGTACAGTTCGACATTCGCATAAACCAGTGAATCGATCACCCCTATACAAAATAATCACTTTGACACCCGCAATTAATTTGTTGCGTTTGTCGTATTGTACAGACGATTATTAATAAAAAATGCATTACGATGACGGAGAAGTCCATCGATATTATTTTGTGTGGCTGTACGTCTACTCTACAACAAACTAGAGACTAAACGGTTAGATCGATTTGCTTCAAATTTGGTAAAGCATTTAATATGATTCTTTTAGAGGAGAAACTGGTTTTGTTTAAGCCCATCTGGGTATTTTTCGTTTTTATTTCAATAATTTTTAACAAATTTTGCAACAAATTTACTTAACACTTTTGGGTTTTTTTCGCTTATAAAGTAACACAGTTTTGCACAGAGAGAGAGAGAACAAAAAGATTTTAAACAAATCTGTAGAAAATGCTGTTTTTTTAACTATTCAAGCTTTTTGCCATGACACGAAAATTTATCACCCCAAATGATTCAAATATTTAGTTAGATTTCAGAAAATAATTTACAAACTATGATAGATAAAAATTATTTCACAAAATTAATTCTCTCAGAGTATTTCGAAAAATTTGAAATAAGAGTAGGTAAAGTAGTTTCCCCGACATTAAGCAGAATATAGACGACGAGCGAACGTGAATCGATGAAGTGAATCGAACGTTCGATCCCCCGTTTAGCAAAATAGGGCTGAATGTAGAATTTTTTGAAAATTTGAATGTCAGTCAGTATAGGTAAATTTCAGACAACCATATGTCAATGATTCAGACGTATTCAACTTTATTTTTTAATGAAATTATGTTATCGCGACAAGTGGGACAGAGGCCCCAAAAGGGGAGTTAAAATTTTTTGAATTCGCGAAACGGGTCACCCAAAGTACTCTTGTTTAAGAAAACTATTGCAATTGACACCTGGGCGATATGTTTTAATAATTTCCGTTAAAATTGTGTTTAAAACAAATAGCCAAAAATTGCGGATAGAACGTCCAAACTTTTCAAAAACAATTTACATTCAAAATATTTTGGTGACATTTCCATATTTCCAATTTGTTGTTTGTTTTTTTTTTTAAGGACTATATTTAAGCGATATTTCTAATTCAATTCGGGCGCGTTATCCTAACGTACACCGTACCTACTATGCAGTTATTTTTTCATCTTTAGCATTACTGGGAACAGTTCAATCAAAATTGTTAAAGTCATTCACGAGGGATATACAAAAAAACACAGAATTCTTGTATGGAGGATGTACATTGTACAAGTACATGTTCTAGATGAACTGAAGCAAAAACTCAAATTTCCTCCCAAGGGAATCAAATAAAAATACTATGGACGAAATTTGAAACGAATAAGTTAACTCTTTTAGGCTCTAACTCGATGTACAGACGTATAGACCTATGGACGTGACGGGCGTTACTGCGAAAACAATTTAATGTAAGATTTCAAACCTTGCATATTTTGTTTGAAGTTAGAAAACTTAGAATACAAACAACCACAACATCTTTAACTTTTTAAAAGCATTTATAATAAAAATCATCATCAAAAGAGTCCATTAATAAATTATATGATTTTAAAACCACAAAAACAAATTGATTCCCATTTCCATCAGGCCACTATTTTATCACTTAATTAACTGTATAGTGTCTTCATTAAGTCAAAAATATATAAAATTTAATCCTATTAAAGTTGCCTAGTTAGTGGAAATCCTTTGTCTGTTATAAGTGTCCATTATTCTATTAAGTCAAAAGCAAAACCATCAAATGCCAACAAAAATTCACATTAAATTCCCTTTAATCGGAGCATAATTAATTAATGCGCCGTTTCATTACATTGTGAAACTTTTGTAAGGATTTTATACACAATACATATAACCTTGTATTTATTCGGCGCGAACACGAATGTTTTCATTAGAAATGAAAATCATTTCCCAACAAAGTTCTCTGAATTGTGGTTCCCTATAGTTTTCCATTTATACAAAAATTTATACATATAGATACCTTAAATTCAATTTTCCGTCCAATAATTAAACGAGAATTCCACTCAAAAACTGAATTGTAATGAACATACATATTTGTACTTATATTGAGCTTAAGACCTCCTATACTTTCCTACACATCAGCCCACCTCCAACCACTATAATAATTCCCTTCATCAATTCTGGTGGGATGGATTAATTTGCACTCCTAAAAGCAGGGCCAAGGGATATATTTTGTTAAATTGATGGCGAAAGCTCGCCATTCTATTCTATTACTGCATAGAAATTGAAAAAGGCACTGCGCCTCCAGGGGGTAATTTGCGTGTTTTCGTCTCTCAAAAGCGTTTTCATTCATTAACAAGGACTAAGTTTCGTCGGCGCGGCGTGTTGAACAACAAATTGAATGCAGATTTATGCAAATTTTATGTTGTTCTTAACTTAAATTTAGAATTTTTGTTTTCTGTTAAATATTTTGGAACGAAATTTATTAAACATTTTTTTCCAGTCGTGATGTATTTCTAGATTAACTTAACTTGACGCCAGTGACAAACTTCGGTGCAAATGAACGTTCTTCAGTCAAATTTATCAAAGTCTTTTTCTCTATCTTCGCTGTTTGAAAAAAAAAAAATATATAAAAGAAACTTATAAATAAAACTTTTTCAGCAGTGTATAGAAAATTTAACACAAACTTGAAAAATTAACTAAAAATTTTCCCCACCGTCCTTCATTAAAATATTTGTCTATGATGCATAAAGATTCTTAAGGAAAAAGTAGCCAGTTAATCAGTCAACCAAAATTAAAAGTTTTATTTTTTTTAACTACACATCCATCATGAAAAATAAAAAAAAGTTTTATTACCCCTTTGCCTAACAAACGCTTACAAGTCGACGTCACTCACTTAAAAAATAAATAACACAAAAAAAAAAAAAAAACTTAACCGTCCTTGTAGCTGATGCTTCCATTAAAATTGACAAGTTAGATCCTTGGTTACTTACTTACCATCGCATCTTGCTCTTAGCTGGCCAACACCATCACCCCTACCCATTTGTGTGTCTGTGAGAAGCATCCTTCAAAATCTTGTCGGTCGCAAAACCAAAACCAAATATGTGCAAATTTTATAAAATGAGCTTAATTAGGAAATAAACTTTAGACGCATCCTCTAATAGCCTTTTGGGTTTCACCCTCTTATACATAAAATATACTTTATAAGTACATTATTGACATAAAAGTGCACAGTGACTGGTTGCAGCGACATGGACGGACAAAGAGCTTGGGATTGAATATATTTTAAGGAAGTTGATGGTGGTTTAAATGTTTGCCTTATTTAAAAAGTTTTACCTTGCTATTCGAATCACTTAATGCACCCGCCACACTCATCCACTTTATAGAAGTACATCGCAGTTATTTTCATTCTTAAGTATTGGCAGTGATTAAAGGGTGGTTTGTGCAGGGGCGTAGTCAAGATTTCGCTTCAGAGGGAACTTTATATCTTTATAAACATGAGACCGTCAGAACTACTTCTATCTTCTGTCTTCTTTCTTATATCTTCTATCTTCTATCTTCTATCTTCTATCTTCTATCTTCTATCTTCTATCTTCTATCTTCTATCTTCTATCTTCTATCTTCTATCTTCTATCTTCTATCTTCTATCTTCTATCTTCTATCTTCTATCTTCTATCTTCTATCTTCTATCTTCTATCTTCTATCTTCTATCTTCTATCTTCTATCTTCTATCTTCTATCTTCTATCTTCTATCTTCTATCTTCTATCTTCTATCTTCTATCTTCTATCTTCTATCTTCTATCTTCTATCTTCTATCTTCTATCTTCTATCTTCTATCTTCTATCTTCTATCTTCTATCTTCTATCTTCTATCTTCTATCTTCTATCTTCTATCTTCTATCTTCTATCTTCTATCTTCTATCTTCTATCTTCTATCTTCTATCTTCTATCTTCTATCTTCTATCTTCTATCTTCTATCTTCTATCTTCTATCTTCTATCTTCTATCTTCTATCTTCTATCTTCTATCTTCTATCTTCTATCTTCTTTCTTCTAGCTTCTATCTTCTATCTTCTATTTTCGCCTTTAAAGTGAATGTGGTGAAGATGGATGATTTCATTCCAAAAGAGGACTTAAGTCCCTCCAGTCACTTATTCTCACTACGTTACTGTTATGTTGCACTCGTTTGTTTATGTGTCCGAACTTTATCTGGTTTTTTGTAACAAAAGTGGAATTTTAAGTTTTTTTTAATTATTATTTACTTTTAAACTATTTCGATGTGCATAATTTTTTCTCCTTCTCATCATCATCAGAAATAAACTTTTCCACCTGCCCCCTTTATATTGATTTTTTCAATTGTAAGGACTTTTTTGTATATTAAAATTAAAAACATACATTTTACCAGTAGTTGGCGCCATTACCAGTCTTCGGTTACAGATGGTGAATGAGGGGTTAGCAGTTTGTGAATTTATCCACAACTCCTCCAAAATATTGAGAGTAAAAAATTTACCCTCCTATTAGTTGATTGAAAAAGTTTTCAGCCACGACTACTTGTATATTAAAACGTATGCGCGCGATAGAATTCAAACGTGAAGAGGATAAAAAAAAGCATCGCTTACTTTTTTTTTGGTTTTGTGAATTTGCTATGAGTTCGATTAAATTTACGAGTGGCAGTGGCAGAATTTTGGGTGATGGGATGGAGGAGTTGATTGATGCTGCTGCGTGCAAATGATGATTGATGGAGGTATACTCGTATAATATTTGCGATTTTTCTAGGAATAAACTTAGAGCGGAAAAAAAATTGGAAAATTGGATTCTATTCAATGGAAACAAAATATTGATCCTTGAAATTTCAACACAAAAATTCACATTTGCTGGCTATTTTTATTCCCGAGGAATTTATTATTTGTTTTTTTGATTTTTTTCGCTGAGACAACTTCATTGGATTTTTACATTTTTAACGTATTTGATTTTATGGTATTGTTTTCCAATCTCATTCAGCCAAGCGGATATTTTGCGTTAATAAATTTTTTTGAAAGCATAATATTTGCCTGTTTTTTCCGCTAATATTTATCCAACACTTGGTCTGTTTTAAAATGTATGAAGTTGCTAGAGCTTATGTTAGGGATATTATTCGTTATTGTATGTGATAACGTTTATTGAAATTGTTTGTATTTGACGTAAGGTGGGATAAACTCACCCGGGATATTCTGACAACCCCATTTACTCGCACATGGAAAACCTTTTCACATACATACATAAGTATATTCTAGTGATTTAAGTAGTACAACAAAAACTTTATTGAGTTTTGTTCCGTTCAGTTTACGTCTGTTTTCTCAATTTGACGACTGTTTTTATTTTTTTTATACCTAAAAGTAATTTTTTAGCATATTTGGATAGTTTTGAATAACTTTTCTGGTCTGATGTTTTCTTGACCTATTAGTTCCTGGTGGATAGGTACTTTAAATAACACCGCGTGGGACAATTTTTTACATTCAAGGCATTTTTTCTAAAATTGCTAGAAAACCTATTTAAGATATTGTTAAAATATGATGTTTGTTTTTTTTCAAAAGAAAACGAGTGGTAACTGAGCTTAGTTGATCCTGTGGGCAAGGTCCTGTCAAAAAATTCAAATTAAGGACATTATATGCTCGTTTTTAATGCTTTTTCATTGTTCACAACTGTATACGTAAGTTTAGTATTTTTTTTATTTTCTTGAGCGTTGATATTTTCAGTGAATTTCTGTGCCTAGTGTGCCAATTTCTTAGGGATATACAATTAGACCAAGTGAAACCAAAAAAGAAGATATGAGTCCTAAGGTGTGTTATAAGGCTTATGAAAGAAATGCAAGCCTTGTCGTCCCCGGTGGCGACTTTAAGGTGGGAGGCAATTTTCGAACGATTTTTGTTTGGAAAATTTTATGTAATTAAGTACTATTTTTGAACGTTTTTGAAAGAAAAAAAAACAATAACAACTCAAATGTTCTACCACTAAATTAATTGTTGGGCTGAAGCACTATATTTGTTTCCAGAATTCATTGCTCTTATCAATTTGTAGTCAGGACTTTTACTTTTCAAGATATTAAAAAATAAATGAACCAGCTTTCTCATAAAACTAGGAAGAATCCGGCTTATGTATTTCAGCAACCAGTTGATTATCATTAACCTAGTTTTTTCATGTTTTTATCTAAGATGTTGGTTTCTTTATCTTTTAAAATCTTGAAAAGTCAAAGTCCTAAAACCATGCTGTTTTCAGTGTTTGACCAAAAACTGATAAAAGCATTGAAATTTGATAACAAATATAGTACTTAATTACGTACAAATTTGGAAAAACTTAGTTTTAATTTTTTTTTTTTAATTTTTGTTTTCAAAATTTTGAGTTTGAAAAATCATTTTTCGAAAACTGTTGACAAAAATAACTTTATTCAAAAAGACAATAAAAGACGGTATTTCTGGTTTTACAAAACTATATAACATAGTATTGAAAAAGTTGTTTTGTTGTGTGTTGTTTTTTAATGATTTTGTTTCGGTTTTGAATCTATTTTTAGAAAATTGCATCTTCAGCCAAAACGGGGAGAAATAGAACCCCCTCCTAAACTATTTTGTTCTTGTCTCAACTAAACCTTTACGCTCTGTCTTTATACCCTGTATAAAATTTCGTTTTCGAGGGCAATCCACTGATCTCTATAATACACTGGATAGTGGATTCCCTATACGTATAACAGTTTTTTTTGAAGCAAATTGAATCTGACAATTGTATCCTTGCACACTTTTGTTTTTTTTTTTACCGAAGGAAAGAAAGATATAGTTTCTTATCATCACAAAAAATCGAGCATTGATATCAGCTGTTTGTTTGACAGCACTGGTTTGGTTTGTTTGTAGTACAAACGCAAACGAAAACAAAACATAAATAAAATTGTTTAATTTGCTATTGTTTTCCATTAATTTTAATAAGTGTTCATTAAAAAAATTGTAATATTTCTCTCAAACTTAAATACATGTTGAAGAAATTCAGTTTAAGAATTGTTTCTGCGTATTTAACAGATAAAATATATACCGAGCGCTCGTTTTCCGTAGTACGCGTCTTATAAAATGTTATAAAATTAAAATTGTTAATTAAATTAAAAGTATCTCGAAATATTGTATGCGTGTGTTTACAAACTGAAACTATCTTAGCCAGTCTTGTTCATGAAAGATGGATTGTGCTCTAAATTGGAGGCTGAAGAACTGCACCAACAAGATTTTCCAAAACTTGTTGAAGGTGTTAAGCGTTTGGCAAAAAAAAAAAAAACGGATCCTATGGTACAATGTATCATTGAAGAATCTGCAGAACACATCATTGTTGGGATGGTCTATCAGAAGATATTGACAAGGGTGATTTGATTTCAAAGGACGATTTCAAGATTCATTAATTCTGATTCAAGACTCGAGTGGCAAGCGATCTTGGCGTCGTGATATCTTTATTTAAACTAAAATTATGAATTTCAAAAACCACAGACACTATCACTGATGATCTCTATAATATTTTGTGTTTTATATCGAAGAAAACTATGAAAAAATCAATTAAAATCTTTTTTTTTATGATCTATTATAAATAACTTACTTACTCACTCGCGAAAAACATCAGCTAATAAAAAAATGTAAACAAAAACCACCATTTTAATACAATTTAAACTGTTATAAACTAAAAAAAAAAATTGACAACTGTCAACAGTTGTATCCTTGCACTGTTATAATTTTCCTTCAATTTGCTTCAAGATTTTTATATGAATCCACTATCCAGTGTATTAAAGAGATCAGTGGGGCAATCTCAAAAAGTATTTAACTGATTTACGTTAAATTAATTTTAAAATATTCTCTATATTTGTTAAAGTAACTTAGGCTATTTTTTATTTCTTAATTTGTTTAATTAATAAAATAATGGAAAAAATAGGCTGCAGTCTTGTGTAATAAAATAAAACAGTGCAATTAAAATTGAAGCAATTGAATGTTAGTTTAGGTGGAAATTTTAAAGAAGAAAGAAAAGAACGTTAGGTAGGACGTTAGGAATACATTCACATAAATTTACTCTTAAAAAACACTTTATATATTACAAAATGGATGTATCCAAAAAACTATCCGGAAGCTTTAAAATAAAAAAAAAAATACGAAGTTAGAAAGAAAGATTTAAACAAAATCAAAGCCTATTTTCTTTTCTTCTTATATGTAATTATTTTTGCGAAGCAACTTGATAACGGGTCAGATAGTTAATATATATTTACCAACAAATGTAATTCAATTTAAGAAATATGTGTACATATGTATAAAATAAAATTTGGAAGCTATGCCAATTGTATCAAAATCGGTGTTTATTCGTAAATTTATAAACAGTCATACGTAGTTTGTTGTTATCAGAATCGTTAAATCTAACTTAGATAAATAATAATTTTTCATACCGGTTGTATGGCAGGTACCGTTATTTTTTGAACTAAGGAAAAATTCAATTTCTTCTCTAGGGAATTATTTAAAAATCTTAAGTCAAAAGTTTGAAGCTTGAGTGCTTTTGTTTGAAGGTTGAGGAGCAGACAGGCAGACAAAATTTCGAAACTGACTTTTTCGCGTTCTCTTAATGTTCGGTAAAATGAATATTGCGAGATAAATATTTTTACGAACCCAAAACTTGCCCTATACCTACACGTATGCTGTTGTATCGTTAGTAAAAATTTAACTACACATAGGTTGTTATATCTGAATAAACAAGTTGTCTGACGAATCCATTGAGTTGACTTAAAACAAATTTACAAGAAAATGACTCCCTAAAAAATACATTTCTAATGGTAAATAAATAAAAAAATAAATCGGGTGGCACAACGGCTCATGAAGAACCAGGGCCTAGTGACTAACAACTCGCAACCATTCCTGTGTGCGCCTGTCGACAGGAATGGAAGGGACCTACAATTTTATGCCGAATCCGAACGGCTAGACGAGAAGCACTTATTCGTGACAAGTGATACTCTTGGAGGATTTGTCAATTCCTCGCAAGAGGCAGTAGCCCTGAAAAAAACATTTTAGTTTTTAGGTGGACGAGGCTGGGAAGCGAACCCAGACCTCCAGCGTGACAGTCGAACGCACTAACCATTACGCTACAGGCTACTACATTTCTAATGGTAGCTTAAACAAATATTTGCTTACAAAGAAGTCAAACCCAGAATGCTTTTTGGAATTTTGATTCCTCTCAATAATACGTCGATTTATGACAGAGATACAGCTCTTGAAAAAAATCTGAAAATAAGTTTTGTTCTCTGAATATGTTTTAACTAGTTTGTGTAGATGCTATTTTATTTATTTCATATTCAAATTCAATTGTGTATATTTTGAAAAAAAAATAAGAAATTGTATATATTTGATATTTATATGGTTTGTTTCCATGCAAACAATTCCAGATTTCATTTAGGTAAAAAACAAATAAATTCTCAAAACTATTGTTTTTGTTTTCATTTAATAAACTCAAACTTCCATTAACGTAGTAGCCCGTAGCGAAATTGTTAGTGCGTTCGACTGTCACGCTGGGGGTCTGGGTTCGCTTCCTAGCCTCGTCCACCTAAAAATTAAAAAGTTTTTTTTTAGGGCTACTGCCTCTTGCGAGGACTTGACAAATCCTCCAAGAGTATCACTTGTCACGAATAAGTGCTTCCCGTCTAGACGTTCGGATTCGGCATAAAATTGTAGGTCCCTTCCATTCCTGTCGACAGGCGCACACAGGAATGGTTGCGAGTTGTTAGTTACTAGGCCCTGGTTCTTCACGAGCCGTTGTGCCACCCAATTTTTTTTTTAAACTTCCATTAACTGATAAATTATCGCCAGAAGCCTTCAATCACATAAAAAAGAACATACAATAAACACGCTCGTATGCACATTAAATTGCATTTATGAAGGTTCATAAATTGCTTTCGAAAATCTTTTATGGCATAAAATATTTTGCGTTATATTTTTTATTTGTATGTGCTACTATCCCATATTTTGTGCACATCTATGCACATCGCTTTAAGGCTATTATAAATATGTAGGGTGGTTTTTATTTTTTTTCCATCTTCTGTGCGTGTGCCGAAAAGTTGAGAAACATTCTAACATTTGTCAGTGGCTTTCTACGCCGCATCTCCTGACCCCTACTTCCACTCACCATTTACCACAAATTCGTTGCCAAAAATAATAAAATAAAGTATAAGAGAAAATTTATTTCACCAAATTGCCAAGTAGTTATTCAATACACAGACGGACATTGCCCACATAATAAATACACATACTAAAAAAAAATAAATTGATATCAAACCACAGGACGGAATATAAATATGCTTTTTACAAAATAATGAGAAATATAAAATAATAAAATTGAAGCTGAAATTTATAACGTATGAAAGAAATCAGAGATTTTATTGTTTTCAGAGAAAAATTAAATTTTAAATGAAATGCATTGTTCCGGCTAGTATAACGGTTATTATGCTGGGAAGGACAATGAATTGTACATATTTAATTTGCTTTGGATGGCCGGCACAGTGTTACTAATTGATTTGCTGATGGTTTGTGTCCTTAGTACCATCAGAGAGGTACCTTTACTCTTCCTCTTGTCTGCGGTGAACTCGGACGTGCCATAGTAATTAAAATGAATTTTACAGATAGAAAATGATATACTTATATACACACAGGACGAGTTTCATTTGTGTATGGTAAATCATTTAGCCAACAACATAAAATGTATATACACATGCATACACCTACTCGTTGCTCATTTTTTTCAATTAATTTTCAAAAATTTTATGGTTTTCATGAAATATAAATTATTATAATTAAAAATCTGTCAAGTAAAAAAAAATGAAAAAAAAAAAGTGAAAAGCCCGGATGTCCGGTGTGTTTGTTTGATAGTGGATATATAATAATTTATTCATTGAGAGTGTTAATGCGGTTATTCAACTCGGCGAATTTTTCATTAATTAATGCGATACATTATCTACATACATATGCATCTGCAATTTTGTATTTAAATGAAAAACACATTCTTGAAAATGAATGACCATCAAACAAAATATGCAACTGTATTTTTTAATGAACTGATTAAAATATTTGAACATTATTATAATTTAATGGAACCTCCAAAGAATTTTACATGACAGTTTTTTTTTTGAATCGGGTTGTTTGGCATACTTTGTTCTTTTTCTTTGGAATTCAGGCAAACTTGAGAGAAATGGAAATTATTTTCTTACATGCATTGCGTTTACGAGTAAAGTGCTATTAACCTTAATAAGGTATTGGTTTCATTTAAAGGAATAAAATTACTGTATACTTGAGCGCAACGAACAAATTCTCGAAGAATATAGCAATTCGTATGTTGTTTGAAAACATAACAAAAAAAAAAAACACCATTGACAGAGTGGATCACAGAAATAGGGCCAAACAAATTATTCTCCACGTTCAACCATGTAGACGTAAGGTTAGTTCGCGTTAAGCGTAAAGAAAACAATGAATCGGCCTGTGTATACATTCAGAATTCTCTTGAATCGGAATTTCGTGGTGATGTTGCTGGTTCTAAACGGAAAACAAGAAGTCATTGCTTTTCGAAGTAATAGTTACAACACAATAAGCTCCGTACGTTACTGCAACAACTCAACAGAAAACAGACAAGGTAAGAGGGTAATTTAGAATGAATATATATTTTTGATTTGTTAGGATTTTTTGGAAAAACAATTATTTTATGATCCACTCATATTTGCAAGAGTAGAGAAAAAAGTGTTTAGTGTGCTATTACACCATGCATCTAGACGCGTGCAACTTCTTCGAACTTTTTCGAATTCTCTTGTTGCACGAATATTTTACCCACGCGACACACGGCAGATTTTCTTCCGTCTCATCTTTTCGAATTTGTTTTCTCTTTTGCACTTACATATGTTCGAAAAGTTGCACGTGTCTAGATGCATGGTGTAATAGCAGACTTAACAATTTTAAGTAGGTACCAATATCTCGAAAATGCTTATTTCGAAACAAAAATAACTGTCATTTTCTTCTTTTACGACCTAGCATTAGGTTACAAAGCTAATAATTTGATTTGTATCTTGGCCAAATGCTCAACAACCATTTTTTACGTATAGCTAATCAAATTTAACGACAGTAGACAGCATTGAGTTTTTGAAGCATTAAATTCTACACGATTTTTGATTCCCCATTGGACAATGCTGTCGAGATCAGAATTTAATGAGCTTATCATACGCTGCCGTTCGAGTTCCACATCCGAAGGACATGGATGTGAATCTAAGAACGAATATGAAAAGCTGAGGGTACTGTCGTCAGCAAATCTAATGGATGTTTCAGATAAAATATCGTTTATGAATATAAGGAAGAGAGTCGGAGACAGAACGGAGCCCTGGGGCACACCAGCATTTATTTTGTGAATTTCAGACTTGAAACCATCCAATACAACGGTCCGAAAGGTTATTTCTAATCCAACGAAGAAGAGAGTCATCGATACCAAATGCACGCATTTTCGATAAGAGAGCTTGATGCCAAACTCTATCAAATGCTTTAGAAATATCAAGCGCAATAATTTTACTTTCTCCAAAACGATCTAAAGATTTGTTCCACAGTTCAGTGAGATATACCATCAGATCACCAGTGGACCTATTGCTATGAAAGCCGTACTGCAGGTCATTAAGAAGCTTTCGTTCCTCGAGATATTTCTTGAGCTTGAAATTAATCAGCGTTACCATGACCTTGGAAAGAAGGGACGTAAGTGCAATTGGTCAATAGTTAGAGGGTGAAGAAGATACGCCTTTTTTAGGGACAGGCTGGACAAATGCTGTTTTCCATCCACTCGGAAAGAGACCAGTAGAGTAGGACAGATGGAAAAGCTTACGCAGTGGTTTTGCCAGCGTTGAAGAACACCTCTTGAGAAAAATGGGAGGGATTCTGTCTGGGCCAGCGGATTTGTGTATATCGAGATCTTTCAGAACTATGGCAACTGCACGAGTGCGGAAGAAGATTTGTCCCATAGAATCATTTGCGTTCTCAAGTACAGAAGGAGTCATAACACTTTCAGGCAGCGACGAATTAACAGCAAACTGTGCTGCAAGCAAATTGGCTTTATCGATTGAGCTGACAAAAGGAGTATCGTTTAGCTTCGAAAACAGGATATAAATCTTATAAAAACTAATTTCATAGAAAATAGTTTTTTATTTTTTGTATATGAAAGCGACATTTAGACATTTTTGTACGATAAAATACTACGTTTTCACCAGGCACTAAACAGAGATGTAGCTAGATTCATTACAAATCTCCTTTAAATGTCGAAGAAAACTTTTTTTCGGAGAGTACTTCTTGTGGAACCGACCCATTTAAAGGCCATTTTCTTTGACAGATGGAAATGTAAAACAAAAACTTCCACTTCATATCAAAAAATAAAACACCATTTGAATGTTTTGTCATAATCTTCTTTTTGATCTTCTTGTGCAGTGGAAACACCAACTGAATCTCATTTACCTAAATCTCGGTTTAGTGGTCGGTGGAAACTTAGTATAACATTCTACAACTTTTTTACTAATAATGGATCTCAAAATCACGGCTTATTTGCAATACTTTAAAATCATATTAAATTTTTGCATTTTGCATTTTTGACTTCAATTTTTCGACAGAATTTCAACTTTAATGCTTTATCAGTGCATGCAATGATTCTTACTCAGAAGCCAGCCTGATAAAAACTTTGCAGAAAAGCAATGAGAAAATCTGGTGAAACAATAAGATAAGCTGGTGATGATTCCCGGGAATTAGAAGAAATGCGACTTGATTTGAAAAAGAAAAAAAAACTTTTGTTTCTATTGTTTGAACATTTTGAAGAAGTATGTAGTGACAGAAATCAAGGTACCACGATATTGTATTCGCCAAACAAAATAAGTACGAACTACAAACGCAATTGTATATTATCGCATTGTTTTTAACGTTCACTTCTCTGATACATACTTTATTCCTTATCTGAAAAGGAAGATTTCTTGCGGATTTTAAGATGTGGAGATTGAATTTCAGGGAAATATACTGAAAATTCTCTTAAAGCAATATGAAAGTGAGTTAAACATCTTTTGGAAATGTTTTCTAGGATATTGTACGTATTTTAGCACTTTTGAGCGTTTCCATAGCAACAACTCAACGAAGCTTTTAATGTTTCAAAATAAATTAATTCTACTTGTGAAATATGGTTGTTTAAGACAGACTCGTCGTTTAAGCTTCTTTGAATATTCATAAGGAATTGAATTTAGTTGTTGATGGTTTTAAAGAATTTAAAATAAAAAACAGAGAAGAATAATTTAATAATATTTTATTTAATAAAAGGAAAAATAAAATGTTAATAATATTTTCTAGTTGTAATTTTTGATTATTCTTTTTTCCTATCCATGATATTCATTGATATTTTAAGATTTCTTTTCCTTATTTTGGAAGAGGGAGTTAATCCCCAAAACATCCTCTTTAGGTCCGTTACTGGTCAACATTTAATCGTTTTTAGTTTAAGAATATCAAAAACCAACCAGTTAAAAACTTGAAGAAACTTGTGATTCGAAACGTTGCTACGGTCTATGTTTTGTAAGGCACTAAGCACCGAGATTCCGACCTAAGACAATATTTTTGTTGCTCACTCATTCTCTCACCATTGAAAAAGAGACTGGTTGTGACCCACACTGGTAACTTCTCATTGGTGTCATCTGTCCTTGTAAAAACTCAAGATTCTTGAAAACCTAATCAGAAGTTTAATGAAAGAAAATTGGGCCGCTTGCTCTCCAGACATTGGTGAAGAAGCAAAATGAAAACCCTATTAGTATTTTTCTGTAGTTTTTGTTTGTTTGAAAAACATTAAATTTATTTTTTTTTAAACTTTATCAATTCTTAATATTCAAAGGTGTTTTCTCGTGATAACACTTGCAGTTAGGCTGCATAGCTTTCGCTCCGTCATATTTACATTGAAGGTTTTGAATGAACAACAACCACTTGTATTGGCTACCACAGAGCCGTCAACTGGATTTGAACCTAGACTAAGCTACCTCAGAGGCCGCTGCACTACGCATTGCACCACCGAGCCCACCTGATCGTGCCCATCCAAATGAAGGTTTTTTCTAATTGTACAATTGTATTTGGACAACTAGCATTTTTACAAGCCACACACAAGTTAGATGTTGTTCATTCGGGTTCTTTCATTTTCTCCTCTCCGTTATCACCGCAACAATTCGCTGCTTATGTGTAAGGAGGGAAATTGTATGAAAGATTTGACACTGGTCAAGAATTAAGTTTCATTCAAAGGTGTTTTCTCGTGATAACACTTCTAGTGTTATTCTTAATATTTATGTTTATTCTCAAGATATTTAAGCCAAAATCAGTTTTGAATAATTTTTAGTAGTATGTTTTTGGAAGTTTTTTAATGTTTTTAAAAACGTACGTAAACATTTGTAAATCAAAATAGCCAGAACACAAAATGAGTGATCGTTCTCGAGATATTCAAGCCAAAAATCTGTTTTAAACATGTTTTAGTAGTTTGAATTTTTTTTTCAAAACCATTTCAAGGTATTGTGTAAAAAACAAAATTAGCCTGAAGTCATACTATTATTTGATCTCAAACATTCGAGCCGAAAAACTTTTTTCAACAATTTTTAGTACTTTTCTTTTAAATTAAAAAAAAAATCAGGAATAATTTTTTTTAAACTCTTATCAATTCTTTTTAACGTCATTGTGTATACAGGAATATGATAGGAAGAAAGGAAAAATTTCGTTCAAAGGGTTTTACATTAAATATAATGTTGTGTGAAATATATACTTCCTTAAAATACAAAATTTACCCAAATTCACCTCTGTATTTCTGAGAAAATGTTCACACTGGTCACTTTTCTATAGCTGAAATTGAGAATTGAATTCTTGAGACTTTTTATTGGAAATTATATTTTCTATTCGAATGGATGGTTTTAAGAAAATTATAATTTTTTTTTTCCTAAAATGCTCATACATTTTTTAGTCTAGAGAAAATGAGAGATAACATGAGAATGAAAAAAAGAGACGATTAATATAACGAATCAAAAAATTTCTTTTTTTGATATAAACTGGAGAAAAAAAAATAACCATAATTTGATTTTATTTTTTTTTTGTAGGTTAAAGCCAAAATTAAATTAAAATAACTTCCAATGCGAAGTTAAAAACATAAAGATGGCGAAGTGGGTTAAAAGCACTAGGTATGTGTATACGCCAAATTTTGTTTGTATGGCTTACCTCCAGTTTCACAGTTTCGTTTAAGCCTTGAACTGAGTTCTTTTATACTGGTGATCTGGAATTTACTAGAAGTGGAGTTTAAACTTCCACTGTGAAACCGGGGTTAGTGTTTAAAGAAGAATAAGACATTGAATCAATGTTGTTACATTATGTGGTGTAGTGAAAACCCAGTTTGGCTGTATTATAGTTTACTAGTATCACCCACGGGCCGAAATTCGTCCACCACAAACTCACATTGACATACTCTAGAGTCAAACAATTTGTTTGCAAATTTAATCACGAAATACTTTTTAAATTTATTTTTTTAAATTATGCACAGTGATCGGCAGTGCAAAAACAAATTTGACCCATAGTTTGTAATTGTGCGTCTGAGGTATATTCTGCACATCTCCACAATTATGGCTTTCCAAATATATATATATACAATTTATCGAAATTGGTTGTTTATTTTTGGAGAAAATGGTACCACATAATTTTTGTAAGGCTATTTAATATTTAGATTTTTGAGTTTCCGTAAGCATTACGTTTTGCATCGGGAGCGAACCTTAAAAGAAAATAAAGTCGTGGTGGCGACACCAGATTGATAATAGTACGTTGAAAAAAAGACTTAGCACGTATCTTTTTGAGGTTCGTAAAAACATCAAAGGTCATCTCACTTTGTTTCTTTTGTTTAATCTTACGATAAAATAGTAAAAAGAAAAATTTTAAAAAGAAAATCTTTATCCGACCGAAACTTTCAAAAATTGACAGCCTCGATCTCATGATAGGTACTTTGACTAAGATCGTACTTAGGTAAGAGAAATACCAAAGCCAATAAACTTAGATACTGAAAGCTTAACTATTTGAAATTTTAGAAAGACTAACACGAACTCTGCAAATTATATAAATTTGTCAAAAGTCTTAGACTTGTGGCCAGAAATAGATTGTATTCCATAACTCCAGACCTTCTTCTAAATCTTAAGTTAATTACTCTCGTGATGCAAAACAAAAATCGGTAGTCCCCAAAAAGACGAAAACCATTCCTTAAAAAAAGTCTCGACTAAATATCTGTAAAAAATAAAAACCGTTAAACAAGTTAATTAAGTTTTTGGACAACCGGAAGTAGGTAGGAATAAAATGTGTCAAAAGTATACATATTGTCTCTAAACTAATGATAGCAAACCCAATCAAAAGAGTTTTCGAGATTCGATTACGGAACTCACAGAATTATTGCTGATTGTATTCAATATTGCCTTGCATTCAGTTTTCCGGAAGTAAGGTAATAACAATTTTTGACGCTTCCGGTAAATACAGCTCAAATTTATTAAAATTTACTTCAGAACTTCTATGAGAACTAGTACCTAATCAGACTTATCGATACTTATGAATGCCCATAATCCCTCCGAAAATCTAGAAAAAACTTAAATTTTGTTCTCTGTTCATCAGCTATATGGGAAGATGATTTTATAAGGATGTTGGCAGAAAAATAATAATAATACAATATTATTGATTTTATTATTTGATCTTGGGACAATTATTTAAAAAAAAAAAATGTGTAATGCATTTTGTATGTCCTATTTGAACTACATACTACAAAATTTCTTATGAGCCGATGTTTTTTCTTGTTTATTTATAAAAAAAACTCTGTAGGTAGCCTTATTTTAGGCCTCGTAATAATTGAAAAAAAGGACCCCCAACTAATTCTTGATACAGACACATTGAGGCTACAGATATGTTTTACACCGAGTAACTTTCGTCTCTGACTGAAAGTCTTCGTGTTTTCTGTGTGATTTCTGTATTAAAGTTCGGGTAAAAATACAGAGGCGTAGCTAGCCCTCGAGTGACCCCGTATCAAGAATTAGTTGGGGGCCCCCCTACAAAATTACAACTTAAACAAAAAACAATTTTTACAAAACAAACGAAAACACTCACAATAAAAAATCCAGTATATTTAATGGTACACACGTACATACATACATACATATATTGTCTTTAAATAGGTACATACATTCATAAATGTAGATGTAGGTGCTAAAAACTCAAATAAAAACTCTTCTCGCCATTGTTTCCGCAAATTTATTAATTAAATCATTCATTTCTGACCATGATTTTAATTCTTCAAGCTTCAAGACAACCGTTCCTGTCCCATAGAAGATAGAAGTTATTAAATAATTTTTTATTATTTTTAGCTGAGGGAATGTTCTCTCAGCTGTTGTTGTCGTTACCGGAAGCATCAAAAATAAAAGTCATTCCGTTTTTACTTCCGGAAAACTGGATGCAATTAGCAATAACTATGTGAGTTCCTTATTTGACTGAATTTTCTGAATTTCTGATTTCAAACAGGATTTTAAGGCAATTAGTTGTTCAGAAAGATCAGCTGACAGGTCCTCATTGTAATTTTATTTAGCAACGAGTTCTCCTGATTCCTTTTTCAATTTTTCATTTGAAAAGGATAAATGTTTTTCTGGTTGTAAAACTTTAAATAAATTACTAAGATTAGATCATAGAGGCTCTGAAATCTTTGATCAGTTTTAGGAATCAATATATCTAAGCAGCAATAGTAAACATTGACTTTGAAGTAAGATTCTGGGTCTGATATTCTCTCATCTTCTGATAATTCATCAAAAAAGCGTTTCGTTATCTTCCCCCTTTTATTTTTAAAAACAATTGTTACCCCCACTCTGATTGTTTTTTTCTTAATTCTCTAAGGGCCAGTTTTTCAATAGTCAGTTAAACTTCAGATAGTACTAATTCTTCAAATAAAACAAAAATTTGTTCCTGTTGCTATAGTTTTTATTCCTCTGATAGTTTAACTTATGATTGAAAAACCAGCTCTAAGTCTATTTAAAAGATTACTTAGTAAAATACTTGCTTTTTGTAAATCATTGTCTTTGGACACAGGGTTAATGATTTCGAATAAAGAAGAAAAAAACGAGACCAGTACAATGAATTCCTAGCTCTCTAAAATGTTAATTATAATTTGACTTTCATCGCGTTTATCTTTTTTTTGAAACTAAACTTTGCTTTCATTATTATCTAACGAATAATTTTTCCGTACAGCGAATAAAGCGTCATTTTTTGATGACCATCTAGTAGGGCAAACGTTTTTAAGTGTAATCTTATATTCCTCAGATCAGAAGACTCGTTATTCAACACTGACCGCGCGCCGTTTTACGCTATTGACACTTCTAGGACGTGTTTTGCAGGATCAACGACTGGTGCAGTGCATCGAGAAAAAAAAACACATTTTTGTCGGTGTGCAGAATGTAGATTCGTGTAGGTACCTATATTTCATGCAGAAAATTTGCACTTGTGTTGGCCTTAGTAGGTAGGTATTTGAAAAAAAAGAAAGAAAACAATTTTTTTGTATAGGGTGTAGCAAAAAATACCTGCCAAGAAAAGTGATTTTTGTATTTATTAATTGTTTTCAAATGTATTTCAGTTTCTTACAAACTTATCTCGGTCCCCCGTATAATTGATACGGCTGATACCGCGGTAGCTACGCCCCTGTAAAAATACTAAACATCACCCTTTTTTCTGAATATTTCCCATTTGTCTTTGAATCCAAAAATGTCTGATTAATGTACCTATATAACAATATATTAAACTATATACCAATCGCTTCACTCCAACAACAACAACAAAAACAAAAATAGCTTTACAAAATCTACCTTTTATATCTACACACACACGCAGGTATTAACATTTCCTGGAATCCTTTATTCAGTTATGAAATGAATATTAATATAAAAATAAATAAAACAAACCCTCAATTGAAATCCTTAGGGTGCTTTATATCTTTAACTTTCCCCCTCTTCCTCCTGTTTTTCTTTTCTTCTGCTCATTTTTTCCTCAATTTACTCCATAGGGATATAAAGTATGTAGAGTATGGTTTGTTGAAAAACAAAATGGATGAGAATTTCTGAGAAAAATAAAGATAAAATACACGAAAAACCAAACAAAGGGAAAGAAACCAAACACCAAAAAAAAAAAAAAAAAAACATTTCAGCTGAAATTAAGAATGTGCGGTTCTACGCACACGTTTTACAAAAATCATCAAACACACAAAACAAAACTGAATTTATCTCAAACTTCCTGCACTTAGGGGGTGTTTTTCCTTCCCTCTGATATCTCCTACTATATCTACTGATCTGACACGTCAAGGAAGAGAAATTAAGAATAAACATCCCCCAATCAGGGAAAAAGAATATATATCTACAACCTTATTGGCAACTTGGGACAAACGATTATAAACCTGATAAATTTAATCGTATTACGCCCATAAAATAAAATACTTAAAAAAAAATAACAACAAAAATCAATCTTCGTTTCGATAAGTGTTTTGATAAAGAGGATAGCTTCTGCCCTCCCTTTTCGACATCCTATTAAGGCATCAAAATAAAGCAAGAAGAAAAAAAAGTAGAAAACTCAAATGAAGATGGATGATTGAAGTAGGTACATAATGAAATAGGGAGATTTGCTGTTGTTATTGAGGAATTCAGTTTTTTTTTAATCACCGGTAAGCTTGGTTTTGCTGTTGGGAAGAATTATAGATTGAAACTAATATTTTACCAAAAATTAAGAAAATCACTCCTAAGTTAATTTTCTAAGCAAGCCTATAGATGCTACCTTCTTGTGCTTATGGTCTTTATTGCCCCCCCCCCTAACCGAAGTCGGAAAATTATTTCATTCCATTACTATACGTGATATTTATATAGAAACTCTCTTGCTCTCTTTTTCACTCTTTTCCCTGGCTTTGGCTGTACTTTGCCTTTGCGTAGCTTACCGAGCCCAGACACTCAGTGTATTTGCTTGTGAAAAACACTTGAGGCCCTTCTATACTCCATCGCCCTCCTTCATGAAGAAGAAGAAATCCTTTGATGATATAAGCTTCTGTGTAAGGTGGACCACCCTCTGCAATTACTCCCTACTCTGGGCTTACACTTTCGCCTCTGTCTTCTTCTACTGCTTCATTGAAGCTGAGAGGAACCTCTCGGGGTGGAAAAACATCCTCATTAAATATGCATTCGAAGTTTGTCTAATATGCACGCCTAAACCTACTCTCGAACAACTGAATCCTTGAGGATTCACAGGAGATGTACCTATCTACGTACAGTACACAAAACAGAGTATACAAGAGAGGGGACATAATATAAAATCTACTCCGCAGCTTTATTATATTGCTGCTGCTTCTGCTGATGATGTTGTTTCCCGCAACCAAAGGCAGAAATCGATTTTAGAAGAGCAAAACGACAGGGCTCACAGGAATATATACAAATTCTGGTTCTTCGAATTTTTGTTTCTTTAATAAAAAGAACGAACAAAGATAGAGAGGATAACAATTCTTTTTGAATTACCTTTGCAGACGATAAAAGATGTCAGTCACTTAGACAAAATGTCCTCCTAACAGCTGGATTCAGAGTATATCTTCTTATTTTATTTTTTTTTTTAAATTGGTTAAAGATGTTATTTGAAAAGGAAAAGCGATCTTCTTTCTCTTTCTCGCACACGCTTAAAATCACTTATATCACGCTTAGAGATGCTTGGGTATCTGTCAGATACTTTCTTTTTTTTGTAATTTTCTTTTCGAAATTCTGTTTCACTTCTTTGGCACTTTTTTACAAATTGTATTCACTAAAAAACTTATAGATGCACTCCATCCGTTTTATTTTTTTTTTTTTTAAATTCTCACCAAAAATTCACTTTGAAAAACGGTCCACACCTCGTCTTTGAACGCGGAACAAATTTCACCCTCACAAGAGGAATTCACACACCAAAGGGATATAAGTTAGAATATATTTTTATTTTTAATTTTTTGTTTGGGAAAAAATCCTTTTAGAGAACTGAACTCGAAGTACGCTGATGACTTACTAAAATTTTTCAGTCGCACAACCGACTACAAGGGATGAAAAATGTTGAATCCGTTGAAAGTTTTGCATCGAATTGTGTGCTGATTTTTTCGCCAATCCTTGGCAAAAGCTCTCTATATATCTCTACTCAGGCCTGGGTTTTTGAGAGGGTTTTTTTGGATGGGCTTGTTGGGTTTTTTGAGCGCATGCGAGATGGCTTTTTGGGAGTCGCTCTGCGGGAGCATTTTTATGCTTTTCTAGACGCATCAACCATTGAGAGAGGGATTGGGTTTTGCGCAGGTTTTTCATATCCACTCAATATCACACTCAATTAAGTGAGTTTTTTGTTTTTTGAAGACAAATCATGTGGGCTGTTTGTATATAAAAACAACAGATTTTTCATCGTAGTTCAACTATGGATGAATTTTGTATGATGCGTTGTTAGAGCACGAAATTAATAATTTATAACAGACGAACCATTCACTGACGTTTAAAGATGAATGGTTTCTGAGCATCTTTCAATATTCGAGCGAGCATACAATACGGGAAAATATGACTCATCTTTGTGGGCTAAGGTACTTTTGGGAAGTTTGTCTTCGGAGGAGATTTTATGTTCGAGGAGGGGGTGAAGGGGTTGAGCATTGATATGATGATGTGTATGGATGGATGAAACATATTTCTACAGAGGTAGAGCTCTGGGTTATCATGTATTGTTATTATGTGGTGGTTGTAAGTGTCAACTTTAGAAGTGCTCATTTTTCAAATACCTATACACAAATACATTCAAATAAATTAACAAAGTCGATGCTGTTTCTTAGGTGATAAGATTGTTTTTGAAGTGAATTTTTTTCGATTAACTTTTTGACTCTCATTGTGTGAAGCTAGTGATTTATGATTTTTGAAATGATTTATTTTTTTTCTTCTGTGTATTATATGAAAGTCAAGGTGAATATCTGAACTTCAAGTGTGTGGGGGGAAAGGGGGATTGTAGTTGATGGTATGTCCAATGTCTTGAGTTCGATTTTGTTTTGTTATTATATAGGATCATAAGATGCGACAAAAAGCTAGAAGGGGTTAAAATAGGAGTTATAGTTTACCAAGAAAATTGCTTTAAATAAAAAATATTACTTAGAAACAACGGAATTTATTACAATATTATGCTTTGCTGTTTCTATAGTCAGAAATTCATTTATAAGTATATTTTGAATAATAAGTTTTAAAAATTTTGAAAAAAAAAGAAACTCAACTGATTTTCTTAAAAATGTTTCGTTATAAAGTATTATTTTTAATTTTAGTACTCAATGCTGTTATTAATTTTCAATCGAATACTGAAAACCGGATGGTTCTAGGACTTCCAATTTTCAAAATATTAAAAAATAAAGGAAGTAACATCTAAATAAAAAAACAGGAAAAACAGCTTAGCTGAAATTACAGTGAAACCTCCCTAAGGCGTACAGCGACGGTGACAACATTTTTGTCCATTTAAAGGAGTTGTCGGTTCAAGGGAAAAAAGAACAAATTAAATACTTGTCTCCTTGCTCTGAATTTCTGTGATTTTCTTTGCATTTTATTGCAAAGTCCTGTCAATTTTATTTTTGTGAATGAACTATGAGTCACTTTTCAAATGGACAAAAATTCAGACAAAAGAAACGGATATAATATTTTTATTTATTACAAATAACCAAAATATGTTTTCAATTAAAACAAATTATTAAAAAGTATTGCTGAAAAGAAGGGCAAAAAACAATATTCTTATCCACTTAAGAGAATTAGATTCACGAAATTACGGCTGATATTCGTATCCGTGTCCGATCAAGGGAGTGTCCGCCTAAAGAAACATAAAATGCATGGAATTTAAATCCTATAGATCCACAGTCGCGAGAATTTCTCTGTTTAATGGATCTGTCCGCTTAAAGGAGCTGTCCGCAAAAGGAGGTTTCACTGTACTTATGTTTATGAGAACTTAATGTTTCGAAAACTAGGAGTTCTGGAAGCATTCGGCTTTCAATATTTGACTAAAAATTAAAAAAAAATTTGAATGGGAAGGTTCAGTGGACTTAGAGGACTTGCAAGTAAGGCAAATTTCTAGACTGTGATTGGTCAGCTGTTGAAAAATTGTTTCAAATGAAGGGAACTTTCGACAGCTGACCAATCACAGTCTTTAATTTTGCCTAACCTGCAAGTCCCCACGGTCTACAGCTTAACGGCATATTGCAAAATGAAGTACATGCAATAGCGTTTTCAAAATATAAGAGAGATTTCTGTTGAGTTGAAAGACCAGCTACCAGTGCGGAATTGCATTACTGCACTTTTCAGCGTTTTTGGCACATATCTCTCGAATCCCATTATTTACACTTTAACGGTCATATAATAAAAAGAAGTATACGCAACAGCCTATTCCACGACACATGACTCATAGTTGTTGACTTGGTTGATAAGTTACCAATGCAGAATTGCATTATTGCTGTTTTTCGTGCTTAAGAGCCGAATATCTTACGAACCCCATGGTTTAGAGCTTAACTGCCATATAATGAAATGAAGCAGATGCCATAAGCTTTTCAACGACGTATGACTCATCACTGTTGAGTCGGTAGACCAGTACCAAATGAAGAATTGCATTGTTGTTATATTTGCCAATTTGTATGCCCACATATCTCTTGCACCCTATGATCTACGTCTTCACGGCTATATACAAAAATAAAGTACACAAAATTATCTTTTAAACGATGTATCACAGATTAATGTAGGTATGAGGACACACTACCAATGACGAAATGCATTATTGTCTTTTTCGGTGCTTTGATTCCGAATATCTCACGAACCCCATAGTTTAGAGCTTAATGGTCATACAATGAAATGAAGTCAGTAAAATTACCTTTTCAACGACATACAACACATTACTGTTGAGTGGGTAGACCACTTTGCCCATTCTCCTTTCCCGTTGTGTTTTTATGTTCAGTTTCTGCCTTCTAAATCAGGAACGCTTTCCAAAATCATCAAATTATCATATTCTAGACTTTTTGAGTATGAGATAATTAAGAAAAAAAAAGATTCTGTAGTGAAGAAAATTAATTTTTTGACAATCAATAAGCTTTAGTTTCAAATATAAGCTGTGGAATGTAAAGATAAAAATTTCACGCTGAGCGATTTTTTAATTTCAATTTTACTCAATCTGTGCACTGCTTTAATAGTACGGGAGGCGACCGTAGGTTTAGGGGAGAGTGGGGCAAGAAGGACCTCGGGCAAAAAGTACTAAACCGATTTTTGGCGTGGTTCTTAGCTCCATCTTATATTCAATAATGAGAACTTATAAGAAACCTACTTTGCCAACACATTTCTTAGTTTCATGAAAAAACTGAAGTTAGTTGTGGTTTAAATGAATAAAGTTTGAAAACGGCCCATCTGTTAAAAAAAAACACTGCAAAACCGATCTAAGACGACAGGTTGGACTTTTCCAAAACTTAGTACATTTTTTATTGTTTATGATCGTTCGTGTTCTTTAAAAATACTGGAAATAAAAGTTAATAAATAATATTAAAAAAAATAAAAATATTTCTTTTAAAAAACTCCTTGTGGGGTAAATGGAACTAGTACGTCGGGGGGCAAAACGGACTACCAGTCCGTTTTGCCCCACGACGTACTGGTTCCAATTTCAAAGAAAAACAAAACTACAACTACTTTGTCTGTTTTACGAAGATAGTTCTTATTTAACAAATTGACGAGTTTTTCTATTGTCCGCAGTGAGAAAATAGAAAACTGACTGTCATTTCAATGAATTTATTTTATGTTTTTTGTTATTTTTTGTTTCTTGTTGTTCTTTTGTTTGCTTGTTATTTTTGTTATAGTTCTGAAACTGATATTAATTTGTTATTATTCTAAGAGCCCACAGAGATTTTTGGGTGTGAACGATAGTAACCATTTTTTTAAGATAGGTCCATACTATTCGTATGCAAGTATGACAGTCTGGCATGTCGGGATTAGGTCCTTTTTTATGCAATACTGTATTTAAAATGCAATGTATGAACTTCAAAATCATATTTAATAAAAGAGCTGAGTGCCCCAGACATGGCTATGGAGTCCAAAATATTTTCCGATGAGCCAAATAGCTGTAGACATTTGGACCCACAGAAAAGGTCTTGAACCCCATATTCATATCTAGGGCACTCAGCTCTTTAATTAAATACAATTTTGATGTTCCTACCCTGGGTACCTGGCCTTTATAAAAGAAATACGTTTTCAATGGAGGATTACGTTCAAAGGCCCCGACCCAGACATGCCAGACTTTCATATTTGCATATGAATAGTAGGGACCTATCTTTAAACAAAAGGAATTGTTGCTCTCGTTCGCACCCACAAATTGCTGTCTATATCGTTTCGTTTTAAAGTTCCTTTTTGTTCATTTATTTTTCTACGCTTCCTTTGTTTATTTATTCTTTCTATACTTCTAAGAAGGAATTTAAGTTTTTTATACTTTTAATAAAATATAAGTGTTTTTAAAACCTATTGGTTTTATATCATTGTTAAATGAAATCAGTGGTTCATTTTTTAGGTTAGGTTGTATATTTGTGTATATCTCTATATATACTTGTTTAACCATTCTGATTGTTTGATGGACTTCAAACGTTAAAGTATTACTTACAAAAATATTTGCTTCTCTTTTATGAATAGAAACAAAATAAGGAGCGTGTAAAGCTTAAGTGGTGCTTCTTGCCCCACTCTCCCCTACCTATCTCATCGCGGCTTCGGAAAAGAATTATGCCAACTCATAGGTTTAGTCCTTACTTTAACAAAACCGTGAGTCGGACGAGGTTTTTCAGATTGCAATGGGTAAAAAACGCACTTTTTTGGTTGCATTTGTGGCTTAGGATACCTAATCCATGATGGATTTTTAAAAATGGGGTATCAAATAAAAGTTTAGATTTAGACTCTTTACAAAAATAGTGGTCGGACAGGCTTTTGTTAGTTCTGCGGCGAGTTCGACTACTTTTTTTAAAACTGCTATTTTTGTATCCTTTGCATTTAACACGTGGATAACTATGCAAAACTATTTAATATAGCCTAGAAAACAGCATTTACAACTTAAATGCATTTTTAATGCAAAGGTTAAAAAATAGCTCTTTTCACAAAAGTGGTCGGACTCGCCGCAACAGCCTACGAAAGCATACCCGACCACTGGTTTTCCAAAGAGGGCAGTCTGAGCTTTCATTTGACACCCCATTTATTATAATTTAGGTATCCTAAGCCAAGGATGCAACCAAAAAGGTGCGTTTTCTATCCACCTGAAAAACCTTGTCCGACAATCGGTTTTGTTAATGTTAAGACTAAAGCTATTAGTTGGCATCATTCTTTTTACGCAGCCGCGATGAGATAGGTAAACCTACAGTCCCCTCCCCTACTATTAGAGAAGAGGAAATAGAAATCGATTTTTGTTTGTCTCAAAGTGCCATAAAAGGATAAGCTTAGTTTTTTTGTCGCACTTAGTGCGAGTCACCCTGAATATGTCATAAGTAATTATTGATTAAAATCGCAATTTTCATTTTTCAAAAACAAATCCGCAATAAATGGTAATTTTGCATTACAGTGTTTTCCAAGTATTTAAACACACTTGAAATAGAACCTGCCACTACTATTCGTACAACTTCCTGCAATGGATTGTCAATACAAATAAATAAAATTGAAATCGAATCCGAAACCAAAACCAAAACCAAAATCACGTCTTCCATATGTAAGGTAGTTTGCCAGCAATTTCATTCAATATGAAGCTTTGAATTGGCGTGAACAAAAGAGATTGGGATAGTCATAAAATGTTACCAATATACCTAAAGTGCCAGATATCTCATTCCAAACTAAGGGTGGCACTCGACTTTTATACCTTCTTATAATGTATCACATTTCAGCAAAATGAACACAGCTCTGTTATATCATTTAGAGGAAACATCGTGCGTCGTCGTCGGTCGTAAAAAAAAAAGAAAAAGGCAGCTAATGCTACCGCACGATGGTCATTATTATGATGATGACGACAAAAACTTATGTTCAAAACAACACCTGAGTTCCCACGAATATCTTTGCACCCACGCACACTTAGTAATGTTTATAACTTGGGCATATCAACGCGAACCCCGTTCCATTTAGCAGAAATACAATATCTCTTATAGTTCTATCTTTAGTTTTATATTTAAGAAAATATATACCTACATAAAAATGTCAATGAAAAATGATTCCAAATTGTTTTGGGAGTTTTTTGCATGTATGAGTGTGTAACTGTACAAAGAAGGACACACAAAACATTTTGTTTTGGCATGATGATTGATTCTGGAAGAATTCAACCGTATATTACTAGTACTGTTATTCGATCAAAGGTATAAATCTATTACTTTGAACAAGGATGTGGCTGTGGGTTGGTTGCATGTTAGGATTTACTGTACACCTATAAGTTTATTTTTGTGTGGGTGTTCCAGGCTTGACAGGCTGAATGTTATACGAGTTTTCTGTTTTGTTTCTGAAAACAATACAGGATTACAGGATTTTTTTTTGCATCAAAACAACACAAAAAAAACGTATTAGTGTACTTGACACGTCCTCTACTTTGAGGTCGTGCTGATTTTTATAATTAAATATCTGGAATGACTGGAATGAAGGATAAATCGTTACAGAAACTTGTTTTCTGTTAAAATGTTTGCATGAGAGAGTAATCTGTTCCAAAAATCGATTAATTGAGAAAAGAAGGTAGTACTGAAAACATCTCTATATGTAGCATAGCGATGTGTACATTTTTAATTCCTATAGTTTGTGTTTATTTTGCCTGCGAACTATTCAAAAATCACTTAATTTTTCACATAAATATGATTTTTTTTGTAAAGTGTAGTGACCTTTCTATCAGAAGCGACCTTGCCTTACAAAAAGCTGAATTGTATATTCTTAGCATTATTCTGCTACAAATATAGCTGAATAGTTGCCCACAATGTTCTAACAAGTCGAACACTTGTGTAATATGTATGAATTCTGCTAATGTTCGTTTTTAAATGAATTTAGCACACAATTTACCACTCACGAAATCAACATTTTTTCGAATTTGTATTTTAGAATCTTTGTTTGCATCACCAGCAGTTATTCCTTACTGTCTTATTGCAAAAAGTATTGTAAAAAAAAAAAATGTATGACTGGATCGCATGAACTTTCTGCTTGTGATTCAAGACTTTAATTTGACTTATTGTAGACGGCAAGACGTTTTGAAAATACATAACTATGGAAAAGTGTGAAAAAGTTAAAAGTCTAAGAAATTATTCATTTTTTCTCTGATTACGTTGTTTAGTAATTTTTTGTTTGTAAAATTTTTAATTCAGTATTTTTTGTACTCATTGGAAAGTTCGCTAAAATTTTAACAAAAATATTGGTACAGTAAAAATTAAGCTGCCGAAAAAAAAAATCCTTCGAACTTTGAGGTTTCAGTATATTAAGCTTTCTTTAAATAGAAAAATGGAGAAGATTTTTTTTCTTTGAGTTCAGTTGGGCACCATACATGAAACTCATACATTCGAATACTCTAATGGCAACCTATTGCAGAATTGCGGTTGAATTAAAGTTGCGTTAGTTTTTAGAATAAATACGTTATTTTGATTTTAACGAAAAAACAGCCTTAACATTTCTGGATAAGAGAAATAAGCCCAACTTAAAAAAAAACATATATTTTAAAATATTGTACGTATTTAAAGAGCTATAATCAATTACAAGAAAGAAACATAATGCACGACTAGATTTGATAAGTTTTGAATTCATATGCCTGACCGAAACCCATATTACAAGTGCAAATGAAAATAAAGAAATTGAAGTCCAAAATTATAGTGTAGTGAGATGCGAATCCATATCTACATATACGGGTGGTGTTGTGTTTTACATTAAAGATAGTTGGAGCTATGAAGTGCTGCAAAATATTGTTATTGGAAAACAAAGTTTGTACTTGCCGGTCTATACCGATCTCCTAGCTATAGTGAAATGATTTTCTTAGATTTTTTCGAAAATTCGGTTGAAAATTCCAACTATGCTCATAACCCAAATTTAGTAATAATGGGAGATGTTAACATTGACTGGTTTAAAGATCATTCATTCAAAAAACAAATAAGTATTTTATTTAAATACAATGCATTTCATCAGATGGTTTATGAACCCACCAGAATCACAAAGAACTCAAGATCGTTAAACGATTATGTAATTGTAAGCGATAAGACAAACATAAAAGCAAATACGGTGAGTGAAATGAAAATCAGTGACCATGAAAGCATTTTAGTAAAAATTAAAGTTCTTTCCAATATCACTATAGAAGATAAAACAATAACATTTTTGAAATACAACAGTGAACAATTTTTGAGTGAACTGCAAACTCAAAACTTTTATTTTGAACAAGATAACGTTGAGGTTAATTCACTTGCTAACAGATTTAGTGAAAATTTCATTAGTGTATTGCAAACATTTATGAAAACTATAAACATTGAGCAAAATCACAACGAATGGTTTACTGAAAACTTAAGAACAATGAAAAACGATAAAATATTAGGATATCAGAACGCGAAATAATATGCTGATGAAAATGATTGGAATGCATATAAAATTAAAAGAAACCGTTTTAAAGCTGCCTTGGAGACTGCAAAAAACAACTTTGTTAGGAGAAAAATTGATAGTTCGAGCGATCAACAAACTATGTGGAGAAATATTTAACAGTTAATACTAAGGGAAACACCTAAAGAAATAAAAGAAATTTATCACAATAATACAAAGTATAGAAATAATATTGATATTGCTAATGTATTGAATAATTTTTTTGTAAAAAGTATAACTGAAATTATAAACCAGATAGATGATTACTATTATATTAAATTTGAGTTCAAACAAATAAATATATTTGAATTAAAAGAAATTATGAAATTGATGAACAACAAAAAAGATACGAACTGTGCTAGTATTAGAATGTATTTAGATACTTTTGAAATCTGCGGCAAATTATTGACAAAAGTAATAAATAATTCATTTCTTGAAGGGATCGTTCCAGATTGTTGGAAAGAATCAACGATTATTCCAATTCTTAAAGTTAAAAACACCAAAAACGCAGAAGAGTTTAGACCTATCAATATGTTGCCACTAGAAAGTAAGATTATTGAAAAAGTAGTTTACATACAATTGCAAAAATACCTAGAATCATTTAATCTTATATCTCATTATCAATCAGGATTCCGGAAAAACCACAATTTTGAATCTCTTCTCAATTTAGTAATAACTAAATGATATGGAAAAAGTAATTGAATTTTCGAAGCTAGTATTGTTTGCCGATGATGCCATTCTCTTTGCTTCAGGAGACACTACTGAAGAATGTATTATAAAGATCAATAATGATTTAAGAAATCTGCAACGATAGTTTGATATGAACAAATTGAAATTAAATATCAATGAAACAAAAGCTATGGTTTTAAATGGTGAATCAAACAGTGGTATTTGCATAAATGATCAAAAAATTGAAGTTGTAAGTGAAATAAAATACTTGGGAGTCTTGATTGATAATGGTTTAAGTATTCACTCTCATGTTGATTATATTTGTAAGAAAATTTTAGTAGAATTAGAAAAAGAATTTCAAAACCAACTGCTTTAAATGTTTATAATACTATTATTAAACCTCACTTTGAGTACTGTTCTTGTATCTTATTTATGTGCAATAATATAATGATGAATCGTTTGCAAAAACTTCAAAATAAAGGGATGAGAGTAATTTTGTTATGCAATAGATTGACACACATAGAAGACATGTTAAGACAATTATCTTGGCTCAGTATTAACCAAAGAATTATATTTAATGTTTTGTTATTTGTTTATAAAATGAAGTTTAACCTCTTGCCAAACTATCCGAGCGAAAATTTAACTTATGTTAATGAAGTCCATTCTTATGAACTAAGAAATGCAAATGATTTTAGATTATTAAATTATAGAAACCAAAGAACTAGGAATATGGTAATGCATAACGGATTATCTATTTTTAATAGTTTACCAAATGAAATAAAAAATGAATTCAGTATAGATACATTTAAAAGATTAACCAAAATATATGTTAAAAATAGATTTTAAGATAAAACTGTATTTTTAAATAGCTTTTTTAAGATAAATAAAGTTTAAGAAAAAAAAAAAAAAACATTTTTTATCGTTAGTTTCTTATGTGATTTTTTTGCAAAATAATAAAAAATAAGAAAATGTGAACAAAAATAATTAAAAAAAATGATTTTTTTTTAACTAATGATTTATAAAAAATTTGTTGACACTCCATTGACTGTGCCATTTCGGGTGGCAATGGCACAGTGTATATAGTGTTTGACTGCTAACCTGGACGTGTGGTTTTGAGCCCCCAGCCCCAGTTTCAACTGGATGCCACCAAAAATCTTTCCTTTCCTTCTATTCCTTCTAACTAGTGCCGTGCATTCCATTTAAAAGACCTGAGGTCTACAAGGCATATGGTTAAAATTATTTATTTTGTTGAGACCTACCAGAATCAGATAAAATGATAAAATTATTGACATTCTATTTGCGAATATGCCAAAAAATGCAATTTTCCAATAAAAAACACTAACATTTAATTATGTCTATCACTAATAAACACATTTCAGTTTCAGGACAACAAAATTACATTCTCACTAAATTTGAAGCAGATCTTTTCATCCGTTTAGGGTCTAGCTCGATGTAAATATATCGGGACCTATTCAGACGAACAGACTGACCGGGCGTCCATGCCGAAAATCACTTTTGATTTAAACCTGGAATTTTTTTTTTGACATGAAAATAATATAATATGAAGCAAGTAAAAATACTCCGTACACTGTGGCGTATGATTTTTTTTTTGTTTTATTTGAGGTTGTTTAAGAAAATTGTTTTATTATTACTCCAAAAAAGTTTCCAAATGTTCGGAGGTAGGAATTGGTATGCATTGGCGTGCAATTCCAAGTTTTTGAAACAAAAGAAAATTGTAGCATAATTCACATATTAAAATATCACGATTTTTTAGTTTTCTTGCATTAGCTACAAAATAACGACTAATCAAAAATCATAAAAGAAGAAGTGTAATTAATTATTTCTCACTTTCAGTAAGCAACAACTCCATTTGAAATTCATTCTCAATGGGAAGTCGAAAGATTAATACATTTTGTTCTCTTGGTAATGGCAGTTTTTGAATTTCCATAAAATGACGATTCAGAAGTATGATTAACTGTTTTTAATATTGGTTTTTGTTTTTAAGAGCCTGCATGATTTTGATCCTTTTCTAATTCGATTTGATATCGGTGTACCCTTTATAAATAAAAAGAATTAAAACACCAAATAATTTATACTGTGGCGTATGAGTGTTTTTTTTTTTTTTGTTATACAGGGTGATTCGCATAAGATGCGACAGAAAGCTATGCCGTGTAGATTGGGTAGGTAGGTAGAGATGGCGGTCACAAGCATCCTTGCTCGATGACCCAATTAACGCTGTAATGCGCCGTTTTGATACCATAACTCGTTTGACCTGTGGGTTAAAAGAACATTTTTAAAGAAAAAGAGGGTATTTGGTGATAGATCTCCCAACGGATCATCGCCTACGCCCGAGTTCAGCTGCAGTATGCTACGCTAAGCAATTTGCTGATTTGCCCGGGACGCATACGATCTGATCCCTTAGGGTGATCCCCTAGTCGCACACTCGGAAATGGTAATCTCTGTACACCTCCGTCTGTTTGCACAACATGACTTGTGGTTACCAGAGAAAGTACCACCCGCCTATATGACCAGACGCTTTTATTGGATTTAGACATGAGATGAAACTTATTAAGGATTTGGACATAGGAAAAACACCCGATAGGACCAAAGTTCGCAACTAAAAACCATCTACACTGTGCCAACTAGGCAACTTGTTGACTGGTATTGAAGCGAAGGTTGGCACAACCGTGTGATCCTCCGGTCCTCGTGCACCATGAGCCACCTTCAAAAACCAGTAGTCTGCTAGCTCACAGTCATATGAGTTTGGGAAAGAAAATGGTGCAAAAGGAAACCGAAGTTAATTCTAGATCCATTGAAACATTCTTGAACTTGAAAATAGGAAAACACTCAAAAGGGTCGAAGTCCGCAACTAAGACCCATCTACACTGTGCCACCTAGGAACTTGTTGGCTGGTATTGAAGCGGAGATCGGCCCAATTGTGTGATCGTCCGGTCCTCGTGCATCATGAGCCACCTTCAAAAACCGTTAGTCTGCTAGCTCGCAGTCATAGGAGTTTGGGGAAGAAGACGGTGCAAGAGGAACCGAAGTAAATCCTAGATCCATTTCGTCGCGTTGAGGAAAGAAGTCAAATCTTTGATCTTCGTTCCGCAGAGTTCGTTAAGGACCAAAGCGGGACATTTACAGAGGAAATGAAAGACTGTTTCCTTTTCTTGCTGGTCCCCACAACTACGACAGTGAGTATTGTAGTGGATGCCAAGCTTCGCCGCATGTTCTCCTATTGGCCAGTGTCCAGTGCATGTTGCAACAATCCTTGCTATGTCTCGTCTGGGTCTGCACATTAGGTTAATAGTTCGGGATTTATTATAGGTAGGCCAGATTTTTCTAGCAATAATGCAGTTAGTTAAACTATTCCACCTACTATTAGATTCTGAGAGAAAAATTGAGAATATATTGCCCTTCATAACTCCAAGAGGAATACTGACTCTTTCCGCAAGTGAGTTATAAAGGGCTGAACCTTGCCTGGCCAGCCCGTCAGCCCGCTCATTCCCCTCAATGCCACTGTGACCCGGAACCCAGATAAGAGTGACCCTGAGGTTAGTGTTCAGACTCAGAAGCTCTTCCTGGCATTGTCGTACTAATTTTGAGGATGATGTAGCCGAATTAATGGCTTTGACAGCCGCTTGACTGTCTGAGAAAATAGCTGTATTTCGGTTCTGGTTTGGATTTTGTTTAAGTAGCTTGCATGCTTCCCTGATTGCCAGTACTTCAGCCTGAAAGACACTAGCAAAATCAGGTAGCCGAAAAGACCTGGATATATTAAGGGACTCTGAGAAAATACCCGCACCAACACCGCACTCCATCTTTGACCCATCAGTAAAGATAGTTGTGTCGATAATCTTTCGTCACGACGTCATCATTCCAATCATTTCTGGATGGGAATATAACTTTAAAATCTTTACCGAGGCTCATTGAAGGGGTGCAGTAATCAGTGGGAGTCGAAAACATTTCGGTTGGAATTAAACCCGTGATGTTGCTGTGCCCATAGGGTTTGGCAAACCAGGAGTTCGATTCTTTTAGTCTTATCGCGCTGCAAGATACTAGGTATTTAATGTGTAAATCTAGTGGTAAAAGGTGTAGAAAAACTCCTAAAGCATCTGTTGGACAGGATCGAATAGCCCCTGTGGTGCCAATGCTAGCTGTTCTTTGAACCTTTGGTTGAGAAAAAAAAAGCCGCATGAATTTGAGAGGCATCTATTTTCCCTTCGTTTAGGACGCAGGGGAAATTTCCTAAGAAAAGTTATTGGAAATAAAAAGCAAAGCATTAAACACTCACAATATTGTGAAATTAATTATTTTGTTTTGTTCTTAGATCAAGTTGTTAAAGGAATATTTTTTTGAATAATTGGTTTAAAAAAAATATGAAAAATCCGGTTGAATGATCAAAAATTTCAGCAACCGGTGCCTTAGCTTTTTTTTATTTAGTTTTATTAAGACAATTCCAGGAAAATTAGATAAGAAAATAGCCTTATTTCGAAAAAATGCCGACAAAGTTGAATTTTGGTGGAGAATTTTATTTTTACATCTTTAACAATAAATTTGTAAAAAGAACTTTAAATTTGGAGTGTTTTAAATAAAATAAGGGGGAAAGGGTTTAAAATTCAGTTTATCTTAGATCATTTTGTGATTTGCCACTTTATAATAATAATAATTTTAACTATGTGCCTGTAAGACCTCAGGTCTTTTAAATGCAATGCACGGCACTAGTTAGAAGGAATAGAAGGAAAGGAAAGATTTTGTTGGCACAGTGGATTGAGAATTAGATGTTAATTATGTCATGAAATTCCACGGGTGGCATCCAGTTGAATTTGGGGAATAAAGAAAAGAATGCTACCTAGACTAGGGATCAAACCCACACGTCCAGGTTAGCAGTCAAACACTATATATACTGTGCCATTGCCACCCGTGCCTTTGCCACTTCTCGGAACATGGTGGCAATTCTTAGTAAAAACTTGGTTATTTAATAGAACATTTTTGTTGGATTAAATAGAGATATAAATAAAATTAAAAATGTTTAAAAATATAATCTTTTGAATTTGTTTTATTATACAGTTCTGTGATTGAATTGCGTCACAACATTAATATTTATTATTATAAAGCGACACGTTTCGGACTCAATGTTCCATCTTCGGGCTTAATTTTTTGTATTTAATCCAACAAAAACCATACACAACATGGGGACTAAACCACAAAGAAAAGAAAATATTTTTCTAAACGTAGCCCAAAAAAAAAGTCTCTATGCAAAGATATATTGTATTACATTTTTGAACGACTGCACCTCAATGCTTTCCAACGTTCTTCTCCAAAATTATCAACTTAACGAGAAAATTGTTACAGTTTTTTATTCGGAATTAAAAGAACCTTTCGAGTAATATGTAGTAGCCCGTAGCGTAATGGTTAGTGCGTTCGACTGTCACGCTGGAGGTCTGGGATCGCTTCCCAGCCTCGTCCACCTAAAAACAAAAAAGTTTTTTTTCAGGGCTACTGCCTCTTGCGAGGAATTGACAAATCCTCCAAGAGTATCACTTGTCACGAATAAGTGCTTCTCGTCTAGCCGTTCGGATTCGGCATAAAATTGTAGGTCCCTTCCATTCCTGTCGAAAGGCGCACACAGGAATGGTTGCGAGTTGTTAGTCACTAGGCCCTGGTTCTTCATGAGCCGTTGTGCCACCCGATTTATTTATTTATATTCGAGTAATATGAAAAAAAACCTATTTTACCTTGTTCCCTCCTATACGATTGTTTTCTTGTATTGACCCAACCGCAGTTGTATATCATTTTGAAACAATGGTAAAATTGATAAAGATAGATATATGTGTTTTTCTAGATGATTTAAATTATAAATATGTAAAGTGAGCTTAGCCAATACATCAATTTATTTCCTATGAAGAATCAATCAAAATAAATTCTGTACCGAATTTGAAGAAAACAGGTTCTTCACCGATTTAGGATCGCTATGCTTCACCAACAAAACTCATTTTGTTAACATATCTCCATCATCTTTCTTTTTAAAAAATCCAATACTTTGTTCAGCAAGTAAAATATGAAAATTCTAATAAAATTGAGAAAGACTGTTACCTATTATCACATCGATTCATAGATACATATTACACTATCCGAATATCCTAAGCAAATATAAATTGAATCCTTATATCATTTTATACGAAAGTATAAATCCCTCCAGAATATTGAACAAAGCACAATATATGAAAATTTCCAGTTCTTGAGTTTGCCTTAAAATATGTTGTTCATGGTGCACTTGATAGGGTTTTGTGGGAAGGCGATATATATATGTATGGGGCGATTGAAATGGAATCGACGAACATAACTGAATCACTTTATCCAGTTTACCCGTTCTCTGATCTTTGATATTTTCTTTCGTTTATCCTTCTTCTTTAAGAGAGAGATATAAATACTTTAGGCAAAAAGGATACACATTCTTTTTTTTAAGGAATTTTCGGCTCTTTGCTAACATCATTCAATCAAATAGTATGTTGCCTTTCTTTTTTCTTCTTACATTTTTCCCTACATGCCTTTAGGTGTTTTCTCCTCAAAAAATCATCTTGGGGCATATCCATATGTAAATATAATATTTTTATAATAAAAAAAGATGATTTCTTTTCTTTTGTGATTGAACTTAAATTTCTTGTATAGATTTTTATGTTCAATGAAACGAAAACGAAATCATGTGTAAACAGTTTCGATATGAAGTGTGAACAAGACACAAAAATAATTTTCAGCATGAATAGGCTTTTCTAAATGGTTTCAAATTATGGGAAAATATTTGATTTGATCTTGAGGAATTTATTTTGGGAATACATTTTTTTTTTTGTAAATTTGATTTTTGTTTAAGGATATTGTTCATAAGACCCAGCTGCTTTGTGAAAACCATATAAATTGATGATCCATCACATTTAAAAACAATATTAAAAATAAGGGTTTTTGAATTTTGACTTGCTCTATAGGACGCATAAAAAATATTGGTTTTGAGTCAAAAAATAATTTCTATGTTTTAATAAAAAAGAAAAATATTGTACGACGACGCAAAGATGGAGAGTTGCAAACATAAGTAGTTTTCATGATACCGCTGGTTTTTACTCGACCCTGTAGACACTGTAAAGATCTTGGACCTGATTAATAAAGAATAGTTTAGAGTCAAATAGAGTCAAATAGAGTCAACAAAATTCAATTTAGGCTAGCATTTGATTTTCGACTAAGTTGACTATATGTATATGTAGTTTTGAACAAGAGTGCATAATAATGGGAAGGTCTAGCGTTATTTAGAGAAGACAGAGGATAAGACCGTTTGGAAGTGACATCCCACATCTGAACATGTAACTAACCGATTTAATGTTGAAAATGTTCAAAAGTTTAGTAGACAGCCGTACGTTCGAGTCAGAGTTTTCAAATTAATCGATCAACTTATAGGCATATAACCTACAAAATAATAATGAATGAATGCTTAGCGCAATTTAACTAAATCCAAGATAGCTGCGCTCATAATTTGCACCCAAGGATTTGAAAGAGCTTAAGGGCTATGTTTCGGTAAATTTTACCACAAGTTTCAACGGCCTACTTACTATCTTCGATCAATTTTAATCCTTCCTTTTTCGTTCTGGCTCCAAAACGCTCTAAGAGTTCAGTAGATACCTGGGCCCAGATCTCGTAAGACTAAAACGATTGCTCGATTGAACGATCTTTGTTTTGACTATTGCCTGCTTTCGTCAAGAGGACGATCGTTCCATCGAACAATCGATTTAGTCTTACGCGATTTGGGCCCTGACTTCCAGAGACATGTTCTGCTACGGGGTGATACCACCATAAAGGTGTTGTCGGTTGTGTGAATTATCAAACGCACCTATCGTTTGACAGTTGGTCATTCGTATAATCAAAGTCGCGACGCACAGCGGTCTTTTGCATTTCCCTTTTTTTTATAATTGCGTTAGGTGATAATTTGTTGGGATTCGATTAATCCTATTTTGTTTTGCGAATTGTAAATCCGCCATCGTTAATTATCGCAAATGCGCTGCCACACCTAGCTTCTTTCTGCCGACAATGTGTATCTGCATACGCAAGCAATTTAACGGACTTTTGATAAATTGTACCGCTGCTGGCGGTGGTGTTGACGTGTGCGTTGCGTACAATTGATTCAAGAACAATGTTAAATAGGTTGCATGATAAGGCGTCGCCTTGCCTCAATCCTTTCTCAACATCAAAGGAATCGGTGGTGTTCTTACCGATTTTGATAGAGCAGCGAGATTTCTCCATCGTCATCCTGCACAAGTGGACGAGTTTGGCAGGGATGCTAAGATATGACATGGCTCTGTATAATTCGTCCCTTTTGACGCTATCATACGAGACTTTAAAATCGATAAAAATGTGTTGTGCATCGATCTGGAATTTTCGGGATTTTTATAAAATCTGTCGGAGTGTGAACATTTGATCGACGGTTGACTTGCCTGGCCTAAAACCACACTGATAGGGGCCGATCAGATCGTTGACAAAAAGTTTTAAGCGGTCACGGCGACGCTTAGGAGACTAATTCCTCTGTAGTTGGTGCATTTCAGATCACCTCCTTTTTTATGGATGGGACACACTATACCGAGGTTCCATTCATCGGGCATACTGTCCTCCGACCAAATTTTGCAGATGAGTTGGTGTATGCTCCTAACCAATTCATCTCCGGCTGATTTGAATAGTTCGACTGGTAGGCCATCGGCACTAGTGGCCTTGTACGACTTAAGTTTGGATATCGCCAGCCGCACCACGGCTAGGTCAGGTAGACGGAACTGTTGGCCATCACCGTCCAAGTTGAATGGAGTGTTCTGCCCCCTAGCGGTATCTTGGCTGACTTCGCCATTAAGCAGTCTAGAGATGTGTTCTTTCCAGCTCCTCAACGCTGACTGAATCGGAGGCGGAGTATATGCTGTCATCAGGAAAGGAATCTCAACGCAGTCGACTCGGGCGAAATATCACGATGGACAGATATAACTTCGAAATTATCAAGGACTTTGTCTACCTGGTTTCCACTAATTATCTCGCAAAATGACATCAGTGCAGAGATCAAACGAAGAATTACTCTTTCCAACCACTGTTTGTTCGGGCTAAGAAGGCATTTAAGTAGTAAGGCCCTCTCTCAGAGAAAAGACTTTATACAAGACCCTTATCATCCCAGTTATGGTCTATGGGGCAGAAACATGGACATTGAACAAATCGGATGAAAGTCTGCTAGGGTGCTTTGAGAGGACGATTTTTCGTGTGATTTTCGGTCCGGCGGGCTATACAGCGACGTTGACCTGATCAAAAAGCTAAAAACACAGTGTCTGAGATGGTTAGGGCACGTGATGGCGCGTATGGACAGCAACGCACCTGCCCGAAGAGTCTTCGAATCCAACCCCGGTTGTGTACGCAACAGAGGAAGAACCCATAAGAGGTGGCGCGCACAAGTGAAGGACGACCTCAACCAACTCGGTGTGCGCAACTGAAAGGGGCTAGCTAGGGACAGAGCTGGCTGAAGGGGCTTGTTATTTGAGGCCGAAGCCCACCCTGGGCTGTGAGCGCCATCTAAAGAAAAGAAGTATCATAAAATCGCGTTAAATAATTTCGCAACTGAAACTGAAACTGAATCTTCCTGTGTGGTCTTGTGTTTAACCTGAAGATTGGTTTAAGAAAATAAAAACAAAAATGTAATTTTACCCCTGATTTCACACCACCTTTAGCTTCAATTTTAAGTGTCACCTCCATTCATTGCTCGCTTTGAATGATTTTTCATTTAAATGCCTCCTTTCAATTTCCATACTATTATATGTATAAAATTCAATTTGTTACCGCACTCATCTTGGGCATTCAAGAAATTATCCCCAGGGTAGATAAAAACTAATCGACCATTTTATATAATACTGGCTTCCTTCCGTGTTGGTCGTCGCTCAAATCAATTTGACATTCGGTCCACCACACCGTCAGTCTACCACCTTCTATATTCGTATTCATGACGTCGTGCTCAGCTGTATTGAGGTACCAGAAGCAGTTAAAAGCTTCTCCATATAGTAGTTCGTCCAGTATGATATGCATTCTATATAGATTGCCGCAGAGATTTGCCGGACTAAAAAGCACCAAAAAGACCAAAAGACCACCGCCACCACCACCACCACCACCATTAACAGCAATGGCATTTTAGAATACCAGAATTGAGTGCTCTAGATGTGAACTCTATGCTGGCCTTATCAATTGAAGCTCCTTCATATCTCTGCCCTTTTTGAGCTGTGACTGTGAACGTTGTGTGATGCCACTGCATTTTGTATGAGTTTGTAAGCCTTTCAGAGATATTAGCATAGCATAGCAGCACAGCAGCTGCAGTAGCAGCTCCCAATGGGACTCTCTCTCTAGAACGGTCTTACAATAAATTTCAATTTATTGCAACTGTCCTTTAGTATACAACCATATATCCTTGCTCATGGTGGTGGTCGTCGTCTGGATGGTGGGGCAAACATGATGTTGGTTGCAAAAAGGTACCAAGGAAGAAAAGTGTGTTTTTGTCTGTTTAATCAAATTTACATGAAAACTTTAAATTGCTCCGTTATTGCAGTGAAAAAGTATACATCACCCACAACACAAATTTACAAAATCCTTACTAGAATGACTGCACATTGCACAAGGACCGTGCAAATAATACAGTGTACACTGTACAGTCAATCAGTCGTAAATAAAAGAGGTGCCTAACATAATATTGTAATATTTTACTAAGGGTTCGCAAATAAAACTTATTTCCTTTATTCAAACTGAAACTGCAAATAATTCACAAAATAAAACGCTTTTTATTTCAAATACTTTTTCTTCTGTTTTATTATAACCAAGCACAAGTATGCAACTCTTTATTCACACTGACATTTATTCATTCACTTCCAAAATCAAAACTGCCGCTTCGGACTGGTGCGCCTGTATTTATACCCGAAAATAAAGGATTATAGAATTTTCTAGGGTCTACTAGAAGGTGCTTTCCAAAAAGGTTTCGTCAATATTCCAGTACGAACGAGGCTGGACACCAACCGTGATGGATTTAATTATTTACAAGGATTTCACTCAAAGACGGCGCGGAAAGTTGTACTAATGTGTGGTTGTTTACATAACTGGGCATATTCACCACAATATATGTAAAGACAAAATTGAATATTTTTTGAAGTGGTAGTTAGAAGGGTTAAATACTAATTTTTCCTAACTATATCAGCAACCACCCTTTATTTTACATCAAATGTATTCTTTTTGTCTCGTTTCTTATGCAAAGGTACTGAAAAAGTGTTAAGACAAAAGCCTTAGTGCTTAAAATGTTCTCATAATTTTTATTCGCCCAGGTGGTTTTAATGTGAAACCAATTTTCTATCGTATAACTTGACAATTATTTAATGGAGTGGTCTTACACTGTAACCACTACTTTGACAGCGGTGGTCTTACACTGTAACCACATTTGTTAGTACCACTTTGACAGTGGTGCTATTCCTAAACCACCTTAGCATCTGTTATTCTATCAAATCAGAAAAGATACTTATTCGTGTAAGAACAAAAGTTTAAGATGTCGTCGGCTAAGGGCTGATTTGTTCACAGATTATAATCTTTAAGCCACAATTATTACAACTGCAATTTTTTTGTTAATCATGGACATTACAAATCAGTTGATCATAGCGTTACTCAATTATGTAGAACCTGTTAATGTCGCATTCCAAGATTGAAAATCAACAAAGTTCATCTTCTTTTTGAATTTGTTTAAGAAGAAAACAAAAGGATAATTCGCATTATTTTCTGGATTGAATTTTTTTTTAAATATTATTTGTAAAAAAAAATTAAAAAACGGTGTTAATTGATTTTCACTCTAAGGCCGGAACTGAGGTCGTGGGTCACTGCCACTCATATATTTCATTTGACAAACTTCAAGGTGGTTCTATGTATATGAAATGGATTGTAGCCCGTAGCGTAATGGTAAGTGCGATGGACTGTCACGCTGGAGGTCTGGGTTCACTTTCCAGCCTCGTCCACCTAAAAACTAAAAAGTTTTATTCAGGGCTACTGCCCCTTGCGAGGAAATGACAAATCCTCCAAGAATATCACTTGTCTTGAATAAGTGCTTTTCGTCTAGCCGTTCGGATTCGGCATAAAACTGTAGGTCCCTTCGATTCCTGTCGACACGCGCACACAGGAATGGTTGCGAGTTATTAGACATTAGGCCCTGGTTCTTCATTAGCCGTTGCGCCACCCAATTGATTTATTTATTTTTTACAGCAGCACACTACGTCACAATACAAAATACTGGTAAAGTTTTCAAATTTTAGTTCAAATCATTTTTCAGAAGTTCAAAGCACAAAAAACTTAATTTTGAAACTTTATGGGCTTCTATTTCTTAGCACATTTTCTTACCCCGTTTTGTCTGAATTACTATATCTTCTTTAATATGATAAAGTATCAGTAAAATATTATTTTTAGGATCAATTCAAAAAGTAATGAGAATTATTGTTTTGTTCTCCTCTTGTGTAAGTAGTTTAGCTGAAGAAGCATTGTGACATGAGAGCAAATTGTTTGAGTTGGTGGTTTCACGCTGTAACCAACATGCAGCAATACGTTAAGAAAGCTTGTTTTTGGACATAAAATGCTGCAACTTGCGCATATTAAATTTTGTTGCTTCCGTAGAACATACAAAAATAGTTTGTTACAGAAGACATAGGAAACAGGTAGAAATAAATACAACCAACTTAGCATCTAACAACAGTTGGAATTCAGCTTTTCCGAAATGTTACTTATGATAAACTACCTGATTGACTGTACTTAATTTTTGTATTCCAGTGCAGTGCTTATATCCGATACAACGTCGGACATCAGTGTTGCAATGATGATGAACGTTAAGCTTAAGCAACTCTAGGACGTACATCCTGGATAAAGGGATGCAAGTCTTTTTTTGTGCAAAATAATAAATCACCTTTATTAAGTATCCCTGTCTCTTCTCCTGGGGGGTGTTAAAAGGGGGGGCGGGGTGTCAAAAGGATCAAAGAGGAACAGATTGTATGTGTGTGTGTAACTGTAGAATTTGTGTGCAGTCTCTTACACACTGATGCGGTACCTCATTTGTTTGATCCTTGGAAATCCTTTGCATGGATGATGACAAAATAAAACAGTATAAAACATCAAACAAAAATATACTTTAGCCCCCAGGACACGAGAATTCAAGTGAACGCGTTTCTCTGTGAATTGTGTGTGAGTGCCATTGTCAGTCGACAGTCGAGTCGAGTCGATGCAATATGGCGCTTTTGTTTATGTGTGAGTGGGTGGAAACAAAAACAAAAAGGATGTGGGTCTACGGGTACAGTATGTGTACCTATATACAATTCCAGAACATCTGCACAGAAATTTCATGCCATCAAATAAATTTGTGGCAATTTGTTTGACTCACTGCTGCAACTACAACTGCTAACCTTAACCTACCAATTGCCAGATAGACGATGCAATTGTTAAATGTGAGAGTTTAAGCCCTTGCACCAGCTGCTATGCGGATGACCGGTGTGGTGACGGACATTTTTAAACCAAAGAAAAATGAGACAGACAAAAAATTGTCTGACATTTTTGTTTATATAATAACAGATGGTGGTACTATTATAAAGGGATTGAAAAGGTTTTTCAAATTTTCAAAGGCAACTGAAAAATTAAACTGCAAAAGACGTACTTATGTTTGTCATTTTTTGATGTAGAAATAAATGGCGAAACAGGAGGAAAGATGAGGATACATTTGAAAACAGGCGAAAAGATACAAAACCTATGAATTAAAAAAAAAAAAACGAAAGGTTTGGAAAGATCTGGGAAGATGCTAAAATTTGCGGAAAGGCGCGAAAAGAAGCGGAAAGATGCAAAAAGATGATAAACAAAATATACCGAAATTTGTGCAAAGGTGCGGAAACATGTGAAACAGTTCGGAATCGTGCGGAAAAATGGGAAACACTTTTGTAGCAATGTGAAGAGATGCGATAATATACTGAAACATTTTTAAACAGGTCTAAAGATGCGATAACATGAGAAGAGACAGAACAAGAAAATAATGCCAATATATCTGGAAAGATGTGAAAACATAAATAAAAATGTGCAAAAAAGTGTAAATGCATGTGAAAAGACTGCCAAACATGCAGAAATGTACGGAAATTCGGAGGAAGTTCCGGAAACAGGCAAAAAGAGTAAAAAAAACGAAAACATGCGAAAATGCAAAACGAAAGAAGCGGAGACATGTTCAAGGTTGTGGCTGTTGAAGGTTATACGAAAAGATGAGTTTACATGCAAAAACATACATAAACTTGCGGGAATGTACTGATACTGACATTTGAGTTAAGGTTCGGAAACATGTGGAAAGACAAAAAAAAAAGGATACATAACCATGTGGAAATGAACGGCAATGTGTGGAAACAGGTGCAGAAGTGCGAAAAAGGAAAATTTCTAAACACGAGGAAAGATGCGAAATGTATGAAAAATGCAAAATGATAGGCAAACAAGCGGAAACATGCAATCATTTGAAGAAAAGTGTGGAAAAATGCGGTGCAGTGTAGAAACACGCGAAAAGACTTAAAAAATAAAATATGCCAAAAGATCTGCAAAGATGCAAAAAAGCATGCGAAAAGATAAGAAAACATGCAGAATTGTTCAGAAATGTATGCGGAAACATGTGTATAGATGTGAAATGGTGTGTAGAAATGGGAAAGACAGAAAGTATTGCTAAAAGTTGCGTAAACATATAGAAACGTGGGAAAAGATGCGAAAAGGCACTAAAACATGCGGAATGATGTGGAAACATGATCGGAAATTATGTGGAAATATTAAGAAACATATTTGGAAAATGGAATTATATCTGGAACAAAGTATTATACTTCATGAATAAAGTTAGTGGAGCATTTACATTATATAAAACCTTTTTTTTTGTTTTGGGTTTAAAATTATTTTGAGCTGTATTTTTTTCAAGCGAATATTCACATTTTTTAGAAAATTATTTCCGAAATTATTGAAAACTTACAGAAACGTTCGTTAAAATTTCTGAAAATAAATTGCAAGTACTTTACAACTAAACTTAAGATCATACATTTTATATAAAGGTATCTAAGTAAATTTAATTTTCTATTCACAATAATTAACTAAAACCTAAATGGCTCCATACTAAGAACTGAAACTACTTTGCGCTACTGCCGTGTCGTTTCTAGAGGCAATATTTATGTTAGTTAATAGAATTGGCTGTATACACAAACACAAAGAAACCTCCTTCCGGAATCCTACCACACTCTGCGAAAGGTAAACTGATAAATCCAAAGAGAGTAATTTAACTAATTAGTTCCGATCGATCGAATTGGGACAAAAACAAATGAACGTCAGCCCACAACCTTTCAAAACAATAAAACACACACACATGCACAAGAGGCAGAGGTACGGTATCCTCGAGCCAAAGTAACAAAAATTAATTAGATACTTCATGGTATTTTCACTATACCACCCAATATCCAGCCTGCATTCAATAAATCTGAAAATTAAAATTGAGAACAAGGGGATACAGGCAACAACATAATGTAAAGAAAAATAGAGAAACAGAAATAAAAGAAGGATAAGGACGAGGAAGTCCTTGAAGCACTGCACAATGTTTTTCGAATAGTTACTGCAGTTCCGGAAAGAACTACAATTTTTGTTTTGTTTTATATCAAAGGATTTACTTAATTCTTTTTGCTGGTACTTTCGAAAGGACTATAGTGAGGTAACATTGCATTCAAAGGACATTTCCTCGGGTTATTTGCTAGTTAAGGCATTAAGATGTTATTTTTCTTTGTGGATTTCCGAATCACCATCCCTATGCAACCATTGCTGGTGAGTGGGGACTGGAGACTAGTCTGAACAACAAAAGAGTGCAGATGAAGAGTGAACAGTCCTTTTTGATTTATTCGCTCGTGACGTCGACGCGGAAGGACGAACAAATTAAATTATGGAAAAAAAAACAAACCGAAAGATGAAAAAGAAGAAGATGGAAAAAAAAACTACACACAACTATGCAGGTATAGGTTGATTGAAAGTTGTATAAACCTTGATGATTTCTGTTCATATTTGATGATGAGAGGGAGAATAAAGAATATAACTGTAATGTACACAGGATTTTTTTTTATTTTCCATTTCAATTTGATCCTTTTCTCTATTGCTTGTTATAGTCATCCAGTCGGTTCTCATGCTAGGAGAAAAATCCATCACCAGTACAGCGAGTAAATATCCTTTTCGTTCACTTTTCACTCTTATCCTTCGAGAGCTAAAAATGTCAACACATTCAAACTAATTAAAAATCCAATTTAAATGGTAAACATTGGGAGGCACAGGCAGTTGTGTAGCCGGAAAAAAGGATACTCAACGGTAACTTCAACCAAACGACAACAACAACAGCACAACCAAACATTAGAAAGTAGCAGATTGAAAAGGAATCCTGAAGATGATTTTACTAGAAAAATAATGCTCAGGCGAGCGTGTTGGCTTGGGAAAACTATACGTTTGGATGAATAAACAAACGGACGCGGCGGACGGACGGACGAACGAACGATACGGTTGGAACGTAACGGATAGGTGAATGACGAGGGTAAATAACAAAACACAATACTATGGCAGAGGACGTCAGAAGTTCCGTTCGGCGGATGGTAAAAGTATAGAAATGGCATTGGCGTTATTCTAAATTCAACTTGGAGATTACTTTTTTGCGCCAAGTTCTTGAGAAGTCGTCATCATCATCTGGGGTTTGCTTTTCCTGTTCTGTACTCTGAGCAGGTACCTAGGTACCTACCTGTATTTTCTGTATTTGCGTTATATTATGAAGGGTTTTCGTTTTCTACTGTTGGTTTGGAAAAATGAAAAAGGACTTGAAAAGGGCTGGGAAATGAGACGAGTTTTGCTACTTGAGGGAAAAGGTGATCCTAATCGGCGTACGTGTAGGTGTATAACGAAGACCAATCGCAGGAAATAAATTAATTGCGCCATTCGCAGGAGCATAGCTTTAGGCGGTAGGTAGGTTATCTGCATGTTCCTAAATTCTGTACAAAGTTATATAGCAAGGACTATAATAAGCGAGATGATGAGTTTGAATTGTTGGAGCTGTGGGTGCAATTAATAATTTCGAGCTTGACTTAAATAAACGAGCGACGCAATTGGTTGATGTAATAAGTTTGAAAAATTATATGGGATTATAGATGGAATGGAAACGGGAAGCTTCTGCTCGAAATAATTTCGTAGGTATGTACCTTTGAAAGAAATTATATGCTGAGGTATGGTTTGAGGTATAGGTAAGGAAGTACATACAAATCATACTTTATATTGAATCATTTTAATTTTTCTAATTTACTATGTTAATTTAGGGATTGAGAAACGTGTATGTCAGTTCTTGGCTTGAAAGATGGCTTTGATAAAACAGTTGAGTATAGTATGTATATAGGTAAATGAGTGGGTTGGCTTATACATGAATAGTGAAATAAAGCCATTTTCAAGATTTTTGTACTGAAACTTCTGGAACCTGCAACCTCAATTCGTAAGGAATCATAGAAAAAATTAATAAATATTCCAAAGCGAAAATTGTTTCCACATTAAAAAAAGAAAAAACTAAGGCCAAATTTTTAAAATTTGTTTTTGACTAAAAACGAAAATTAGATTTATGTTTTTTTTTTTTAATCTAAAGAAGTGTATTTAAGATATCTACATCAGTAATTGAGAGTATTAAGGACAAAATCTTAAAATTCATTTTTAATTTTGGCGAAACATGTTTCCTGTTTTTCGTCACGTTTGAGGTTAGGTACATGGTGTTTTTCGATGAATGGTAGAAATTTACAAATTACAAAAAGTTTTTGTCCGCCTTATAGAATTCAATTTACAAAATACGTCTGATCAAATGGAATGGTATGATGCACAGTGTTCAGTCAAGTTCTGGAAGTACACTCTTTTTACAGGAATAAGTTCATGCTATTTTCACCCCCTATAACGTCAGTACCAATTAAAGTCAGAAACTTCAAAGTTTTTGCATTTTCAACTTTCAAAATTGTTTGCAAAAAAATGCGTATACGCCGTAGTGAATTAAGTATGAAATATTGTTTAATCAATTTTATTTCGATTTCTGTGAAATATAATCGTCACTTTTTTTTACTACCACCAACGATCTTATTTCCGAGAAAATCAAAATGTAGGACTAAAAAAAATTCACAGTTTTTGCTGTGATTTTTATAAGAGTCGGTAAACATCGACCAAAATTTGTGTCTTAGTGGGGTAGAACAGACTGTATGAAGAGCCCACTGTTATACCTTGGGCGTAACACAATTACTTCTGGAGTTGAGGTCACTTGTACTTTTTAATTGAATTTTATTCATTCACTCCACTTAAAACAGAAGTAATTTCAATATTTTAATATTTAATTTCTTCATCTTCTTATTACAAAATGTAGGACTATCGCACGAACTTGCTCTTTTTGTTTACACAGCTCGAAAGTAGCTAGACATTTGTTGAATTATTGATTCAATATAGCTTTGAACGGCCTTTAGTCCTTAAAAATTGGCGTTTCGTCCCGGCGTTCTAACTTGGACTGTTTAGTTGACAGTGAGGGCCTTGTCAAGACGCAATTTTTATTAAGTTCAGTCCAGCTTACATCAATTAAGACATTTACAGTGTACAATAACTGTTCGATAATGATGGCATTAACTAGAAATTGCTGTAGAAATACAAAAGGTGATTTACCACAATTCCCTCCGGTTCAGGCGAGAGTTGCAATTTTCTAAAAGCTTGATTCAAAACACAAAACAAATTATTTGAAAATAACTGTAATACCTAGAATGCTTTTAAAATACCTTTTTTAAAGCCAAATATCTCTTCTTTCATTGTCTTTTTAAATGAAGTTATATTAAATAACAGTTTTTAAGAAAAATAATTTTCAAACCTAAAATTTTTAAAAACATTTTTTTTTTTAAATTTTAAACTATTTTTTTTTTCGAAATTTTGCGTTATTAAATATTATTTTTGTTTTCAAAATTCAATGAACTTATCAATTTTAAGTCAAACACTGAAAACAGGATGTTTCTAGGTCTTTTCTTTTTCAAGGTTTTAAAATATAAAAAAACTCCTTAGTAAACACAAGGAGAAACGAAGTTGATGATAATCAACAGGTTGCTAAAATGATCATCTCGTCGGATTCTTCTTAGTTTTATGGGAAGGTTGATTTATAAGTTTTTAATATCTTGAAAAGTAAAAGTGCTCCAGAGTACCATCCAGTTTTCAGTATTTAATAAAAATTTGATAAGAGCATTAAATTTTGTAAACACTTACTAACGTACAAATTTGAAGAAAAAAAAAGTTAAACAATTAAAAAAAATTTGTTTTTTTTTTAAATTTCGAGTTTGAAAATTATTTTTTTAAAGGTTTTGAAACATTTGTATGGTAAGTACCGTTATATTTGGAGCTACTAGCAAAGAGTTAAGAAATCACTTTATATACCAAGTTTTACAAAAAAAATTACTTAGTCGTTTTCGAAATATATTTAGTTTTCAAAAAAAAAAGTAACTTCTAAAAACTGTTTTTCAAAAATATTGGTTTTTAATACAATTCAAACTATTAAGTAGCTTCACTTTAAACAAATTCAACAAAATTAACTGTTATTTTAAAGAAAATTAAAAACTAAGAAATGGTTCTTTGAGAGTTATCTACCAATTTAAAACTATTTTTCGAAAAGTACCCTTTTTCTCTAGAATTTTTTTTATATCTAAATCGTTCAAACCGAATTTAAAAAAAAAAATAATGTGTTCCCTAGCCGGGTTGGTAGGTAGCTAGAGATGGCGTCCGTAAGCATCTTCGCGCAATGACCCAATTAACGCTGTAGTGCGCAATTTTGGTATAATAACTCGTTTGACCTGGTGGATAAGAGAAGGTTTTTTAAGAAAAGAAGGGTGTTTGTTGATGGACTTCCTAAGCAATTTGATGATTTGCCCAAGACGCATACGATCTGATGCCTTAGGGTGATCGTCTATTCTCACATTCGGATGTGGTAGATCGTCCGGTCCTCGTGCACCATGAGCCCCCTTTAACCAGTAGTCTGCTACCTCACAGACATAGGAGTTGGAGAAAGAAAATTGTGCGAAAGGAAACCTAAGTCAATCCTAGATCCATTTCGTCGCTTTGAGGAGAGAAATCAAATCTCTGATCTTCATTTCCAAAAGTTCGTTAAAGTCGTTAAAAAAAGGTCTTACCAAAAGATTGTTGCCACATTCTGGCCTAAGGGGCCAGTTATAGCTATCATTGAAAACCATAATTGAAAATATTAATTGTCAATTTTGAGAGATTTTGAAGAAAAAATAAATGATTATTTTGATGCCAAAGTAAAGCTAATTGACATAATAATTTTTCCTAGGTAAAACAAAATTGAATTTGGCACAACTTTTCTCATAATATTACTTTTATTTTTTCAATGATGAACTACCTTACCAATGATCATTGAAAAAATTAAAAGTTACGTTATGGAGAAGATATGGGTCAATTTTTTTTGGAGGAGAAATAATTTTGAAGTCGGAAGCTATATTTCTGCATTAAAATAATCAATGATTAAACTTTCGAAGGGTCTCAAAATCAACACCTAACTTTTTCAATGATGGTTTTCAATGATAGCTATAACTGGCCCCTAAGCGGGACATTTATACAGGAAATGTAAGACTGTTTCCTTTTCCTGTTGGTCCCCAAAACTGCCACAATAAGTATTGTAGGGGATGCCAAGATTCGCCGCATGTCCAGTGCATGTTGCAACGATCCTCGCCTGGGTCTGCATATTAGGTTAATAGTTCGGGATTTAGGTACCAAGTTTGAAGAAAATCTATCAAGCAGACAGAATTGAGAGAGCCACTTGTTTCTCTTGCCTATATCATCCTTTAAGTTTGATCAAAATCTCGAAATCAATTTTGTTTGCGAATCCACAACTTGCAATAGTAGGTACTCTAGTATCGCAAGTTAAAATTATTGAACCAGCTTTTAAATCTAAAAAGATGAACATAAGAAACTAATTAGATAAGCAACATGCTCATTAGTTGTTATTTCTGTAATTATCTTCCAAAGAGTCTCGCATCGGAGTCAATGAACCTTATGAGTGTCGAATTATTATATTTTTCTCATGTATATGTACCAACAACCTCTTTTGAAATAGGTATAATCTCATTTCCCTATGGTTATGTATAATATCATTTTTCATATGTAATGTTTTGTTATAAGGGAATCCGCAAGTGAAAACCAATTAATCCTTTTCAACTTCGCTACACCCCAAGCACATGCCTTATACTAGTTTCCATATAATCTAATCATATCCCCTCTCATAAATTCCATAACTAAAACTAATTTTGTTGTGATTTCATAAGTCTCCTCCAAAGGTACAAGTAGGTAGAAGGTAGGTAGCAGTGGCGTACGCAGGGGCGGCTTAAGGGGCTTGAGCCCCCCCCCCCCCAAGTAATAAGCTGTACTGTGCTAAGATTTCATATATCATCGAAGATGATTTTTATTATTTTTAGTTCAAATTTTATTGTTGTTCATTTTGAACTATAGCAGTATTTTCAATTTTAATTTAAAAAAAAATCTATAGACATGGATGTCGTATTGAAACATTGAAACCCAAACAAAATTCCCTTGCAATCAGTCAAATTTCGCAAAATGATTTCACACATTTAATTTTTTCCTTCTTTTCCCATTTAAAAGAAGCCGGAATGAAATAACGAATGCAGGGCACTAATTAACATAATAGATTCCCCTGATATCTTCTCTTTTGTATTGCTTTTTAGGGGTCAAAAGCTTTAGTCATACTTTAACCAGTATCTTCGCGCTCAGTGAACGTATCAAATATTCAAAAAAAAAATTTAAATATCTGTAAACTGTATACTTTTTTTGCCGAATGTTATTTCTACGACATAAGGCATTATAAGAAAGCTGTATTCAATTGATGACATTTCGAAAAACTGCCTTTAACTTGTATCAGAGGTAGACAATCTTCTCAAACTCTTTTTTTTTAAAGTTATTGGACCTTATTCATTGTCGTTTTAAACTATTATGCACTTGTAAACTGTCAATGCACTATTTTTGGCGTTCAATAATTTAATAAACTTCTATTTTGACAATAGAAATCGAATTGGAATACATTTTTATAATTGATCTTATTTAAACTGTACTTAAGTAAAACATGAGTTTAACGAAGCCACTACGAAAATGCTCAAATAATAATTTAAATAATGAGAATTCCCTTGAAAAATGTTGCCATTTTATTCATTGTATTTGTATAGCTACTGCTTTTGCTACATTAAACTATTATAATGTCTGTTCCTTTACTCTGAACTTCTGTGATTTTCTGCGCATTTTGTTCCCAAGTTCTGTCAATTTCATTTCTATTATAGGCGTTTTTCTTTTTTAGTTCAGAGCAGAGCCTGAACTGTCAAACAAAAAATTGTGTTTCTTTTTTACCTCTGAACGTTCAGAACTTCAAATTTGTGTTTCTTTTTTAGTTCTGAACGTGTTCTGAGCTTGTTCAGAGCGCGCTCTATGAGCTCAAAATAAAATAACTGAGCAGACCGAGTTGAATGCTGGACACAAGCATTTGATAGGTGAAATTGAAAAAAAAGTGACAGTTTAGTGTTCAGGTGTGTTTCAAAAATAATTCTGAGCGCTCAGAACCAGAACACGCTTTGTTCAGAGGATGTTCAGAGCATGCTCGATATGCTCGGACTCTGTTCAGAACTCTTTTCTGAGCTAAAAAAGAAAAACGCCTTATATGAACTTGACAGGACTTTGGACTCTCAAAGGAAAGGAAAAGACTTAATAAATGCATTAAAAAACATATAGGACTTGTAAAAGTTACGTTATACGCGGGTTTTTGGTTGTGTATGTTGTCAGTTGGTGTACTTTCAATGTATGTGCAATAAACAGTACCTTGGCTATGAGCTTATTTAGAGAAAAAACGGACATTTTATTTATTAAAATGTGAACACACTTTTCACCTATACCCCTATTACCGTTGACGTTTTTTAAATCGAGTCCATAAAGTTGATTTTTGTCGAAAGGGATTTTTACAAAAAATATTTGTTTACAAAGAAAGAAAGGTAAAATTCATTTCATAACTATAGGGAGTATTTTGCGTGTTTTTCATTTTGTTTTTATTTTTTCTATTGAAATTTAACTTCTGGTGGTTGATAATACGAAAGGCTTTAATTTTGTTTGCTATTTTGTGATACCTTAACAAAAATATCACCAAAATTGAGACTGAGCCCCCCTCCAAAACAAAATCCTGGGTACGCTACTGGTAGGTAGGTATATAAGCGGATCTATTTTCCATTTCTGATTGAAATCATTATACGATTAAAAGGGTGTACAGTACAGCACAGTCAAACCACCTCTGTGTCGGAACCCGGAAACCAAAGTAATTATCCCCTTTTAACTATAGACTCTGCCACCAGCACCACCCACTATAAAAACAAACCACATTTCATTCTCTACAGAGATCAAAATGAAGGTAAATATAAAATAAAAACGAAAACCCTGAGTAGTTAATAATTGCACGTGATGCAAAGTCAACAACACACTGAGCCTTTTAAAAATGACATTTTACACTTTCCCGTACTTCGTATTGCCCTCCATCCCCTGGGGTATCAACAAGAGTGATGATATCAAAACAAAATATTCCCATATCCAATTAGAAAATTGTTGCCTCCGTTATGTAGGTGTTGCAGTGCATGTATGTAGATGAAGTCAGTTCAGAGTAGCATCTGATGTCTGCGCATTGAGTGCGTTCAACTTCTTATCGACGCTTTATCACATCAGATATAGGTAGAATCTATATGGATGGAAGTCTCGAAAAAGGATTCGAGCAATTTCAGGCTCCGATAGATATTTCCCAACAGCTAATTAGATTAATCCAATCCGCAAGTCCAACATCATTGGAGACAACTTCTTACAGTCGTCATCAGCATCGGTAGGTATATACTCATCCCCGTCTTTGTCATGAATTGCACATTAGAAATAATCCCTAAGGAGAATCATTTTTTTTTATCCTCTCATGTATCGGCTTCACCACCCCGACTCTCCCATCGCCCATTTTAACGATGCTTAAAATCAATTTTCCAAGTTCGATCTCCTGGCTGAAGATGAAAGGTATAGGTACCTAGAAAAAATGTTCCAAGCATCTCTATTGCTTTATGCTGAAGTCATGTCCTTGTAGGTATCTATATACGTATATATGTTCTGTCTGTCTGACTGCCTACGGGTATAGAACATCTATGCTTACAAACATGAGAGTGCATTGGGAAATCTACTCTTTTGCTGGCTTGTTAGGTTTGAGTTGATTATAATCACTGAAGCGGTCCGCTCCGCCTGATGCATTTCCAACTCTTGAAGCCTTGCAACATCCCTCAGGAATCAGTTAAATCCCCCAAACGGAAACTCTAGGTACGGTAAGTAATTGCAGATCCTTGTAATCCCTGTCGTCGTCGTCGTTCTCGTCTGGCAAAATGTATCTAAAAAATATATGGTCGCATTGCATATGACTGCTGTGTGTGAAAATTGCTCTATACAAACGTACATACACCACATTTTTTTTTGTTTTTGAATATTGGAGGATTTCAATTTAATAAGCATGTGTTTGGAAAATGGTAGTAGTTTGGTCTTTGATAGGATTAGTGTCAATGGTCAATTAGTAGCAAGGATATAGAATTATTTGTCGTGTTACCAGAGTTGGAGATGTTCAAATTATTTTGAGTGCAAGCTCGCGGGGCATTTTCGGTTTGGTGCGGTTGAAATATTTTGCTTCGTATATGTACATATACTCGTACCAACACACACGCATTTGTGGTTAATTGCGCTGTCGGTCAATGCAGTTTCATATATAGACGAATTATTTAATTTTATAGATTTTTTGTGGTCTTTGGTTGCTTTTATATTTAAATGTTGATGACAGGTATTTATTTAATTTATAACAACCTAGATATAATAAAGTTTGATTGAAAATGATCGAAATCGAAAATAATGTCGTTACAGTGGCGATGGCGTGCCATTTGAATCAGTTGATATTTTAACAATGAAAAATGAATCAATTAAAATAATATGTCATACAAAACAGTATTATTCTGAGTGAATCCAAATGCATAACGGAATCGCATGAACTTGCTCGCTTTTTGTTTAAAATTTAAGAAGAGACAAACACAAAACTTAGGTTGCAACTAAAAAAGGTTAACTACTTGTTTTAATACTTGTTTTAATCTCAACAAAAAAAAAAGTTGAAAAAAAAACTTTTTTTTTAAATTAATATTCTGAAAAATTAAACAAATTAAGAAAAAACTAGCTTATTTTAATTCTACAAACATAAAGAATATATATCATTAAGTTAATTTCATTTTATTCTTAAATACTTTTAGAGAATGCCCTGGACAATACAAAAATGTTTGTTTCTTCTTTATAAAATAGTTTTCATTTAGATTGAGATTTTTCTACAAGAAACCAATGCTTGACCTTTAGAACAAGTAAACAAATATTGAAAGATAGAGTACGTTTTCAGATAAACTAACATTTATGTAGACAGAGTAATGACAGTATTGTTATTGCATTTCAGACAGACTTATATATATGTATGATGATGATTAATTAAGTTCGTAAAATCCTATATTGAAGTGTCCTGTGGCTTAATGGTTTTTGTGGTTAAATATTGCGCATAACTCATGCGATTCACTGTTTCAGTAACTTTTTTTATTTGGCAGAAAATGTACAAAAGGTCGTTAGTTCATGGGTGAAAAGTGCACTGTGCGAATGGTAGCTACATTTACATCATAATTTGGAACGCCAATTTAAAAAAAAAAATATTTTCTTGTTTTTGAAATATCGAATTTTCAAATAAAAAATTAATTTTTAATTCAGATTTTCTTGAGAACCAAACGGTTCAATTGATTTTTTTTTTGTTTTCATATTTTACGGATATGATTCTAAAAAGTTTCAACAGTTAAGTCTTAAAAGTCTTAAGTCTTAAAAATATGTTAATTTTTTTTTTTTTGAATACTAAAAATGTATGATCCTGATCTTTGCAGACAATGTGTCCAATAAGTCCAATAAGTCGTAATACTTGTTCGATTTAAAAAAAAAAACTAAACAGCAATGGTTTCATCTCGGCGAAATCTAGTGCCGATATCTTTTATTTTTTTTTTTATTTGTCTTAAGTAAGTTATGGTCAAAAGATTTAAAAACCACCAAAAAAAATATCTAAAAAACTTTGGACTTCTGCCAGCACTGTAATAATGAACGCATTTTCGTAAAAACTACGGCAATCAGTTCATCTCGGAAAAATCTATAGTGCCAATATTTTTCATTAAAGAGAATCTAATTTTTCTGGAAAAATTCTGCAAGGATTTTGATAAAAAAAAATGTGCCTGTTCCTTAAAAATGTGAAAAATCGATCGTTAAAAGTAGATTGCAACTACTTTTAACGATGGATTTTTCACATTTTCGACTTTTTCAGTTTTGGAAAAAGTGTTTCAAATAATTTTTTGTATACGAACTCTTCTAAAAAGTTGAAATATGCATTTTTTTTAAATTGATTTTTAAACTTGTTTAAAATTTGCTCATTAATGACTTACACAGATAAAACACTGTATATCAATTTCTAGCTGATTAACTTCATTAACCAATAAAAGACTGTCAGACTATTATTTTAAACGGCTCCCGGAAATTACGTCAGAAGAAATTACGGCAGAAAATTCTTCATATGAAATTCTGACGTTTTTTTTTCCAAAAAAAAATTCTGGCGTAATTTCCTGGAACCTTATAGACACAATAATATATTTTATCCTTTTTGAAGTAATAAAACTTCAGCACAGTCATTTTTGGACTAGAACACATTTCTAGTCAGACTCACTATATTTTTATCGGTAATATTGAAGATAAGATGCATATTACTTTGCACATTGCGTTCTCTCTAGCACAACAGCAACGAGCACAATTTAAATATGTAAAACTTCATTTATTCCATACATTTCACACTCAATGTTTTTATTTTGGGCTTGACAATTGCTCTCTCGCAGCTCGAACTGATAGAAATCAAATCTTCTACTCGTATGCAAGATGAGATTTGTATTCCCCTCAAAAGACGCCTGTCGCACAATAAAATTTGAAAACAAATATACCGAAAACCCGACCTCATAGAAGGGTTTGCTTTGGATGTGCTGATTTCATTTGACAAAACCTTTCTTATGAACGTTTCAATGGGTTCCAGACACTTTCGTGAAAAAAAATGGTTTTTAGTGATGCTTGAATCGATTGAAAAAAAGTTGAATTTGGAATGGCAATGCAAAGGTCTATCCGTTTTCTATTCAACAACGTCAACCAAAACCGTTTTAAAAACCACAAAGCCTTCCGAACCTTATTTGTGGAACTGTAGGCATCCAAAGTCATCCAAACTAAAATAATGGATTTACTTCGAACTAAGATATCTTCGCAGTAGTAGCCCGTAGCGTAATGATTAGTGCGTTCGACTGTCACGCTGGAGGTCTGGGATCGCTTCCCAGCTTCGTCCACCTAAAAACTAAAAAGTTTTTTTTCAGGGCTACTGCCTCTTGCGAGGAATTGACAAATCCTCCAAGAGTAGGTATCACTTTGTCACGAATAAGTGCTTCTCGTCTAGCCGTTCGGATTCGGCATAAAATTGTAGGTCCCTTCCATTCCTGTCGATAGGCGCACACAGGAATGGTTGCGAGTTGTTAGTCACTAGGCCCTGGTTCTTCATGAGCCGTTGTGCCACCCGATTTATTTTTTTTTTTAGATATCTTCGCAGCCAGACCTCATAGAATGTTCTAGTTTTCTGCTATGGATAGCTCTTGAAAAACTTATTAAGCGTTTTGAAAACTGAAATGACATCTCAGCCTTATTTGCGGAACTGAAGTTATCCAAAGTCTTACAAGCCTTAAAAACTCAACAAAATTACTTTGAATCATTGTTACCACTGGGACTCATTTGAGCCAAAAGGGACTCATTTTCTTAAACTTGGCTGAGGGACTCATCTTTTAAAGATTTGACTCAGTTTTTTAAGAGTACAAATAAACACTTTTTATAATTCGATTGAGTCAATTTTTTAAGTTCAAGTGCTTTTATTTCATTTTGCTCAAAAAATGTATGTAGATAAAATAAATAAGTTAGTTTAATAATATTTATAACTTAAATATTTTTTTTTTTATGATTTCAAAGTATTTTCTTTTTAAAAAATAAAAAAAGTGTTTTCATACACCTTGAACAGATTTTTTATTGGGACTCATTTATTTTCAAAATAACTCATTTTTTCAGCCCCCAGGACTCATTGAAAATACTAACAAAAATTTAAATAATATTTTTTTGAGATTTTTGCGCTGCGAAATTCGCAATTTTTAAACACTTACATCAATCAAATTCTTTGAAGGTTCCCGTTCGTTCCGTTAGTTATTTGCAATAAAGTCTCTCCCAAACCAATGCGAAACATCCGGTGCGGCGAAGTAACATTCGTCAGTCTACATTAATTTACATGGTGATAAATGAGAGTGCCCACACCAACGCGGCGGAGAAACATACGCCTTTCAAAATTTATTTACAGGAAGATAAATGAGAGTGCCCACACCAACTGCGAATGTTTCTTCGCCGCACCGAATGTTTCGCTTTGGTTTGGGAGAGCCTTTATTGCAGATAACTAACGGAACGAACGGGAACCTTCAAAGAATTTGATTGATTTAAGTGTTTTAAATTTGCAAATTTCGCAGCGCAAAAATTTCAAAAAAATATTATTTTAATTTTTTAGTGGACAACAACTAAATTAACCGTGGGAGCAAAAAAACTCCTAAAATAAATTTAAGACAAGTTAAAAATTAAAGCTATATTTATAAAAAAGGACATTTTTTGTTTTCTTTTTTGTTCGTCACGTGTAATCTCTGGAGCGACAGGTCCGATATTCTTAATTCTTTTGGTGTTTGAGAGACTATACTGCGAAGATGGTTTAAGGTATAATTTTTGTTTGAAAACTAAGCTTTTAAAAGGGTGAAATGGGGTAACAACAAAAAATGATACATATTTATAAAATTTCATAACTTCTTATTTGAATGGTAAAATTTAAAAGATAGACTTCGGGAATCACTTACGAGACAGATGTTCTATCGATTTTTTTCACAATTAAGCTGCTCATATGGGTAAATAAAAAGCTATATCCAATTAAAAGATGCTGACACTGACGTCAACCACAGAAAAGTAGAATTTATTAACTTAAGCAGAAAGGTTATTTGTTTGTCACGGATAACCTCAGAAACGACTTGTTCGATACTTGAAATTCTTTTCGTGTTTGAAAAGTTAAGATTAGTGGATGGTTTAAGGATATTTCTTTTTTCTTTTTAAAAAATTATCTCTTTATAGGGCGAAATAGGGAAAAAACATATCATTGTATAGGATTTTAAAATTTATTTTTTGTGTTTGAATGGTAATAGATGAAGAAGAGGATTAGCTTCGAGGAACACTTGAGGACAATTTATTTTTAATACTAAGCTATGTATAGCATAAGCCACAGTTCAACAAAAAAAGGACAGACTTTCAATATTCCATGTTGAACCAAAAGGACAAAATATAGTATTGTATTAGAAGTGTTTTTCAAAATTTTCATATCCAATTTCTTGAAACATACATAAATCCACATATTCATACTTCTCCTTACTCTAATATCAGTCTCTTCTGGAGAACCTTTTTTTTTTTTTTTTGTTTTATTTTTTTTTCATCGTCATTTTCCCGTTTAGAGATTTCTTCCATTTTTTTGGTTACTCAGCTTCTTGATGAGATAAGATAAAGATCTTCTCATTTTCCTATATAACATTATACATATGTATACAATGTACATACATATGCTCAGCAAAATTGGCAAAGTTTGTTTTATTTTCTTTATATTTTTTTTGTTTCTTGTTCTTGTCAGATTTCTTTTAGGGACGAAGGTCTCAACAGAACTAGATTAATGGGGACGAGAAAGAAAAATAGTCCAAGAAAAGGAGTTGGTAGAGGTTGAACAAAAATTGTTTTCATTATAGTAAAAGGACAAAACATGAATTTTACAAGTAGAGGAGCGAAAATTACAAGTCTTTGGTCCAAGCAATATACAATCTTTACAATCTGAATTAGCAGAGAACACGCACTAAATTAGTCTGATAGGACAGTCTGAGATAGCTGACGGTATAAACTTTCAGTCTGAGGCAGCATAAAATCACATTTTGAAATAGCAGACTACGTTACATTACAGTCATAGGAAGGAGCACATATCAAATCGGTTTGCTAAACAGAAGACCATGCAAAATGGCAGTAAATTATAGTCTGTGAAATAGCAGACCACAGTCTAAGATAGCAGACTACACAACATAACAGTCAGATCTCATTAAATCACAGGTCTGAGTGAGCACTAAACTACATTTTTAGGTGGTAGCAGACAACATTTCAGTCAGACATTACAGAATTACAGAACACAGAAATTGCAGTCTGCGAGATAGCAGATCACGCATAATCACAGTCCGATATCCCTGATGGCATTAAATCTCAGTTAGAGACAATTTAAGATAGCAGACTACACAGCATTACAGGCAGAGAAAGCAGGACACATTAAATCACAGTCTACGAGAAGCAGACCACACGCAAAATCACAGTCTCAGTGAGTACAAAACCACGTTTTGAGGTAGCAGACAGAATTTCAGTCGGATATAGCAGAACAAAATATATCACAGTCTGCAAGATAATAGACCACGTACAACTTATTGCATTTGAAACAGCAGATGTCACTAACTACTTTAATCCTTGGATTCCAATTATTCCTGGAACCTTATTGAAAGCCTTGATTTGTACTTTTCTACAACAATTGTTTGCTGTTTGAACATTCTTTGTTTTGCACATTTCTCAGAAACTGGATGTGAATGAAATATTGAACTTAAAATCTAGTCGCAATAAACCTCTCTCCATAATAAACCAATGATGCCAATGTTCTAACAGATGCCGTTCCGATGCAAGGTAGTGTAATGTTCTTTGTCGGGTTGCTGATAAGTCGCAAAGCGCAGCTTGCTTTGTCCTGGTGGCTTAGAGAGCCGCAGTTAGTAAAAGTCAGTAGTCTTTGAATTATGTTTATAATTGAATTTTTTTGTGCATTCTTACAGCTATTTATACTACTTAATTCTAATTCAAATTTTGATTATCCCCACTGTTCAATATTATTTACAAACTATCTATTGGGGCATTTGAATTATGACTCAATGTGTCAATGTGGAGTATAGTGTAATGAAACCATTCAGTGCCACTTCAAATGCATAGTCATCAAAGTGGTGACAATGCCCTGCACTACATTCAGTTGGTGCAGTGAAAGAATTCCACGGGAATCTGCTCCACATGAGCATTTATTTCACTCTTAGTGGGAATCTGATCCACTTTTCAAAGTGGAGTTGAGAGAATTTATTACACTTTTTACTGAGAATGAATTTCACTTTGGAAGGTGGAGTTTCTGCCCACTAAGTGTGAGAAATAATTACACTTCTTTTACTATGACTTTTGAATAGTGTTTTTGTTCTCAAAAACTTAGAACTGCTCTGTATTAAATATTTTTAAATCAGTTATAAGGTTTGAAAATTGGAGCATAATGCAAAAAAAATTTTTTCTTGTTCTTTAAATATATATACATACATTGGGTGGCCCGCTTCGCGGGTTCAAGGATTTTAACTCCCTTTTCGGGTCCTCTATCCCGCTCACGCGACTCCGTCGCTCCGCTTAGGGTATGCTCAGTTGCCTGGCAGGCGCCTATGTTGTCAGTTGGTGTGGTTCAATTGAAAGTTAAAAGCAAACCAACTGACATCATAGGCGCCTGCCAAGCGACTGAGCCTACCCTTAGCGGGGCGACGGAGTCACGTGAGCGGGACAGAGGACCCGAAAAGGGAGTTAAAATCCTTGAACCCGCGAAGCGGGCCACCCAAGGTACTGTTTGTTACAAATAACTTGAAAGCACTGACAACATAGGTGCCTGCCTGGCAACTGACCATACCTTAAGTGGAGCAACGTTGTTTCATGCAAAAAAATATTTAAAATTCGCGTGGTTTTATGTGAGAAACAATTCCACAAAATTTAAGGTGAAATATATTCTCACTCTCGGTGGGAATTAATTCCACTTTGAAAAGTGGGGCAGATTCCCACTTAAAGTGAAATAAATTCCCATGTGGAGCAGATTCTCGTGGAGTTATTTCCCTGCACCCATTCAGTTACGTTGGATAACGAATTTGATTTGAATGTAAGGTTTCGGGTATCAATAGGTATCAATGCAAATATTAACATTTGGCTTTTTTATGTTGGCAGTGTTTTATAGATTAAAAATAAATGAATGGTGTTCTAACACTACAGTAGATAACACAACAAAAATTTCATTCTGATAAAAAAAAATTCGTTACCCCAAATATACCAAAATAAAAACAACTAAGATTAAACTTTAAAAAAACTTGACCTGAGGTTTTAAAGGCATATAGTCAAATTTATTATTATTATTAATCTGATGAAATGATTATTTACCAGAAACACGTACCTGACTGTTATTTTTTTTCATTCTTGAATATTCTAGAATGGAGTGTAAGTGTGTATGCCTGGCTGAATGAAGGGACGACACACATGAAATCCTTTCCATGGAATTTAAATAATTCACTTTTCTAAGGAGATTTCTTAAGAATAAAATGAATAAGAAGAGCTCTTTCACTCGCATATACGAATACAACACACACATGATGATAAAGAAAGCGCAGCCAAGCTGAAGAAGAAGATACAATTTCTAGGGAAAGGACAAAACGAGTACTAAATATAATAGAACCAGCTCAGCTAGTAGAAGCAACAGAAGCAGGCATCAGAAGCACACAAAAGATCCTTGAAACATGCGGATGAGTGGGTGGATGATAATGTTTTGTTGTTGGTGAATCTATACCTGGTGTGAGAGTGTCTATACCTATTGGTATACCCTTACGTAAGTAGAAGGATGCATAACATTCCCTTACACATCATGTCATTACCTTGGTTTGTAAATTAAATGGCACATTGTCAGAATAACGCGATGTTACGTTACGCTACGGTTCGGTCGTTGGTGATGGCGCTTGCTTGCATCCTTGCATGTCTTCAAGGAATCACTAAAATGGCATGAATTTTGTACTACAAAGAGTCCGTTGCTGCAGCAGAATTCAGTTTTTCATCTTTAGTCCTTTTTTACTCGTGCATACTTACAAAGTAATGGTGGCAGTAAGAGGTGAAGTAAAGATTTTAAGAAGAAACTGTTAACAGATTGACGTGAAGAAAAGAAAAAGGAAGTAGAAAATGTAAGACATTTTAAGAGACGGAAAGAGAAATAATGTATTTTCTAGTTATTGCATGTAGGTAGTAAGTGGGGCAGGAACGAATGAATTTCAAAATGGGTTTAAATTAAAATACGTAAGGTACCTTGCCTACCTATATTTGAAATTGTGCTGTTACTCAATTACGTATATTGAGAAATTTCGAAATAGGAATCTAGTTATGCAGGCAGGAATTGAACTAGGTAATATAAAACATTTTGTTATTAAATGTGGAACACAATCATTCCAATGATTTTTGTTCATTTCTCTACTTGTTTTCGCCTGTCAGTATATACTTACTTACTTTACTTTTGATGGCGCTCACAGCCCAGGATGGGCTTCGGCCTCAACTAACAAGCCCCTCCAGCCAGCTCTGTCCCTAGCTAGCCGCTTCCAGTTGCGCACACCGAGTGCTTTGATGTCGTCATTCACTTGATTGCGCCACCTGTTACGGGTTCTTCCTCTGCTGCGTACCCCATCGGGGTTGGGTTCGAAGACTCGTCGGGCAGGTGCGTTGCTGTCCATACGCTCCACGTGCCCCAGCCATCTCAGCCGCTGTATTTTCAGCTTTTTGACCAGGTCAACGTCGCTGTATAGCCCGTATAGCTCGTCGTTGAATCTTCTCCTCCATGCTCCTTCGATACACACCGGACCGAAAATCACACGAAGAATCTTCCTCTCAAAGCACCCTAGCAGATTTTTATCCGAATCTTTCAGTGTCCATGCTTCTGACCCATTAAGCAGGACCGGGATGATTAGGGTTTTGTATAAAGTCTCCTTGGTTCTCTGAGAGAGGGCCTTACTACTTAAATGCCTTCTTAGACTGAAGAAACAGCGGTTGGCAAGAGTAATTCTTCGCTTGATCTCTGCACTGATGTCATTCTGCGATGTAATAGTGGAGCCCAGGTAGACAAAGTCCTTGACAACTTCGAAGTTATATCTGTCCATCGTGATATTTTGCCCCAGTCGACGATGTTGAGATTCCTCTCTCGATGACAGCATATACTTCGTCTTGTCCTCATTAACCGCCAATCCCATTCCAGCCGCCTCCGATTCAATGCTCGCAAATGCCCCTGCCACAGCTCGCTTCGTTCTGCCGACAATGTCTATGTCATCCGCATATGCAAGCAATTGAACGGACTTTTGATAGATTGTACCGCTGGTGTTGACATGTGCGTTGCGTACAATGGCTTCAAGAGCGATGTTGAATTGGTTGCATGATAACGCGTCGCCTTGCCTCAATCCTTTCTCAACATCAAAGGAATCGGTGGTGTTCTTACCAATTTTGACGGAGCAGCGAGATTTCTCCATCGTCATCCTGCACAAGCGGACGAGTTTGGCAGGGATGCCGAGACTCGACATGGCTCTGTATAATTCGTCCCTTTTCACGCTATCATACGCGACTTTAAAATCGATAAAAACATTTGATCGACGGTTGACTTGCCTGGCCTAAAACCGCACTGATAAGGGCCGATCAGATCGTTGACAAAAGGTTTTAAGCGGTCACACAGGATGGCCGACAAGATTTTATAAGCGACGTTTAGGAGACTAATTCCTCTGTAGTTGGTACATTTCAGAACATCTCCCTTTTTATGACACACTATACCGAGGTTCCATTCATCGGGCATACTTTCCTCCGACCAAATTTTGCAGATGAGCTGGTGTATGCTCCTAGCCAATTCATCTCCCGCTTATTTAAATAGTTCGGCTTGTAAGCCATCCGCACCAGCAGCCTTGTACGACTTAAGTTTGGATATCGCCAGCCGCACTTCGGTTAGGTCGGGTGGACGGAACTCTTGGCCATCATCATCCAAGTTGAATGGAGCGTTCTGCCTATTAGCGGCATCTTGGCTGTCTTCGCCATTAAGCAGTCTAGAGAAGTGTTCTTTCCAGATCCTCAGCACTGACTGTGTGTCTACTACCATATTCCCACTCTCATCTCGGCAGGCTTCCGTTCTAGCCTTGAATCCTTGGGTGGATCGCTTCACCCTCTGATAAAATTTTCGAACATCTCCCCTACCGCTACAACCCTCAATAGACTCTACCGCCCGCTTCTCGTGCTCTCTCTTTTTCCTCCTGAGAAGTTGGCGTTCCTCTTTGCGTTTCAGCCCGTAGAGCTCCCGGGCCACTCTCTCAGCAGCTCTTGTTCGAGTCTGCAGCATTGCTTGGTAGGCCTCGTCCTTAGCTGCATGCGCTAGCCGGCACTCTTTATCGAACCAGGGGTTTCGTTGTATTCGCCTAGTGAAACCCAGCACATCAGAGGCGGCACTTCTGATGGCTTGTTGACAGTGTTCCCACTGGTCCTCTGCACTTGATGCTGGTGGCGGACCTCCGGAGAGATTAAGAGTTACGTGGTCTGCAAAAGTTCTGGCAGTCTCTTGCGATTTAAGCTTCTCGAAATCGAATCTTTTCACAGCATCTTCTCTGCGTTGTCGCGTCATGGATATCCGCATACGTAGTCTAGCTACCACCAGGTAGTGATCCGAGTCAATGTTGGCCCCTCGGAACGTTCGGACGTCCAAGATACTGGAAGCATGTCTCGCGTCTATCGCAACGTGGTCGATTTAATTGACGGTTACTTGATCACGCGACCGCCAAGTCCCCTTGTGTATATTGAGGTGTGGGAAGTAGGTGCTTGAGATGATGACATTTCGCCCCGCCGCAAAGTCTGCCAGCCTGTTTCCGTTTTGGAAGTTTCGTCGTGTAGGCTGTGTCCTCCGACTATCGAACCAAAGGTGCCCTCCTTTCCGAATCTTGCGTTGAAGTCACCAAGAATGATCTTCACGTCGTACTTCGGGCACATATCATACGTTGTCTCCAAGAGATCGTAGAATGCTTCTTTGGTTGAGTCTTCTCTCCTTTCATGGGGGGGTGAACACAAATCAGCGAAATGTTCTTAAATTTGCCTTTGATGCGGATTGTGACCAGGCGCTCGCTTACACTTCGGAAGCCCAAGACTTCTTGCCTAAGTCTTCCCCTTATCACAAAACCACAACCAAAGAGCCACTGACCCTGTTCCTTCAAGCACCCGCCGTAGTAGACGTCACACGGCCGTCTCCGTACGCCCTCTCCATCCCATCGCACTTCCTGGATGGCTGTTACGTCAGCCTTTAGCCTGTCCAGGTTCTCCACTAATTGTTCGGCTGCACGTGTTCTGTATAAGGACAGGACGTTCCACGTGCAGATCCGAAATTCATTGTCCTTGTTTCGTTTGCTGGGGTCGTCAACTTTAAAATCATCCATATCCGAGGCTTGTTGTTGTTTCGGAACAACTTTTTTTTACGTGGTAGGGAAGTTACCCCGACGCACAACCCCCGACCCGGAGGACCAGACCCTTCGTATAACTCCAAGGGTAGGGAGCCGGATAAACCGCTCCTTATAGGCCTGAGCTACAAATATGTCGTAGTAGCCCATATAAGGTGTTCACTAAGTAGTTCAACCTAACTGGAACTGTAGACGCCACCGTTGATTCCATCTAGAGAATTCGTCCGCTGCCGCCTCGATGAAAGGAGAAGTGCCTTAGTGGGAACACTCCTCCCCCCCCTCTCTCGTTGGCTATCCCCAACAGCTTTCCACGGGGATTTAAACCCCGTCTCCAGCTGAGGTACTAGACACCCGATGTTCACCACGTGGAGGTGAGAGTAGGAGTTGGTAGACAGAGGTGGGTTTTGAGAAAAACCTGTGGACGCTTGTGTCCTCTTGAATGCACATAACTACCCTTTTGAACATCAGTATATATAGATATTTATTTCATTCAATGAGCAAATGCGTCATATAAGTTGTTTTTATATGGACAAATGGACTTATCAAAGACTGAAACTTTCAATGATTGCTATATGCGATTTTATTAGAAGAATTCAGTGGTACACTTTGAATAATGTTTGCAAAATAGTAGCATGAGAATATTGGTAGGAACAAAATAATCATTAATTTAACTCTAATTTCTTCCGGCGATATAATTAAGAACAGAAACAAAAGGTTGCCATAAGATTAAAAATCTTTGAAATTTAAATATGTAAAGGTAAATATATTGTAGGGAAACCTTCATTCTTTTTAATTTAAGACAAAATTCCCTGCATATTTTTCCTTAATATTTTGAACAATCTGATCAAAGTTGTTTGTTTTTGGACTCTAGCCATCTTTTCATGTCCCATAACAAGTTCTCGATAGAATTTAGGTCCGAGCTTTGAATGGTCCAATATAAAAACTTACTTCTTGTATACGCAAACAACTGCTTTAAAATTACAATCCGTGGAGGTCATTTTAGATCATTAAAGTGCTTTTAAACAAATGTTATGGACATGATTGCAAATGACTAAGACTCCATAATATTTTCCACGATGTATTTATAAACTTTCTGGTCAATTCGAGCATTTTGTTCGTACTTATTGACCATACTATAACAAGTGCATGCATCCCAAATTAAACTAAAGTTCATCCTGTACTCTTTAGCGTCTTCAAAGTGTTGGTTGGATCCAATTTCTTATTCTAAGGGCTTCTAACATCATATTTACTTTCTGACCTAAATAGGGAGAAGTTCTGAGGACAAGAAATTGGATCCAAAATACACTCTGAACCGAACAGATTTCCCAAACAAAAGATATGCATTTTAAAATTTTATAAAACTATCGTTCTTAAATATGTTGCCACCTATGTAACTCTGGATTCTATCTTTCTTCCGTGTTTTAAGGTCTTTCAATTTGTACATATTGTTTAGAGGATTTTGTTCCGTCAAAAAAGCAAGGCAAAACTATTTATGGGGTCAAGTCACACTTGACTCAATAAAATTTCCTTAATGCGGAAAGTTAGCAGCAAACAATGGGTACGTTCAGATGATAAAGAGAACTTGCAGGTAAGGCAAGTTTCTGAAAGAAAAAGTACTTTGTTAAAAGCGTTTTCTGAAAGTTATTTGCTTTCTTGAAAACGCTTTTAAAAAAAAAAAAAACATTCACTGTGTGACTAGTTCCTGAAAGCGTTTTCAAAAAAGCAAATCATCTTCAGCCTTCAGAAACTGTTTGTGAAAGTTTTTTGCTTTCTTGTAAGCAAAACGTGTGTTTTTCACCCGAATTGCTCTTCTACCAGGTGCATTTGGTCGGATCGTTACGTTTTCCCGTAAATCCGTTAACCGGGTAACGTTTTTCCCGCCGATGTTTAAAGTACATTTACTTACTACCTATATCCCAGAGTTGTAAAGTACTTAAATACATTTGCACTTTAGTACTTTTCAAGTACCAAGTACCTTGTACTTGTACTTGTACTTGTACTTGAAAAAACAAGTACAATGTACTTGGTACTTGAAAATCACCAAGTACAAGTACTTTTTCAAGTACTTTCATCTAAGTACATTTACTTGGTACTGCATTACTGCCCAGTACGTTTTCAAGTACAAGAACATTTTCAAGTACTTTTCAAGTACAAATACATTTTCAAGTACTTTTCAAATACAAATCTATTTTCAAGTATGTATTTCTAAAGTACAATTCTATATTAATCACTGTTTGAGTCGCGTATGAAATGTAATGATGTAATGTTATTTATGGATAACATATTTACCTAAACGAGGCCGAGGGCTTGAAACGAGAGTTTAACTAAAAAGATTTGTTTCACTTTTATGTGTATACTTGCAAATAGCAACTATGAGTGTTTTGCCACCCAGAATATGATATTACAAAAAAAATTTTCAACGGAAAAACTAAAAATATATCGAAACTATGGAAACAAAAAGAGGAAAGAAAAACATTACGAAAACTAATTTTATAACTTTCTAACAATCCTAACAAGCGGACCTCTCGTGTGGTAATAAATCAAACGCTTTTAGCTCTACGCTAATTCATCTTTTATGAATTCACTGATACATTAAAAAATTAAATTAAATGAAAAAAAAAACAGTTTCTAGTTTCACTGAAATTTATTACCGACTGGTAATTGAGTAAATACAAAATACTTGGTTTATTACTAACATAAAAATGTCCACTTACGTATAAATTTGATCAATTTTATTAATTATCGGTAAGGTAAATATGTTATACATAAACAACATAATTTGCTTCATAAATTTTAAAATATTTCATTAAATTTCATCCGCGACTCAATCAGTGATTAAAATAGACCTATACTTTAGAAATACCTGAAAATGAACTTGTACTTGAAAAGTACTTAAAAATGTACTTGTACTTGAAAAGTACTTGAAAACGTTCTTGTACTTGGAAATGTACTGGACAGTACTACAGTACCCAGTAAATGTACTTAGATGAAAGTACTTGAAAAAGTACTTGTACTTGATGATTTTCAAGTACCAGGTACCTTGTACTTGTTTTTTCAAGTACAAGTACAAGTCCAAGGTACTTGGTACTTGACTGGTACTTGTACTTGAAAGTTTACAGCTCTGCTCTATCCCTATTGAAAAGTGATATAAGGAGTGCCACCTTTAAATTGATGTATCGGAAGATATGAAAAAAAAAAAAAAAACAATTTCGGTCAAACCAAGCACCATAGTAACTTAAAAATGGCACAAAGAAAGTTCCACCTTTTAATCGATGTATCGCTTGAACGAATCTATTGTATTATATATTTTTATTTTCAGAAAGCACTTTCCGAAAACGCTTTCGCTTGCATAGTGTGACGACCCAAAAAGTGCCTTCAAAAAATTTTCTTTCTTAACAGTGCTTTCAGAAAGAACATTTTTTTTAGTGTGACTCTCTCTGAAAACACTTTCAAGGAAATTTCAAAATAGAAATGTTCGAAACGCTTTCTAAAAGAATTTTGCTTTCAGTGTGTGGTGGGACCTTAAGGATTCTCAAGAAATCTTCGAGTATGAATAGAATGGTAAGGTACTTTTTTATTGACTACTTGAGGTTAAGTACCTATTGAATTAAATTATTAGTTTGACATACATATGTAGATGCAAATTTTATTTCCAATGGGTTTCCAATGAATCAATTTTAATACTTAACGCAATCATCTGAGCTTCTTTTATAATATCTAACTTAAATTAAAAGTTTTCGAAGAAAATAAACGTAGTCAATGAACAAGTTATTCACTCATAAATTTCGACAAACCAACAAGTTACGCAACGACATATGAATATCTTATGCATACACAATTATTTTTATTAAGCTTCGAAAAAGTCCTTTAAATTCATATAGGTATTTCCACACGTGAACTCATGAAAAATAAGAAACTTTATATCAAAAAAATAAAAAGTAAATTGAAAAGGCATTTATTTACTAGTGTCAAGCTGCATAATATATATATATATTGTATGTATGCATGTTAAATACTCCCTTTTGTTCTTTCCATTTTAAATACTTGCAAAATAACATAAAAGTAGGTCATATTCAGCCAAGTGGTTCATATATGTAGGTATACAAACTTTTTACATTTCTAAACAAAAAAATGTGACAGCACATAATGAAATGTTTATTCAATTGCAAAAACCACCTACAGAAAAGGGCGACCTTTATTTCGCCACTTAAAATGCCACAATTTCATAGCACATGAACAAAAAAAATAAAAATAAAAGCCTTAATAAAATAAGGACAGCGCAATAAGTACGTAGGGATATATTTGTATAGCATATGTGTACATTATGTAGGTTTAAGAAAAAATTAAAAAATGTCTTTTTCAAATGCCACACTTTTCTGCTTAGCATTTCAAAACTAACGAAGAAATAAATCCTCTTTTCAATTCGTGGATGTATTTATTTTTTTTTTTCAAACTCTTCAAAACACTAAAGCAGAGAGCACACATCCTTCTTTCTCATTTTAAATTTCATTCAAATAATTTTTATTTTGCTCAGCAGTTTTTTTTTCCTGGGATGCCTTCAACACATGTTGACATCGTCGTCGTTTCGCTTTTCGCAAGTGATGACAGTTTTGTATCCATCAGTTTTCTATAGAAGAGTCTTGAAGTCATACATGCATATTATAAGGACATTTTCTTTTCTCATTCATAAAAGGAAAATGCAGTCTAGGGAATTCAAATCAACAAAAAAATAAAAAAAAGAAGAACGAATTGAAATGATCTGCAGAAATCGAAAAATGAAATTCGTGTTAAATTTTGTTTGCAATTCTGAGATTGGAAGTAACATTGATGCATAGAGGACACGTTGTGAAAAAGGGACGATTTGTCACTGGATAGGTAATTCGATTGCAAAAGGATTATAAGGATGGGAAAGAATCAGTGTGAACGAATTTCCGCATTCTAAAAAAGTCTAGAACAATTTTGAACGTATTCGAACATTTTCGAACGTATCTACGTATGCCCAATTCTCAAATAACAAATATTTTCTTTTAAAATAAGGAATTAAAGCTAAATTTAATTTTCCACAGATACAAATCGAATTGAATTTTTATACGAAACTAAATTTTCTTCTGACGACTAGATGGCTAATTGAAGTGAAGAAAACATGAAACGATTTTCCAATTTATTACAATGCGTTTTGCAGTTTAAACATTGCATATTGCTTTGCATGTTGCAGGTTTAACGTTGCTTATTGCTTGTTACATGTGGAATTGTATTTTACGTCTTCTTACATGTTACATCTTGCATGTTATACATCTTGCATGTTGTATCTTTCATGTTCCATCTTTCATGTTGTATCTTTCATGTAACATGTTGCATGTTGCATGTCAGATGTTGCATGTTCATGTTGCATGATGCATGTTGCATGTTGCATGTACATGGACTTGTCCATGTTGCAACGGTTGTTCAGGTTATTTTTTCAAAATATTCAATAAAAGCTACCTTTGCCACTCCTACAACGCGCAGCTTGGGCTTTAGGTACATTATTTAATTCAAAAACAATTCCTAGTTTAATTAGTCCTTAAAACTTATCATCAAAGTTCATGACAAATGGAATGATTAAACAATCCTCGAATAAATACATTTCTTATAAATACATACAAATGACTGAGCTTATAACTTTATGCCATCTATACATTATGCAGGGTGTCCCTTATTAATTCGTCAATAGTATTTTAGTGCATGATTCTACTTGCTGATTTTCCAAATTATCATAAAATCTATGGGTTTTTCGACAAACTTGTCACTGATTTTTATTTTAAATATTGTTACATACATTTAAAAAAAAATATTTAAACATCATCATTGATTAAGCATTTTTTGAAGACAATTCACCCCAAAGTCAAAAAATTAGCATGGACAGGAGAAATGGAACAAGCTTAAAACTGAATATCATAAGACTGAGAAAAGATATCAAATTTATTTAAACGCAGTTACAAAGGTTGTTATTTCTTCTAAAAACAAGAGCCAAAACGAAGTTTCTATAATTAGTACTAATAGCGCAATTACCGTTAACATGGGGCAGGGTTCACCAAAGTAGGACTTTTTTAAATCCACGATAAATGATATCGAAAATGGAGATAGGCCCTTACTGTATAACAATTTTTTTCTTGGAATATACCCAAAAGTCATACCCTTAAATGCTTTTGACGAATTAAGGGACACCCTGTATATAATATGTACATATACAGTTACCTACTTCTATTTTAGTCAGTGGCTGTTCCCGTTTCAATAATTATCCAGATTGAACAACAATGGCGTCACGCACATTCACATAACTAAATCACGCTGAAAGACATAAAACGGATGTCACCATCCGGTGGCGATGACAATGAGAAAAGAGAAATAAAACAACAACAACACAAAAAAAAACGCTTTAATAATGTCCTCCTCACTGAACTGGATGATACTTTAAAACAATAATCACTGTGCTGAAATGGCAACTTCAATCTTCAACCAACCGGAAAGGATAATGAACAGAGAAGCTCTATATCTACATGCATACATAATGTATATGAGTGTTTGTATCTATATATCTTACCATAGGGAAGATACAAAATGAAAGAAATACAAACAAAAAATAAATGACAAAAACAATAAATACCTAAGGGCACCAAAGTAAATGGAAAAATTGGATCGAAATCAAGATAGCTGCGGATATTGCTCAAGGACACAGCATCACAAAATGACAAACAACCATACCAAACAATACCAACGAATTTATTATGTATGTATATTTGTTTAGATCTGACGTTTTATATAAATATTCCAAAGCAATTTGCTACTGCAAAAGGACGATACGATATACGACACCAACAATAATAATGATAAGGACGAAGATTATAATGATGATGAATTCCTGGGCCTGGGTGGGAAGGATAAAAGTTTAACCGGAAAATGCGGCTGAGTGGAACTAGTCTCACAACAAAAACAATCAGGCGGCTAATAGCGCTGTTGTTATTTTTATTAGAAGAAAGAAGTAGAGTCCTTTTCAGGAACAATATTCTATTGGCGATGAATATGTTGGAGCAGGTTAACTACAGTCAGTTTTCCAGAAATGGAAATGGATGTAGATGTTTAGAAGAAAAGCGAGGGTTCCCCTCTGGGAGGCTGGTTCTTATGGCAGCCATCATAATTATTTGGTTTTCACATTACACTTTCCAACAAAACTGTTCGAATTACAGTATTATGCGTTTTATGGAATATTAAATTTTACTGTAAATTCTTTTTGCCATAGGAATATTTAAAATATTTAAAAATGCGTACTGACAAGCACACTTTTCTTAAATCTTGATTTCTTAGAAACATTATAGAGTTTGTTCTTTAGAAAAAAAAGATTGAAATAGATTTTTTTGTAGCTTGCTTCTAGAAAACGGATCTTTTAATTTGTGCTTAAATTTTCAGAGTTTGTTTCATGTAAGAAGCTGTTGATGAATTCAACCCACGGGCATATCAACTTTTTATATTCTTATGCTATGAATGAACACAAATATAATAAACTTTTATAAGATACTAGCTGACCGGACAAACTTTGTTCCGCCTAAATTCGTTAATGTATGAAAAATAATAATTCCGCGCATGCACAATGCTGTTTTAAGTAATTCGGTCAGTTAAAATTCTTTACTCAAAAGTTCCATTAAATATAATAAAAATAACTATATTATATGTCGATGTGTTTTAATCAAACCAAAATGATTGGTGTCGGCCAACCTTCCGCCTTTGCACTGAAGTGCTTTATGGTTACGCAACGTACGTTTTATTCTCAGGTTCGTACACGTACAAAGAGGTAGGTTTGCCGACACGTGAGCACGCCACTTACAATTGACCATGTTAGAAACATGGGAATTTAATATTTATCATTTATGACAGCGATTGTCCTTGCGACTTATAATTGATTGTCAGAGCAAAAAGCAAGACGCACTGGAAATTGAAGGCGCTTAAATACGAATGGAATAAGCGGAATAAGAATATCCTCGCCTTCGAATTTTCTCCTTAAAATCGTGGCCTTAGATTTAATTTGATGTTCTTCACAATATAATGAAAAGCTTTCCGTAACAAGGTTTTGATGCATTGAGGTTACACAGCAAAATTATAACTGACCCGACTTTCAATTTTAAATTGTGTGGCGGTAAGACCGGAGCATCTAAAGAATTCAAAAATTCCGTGGGATAGTTTTTGCCTTCGTTTTTATCATTCATTATTGCACCACCAAAGTGTCTTTTATCATTTCGTAAGTCTTTCAACATGCGATTCAGGGCTTTGAAAGCGCGTTTGTGAGCCAATGTGCACACGTCCCAGATGATAATTTACATTCTGCTGAAATACTTTCGCCATCGCAGAGTTCTTTGAAATGTTGCATGTCGGTTCTTCGTCTACTTACAGGTTCAATGGAAATTTCAATAAAGGTTGAAATGTTCGATCGCTTTCCAACAACTCAGCCGCTATACCAAAAAAAGACGAGTACCAAAGCAATCTCAGATCTCGAACGAATTGTAGAAAAAATTAGTGGAATCAAGAATGTTTTTCCAATTCCACTGGGCGGATCAAGGAAGAAAAATACCACCATTTATCGACTGCTTGCACCACTGTTGGAAAAAGGCTTACTATTGTCCTGAATTCAGTACTTTTTGATTTTCTCATCTTTACCAATTTCAGTACTATTTTGAATTGTTTATACAAAATCAATTTATTCCTTTAGTTAATTTTCTTTTATCTTCATTAGAAATAGTGGCACAAATCTTTACATTATTTTGGAGAAAGTAAGATTATTGCGCTTGATATTTCAAACGAATTTGATAGAGTCTCTTATCGAAAATGCGTACATTTGGCATCGATGAGTATCCTCTTCGTTGGATTAGAAATTATTTAACAGTCTTAAGTCTGATATCTAATAAATGCCGGTGTGCCCCAGGGCTCCGTTTTGTCTACCACGTCCCACCCTCTTACTTATATTCATGAAAGATCTTTTATCTAAAACTTGTGATCCATTAAATTGTTTTGCTGACAACAGTATACTTAGAATTCCATACTCGTTTCTAGATTCACATCCATATCCTTCGGATGTGGAACTTCAACGGCTGCGTGCGATAGGATTATTAAATTCTGATCTCGACAGTATTTTCCAATGGGGAATCAAAAACCGTGTAGAATAAATAGTCCAAACAAATTGTACAAAAATAAATTCTGAAATTCAAAAAATTAGACAGTATTTTCTTTTCTCAATTCAACCGTAATACTCGCGCTTCTAGGAACGCCCATCAGTTTACCCTTGTGCCAACTTCGGACATACTGTTAAGTACAGAGATTCTTTCTTTAGTCGCAACACGAATGGGGAATGCTCTACCCAGCCCAATTTTCAACTCCCATTATGATTTATAGATATTCAACACCATTGCGCATCGGTATCTCCTTTAAAATCCCCTCCATCCTACCTTATCGCTCGTGCTGTGTATATCATTTTAAGCCTAGTCTAGTCACAACCTCTAAGAGGGCTGGTTTTTCAGTGCAGGGTTAAAGTTAAACTCGAGTTAACTCACCAAAGGTAAGTTAAATCAGGATTAACTCAACAAATGTTTTTGATATTTTGTCTTCCGTGCTTATTAAAGGCTTAACTACATAGATCTACTTTTGACAAAAAGTACAAAAGTGAGAAATAAATATCTATGCTGAAGACACCTGCTTCCAAAAAAAAATATAAAAGTTGTGTATGGTAGCTTTATTTATATGTGTGAACAATTTTCGTATGTTTTTTTGGAAGCAGGTTTCTTCAGCCAACATTTTAAATTCTCACTGTTGTTGTAACACGGACAATCCCGGCCAGAGGGCAATACCGGCCACCCCCATATCTTCAAATGAAACGCGGGCTTTAAATTTTAAATATTTGTTTAATGTGCACTGACAGGTATTTATCCTCATGTGTAAACCCATTTTGTATTTCAAGCTGTTTACTTGGGTTTATGGGATTGTTTTTGTTTTCAGTGTTCGTAATGTAAATTATGAAGACCCTTCTTAAGCGGTAAGTCCTATTAAAAGTAAAATTTGTATGATTTATATTTTTGTCATGTAACTTTGATTTGTTAGTAATCATTTGATTATAAAAACAGCTTTCTAGTCAAAAACATATAATTTGAATACAAAAAATTGTATCAAAATTCGATTGCCGGCAATGACAGTCATATGGTTCAAGGGTCCTCTGTCCCGCCCACGTGACTCCGTCGCTCCGCTTAGGGTATGCTCAGTCGCCAGGCAGGCGCCTATATTGTCAGTTGATGTGCTTCAGTTGAAAGTTGAAAGCACACCAACTGACGACTGAGCATACCCTAAGCGGGGCGACGGAGTCGTGTGAGCGGGACAGAGGACCCGAAAAGGGAGTTAAAATCCTTGATCCCGCGAACCGGGCCACCCAAAGTACTGTTTAGTACAAAAAACTTTGATAATAGATCGACTGACAACATAGGCGCCTGCCAAACGACTGAGCATACCCTAGCGGATCGACGGAGTCGCGTGAGTGGGACCGAGGACCCGAAAAGGGAGTTAAAATCCTTGAACCCGCGAAGCTGTTCAAGGATACTTTATTACACATAAGCTTAAAGTACACCAACTGACAACATAAACGCCTGCCAGGCGACTTATTTAATATAACTGATTTAAAGAGATTACACACTAGTTTTTGAGAACAAAAACACTATTTATAAGTAGTTATTTCTCACACTAAGTGGACAGAAACTCCACCATTCAAAGAGAAGTTCACTCTCAGGATAAAGTGTAATAAATTCTCTCCCTCAGTGGGAATCAACTCCACTTTGAAAAGTGAAGAAGATTCCCACTAAGAGTGAAATAAATGCTCATGTGGAGCAGATTCCCGTGGAATTCTTTCCCTGCACCCTTCCCAGAGTTACCTAACAGCTTTATTCTGGCAACCTCACTAATGCCTCACAGGTCACAATAACCGCATAACTCCTGGTGAACACGCCTCATAAGAACTTAAAATGTATGATCTCTGCTCCTTTGCAGATCATAACTCACGTTGTTCTTATGAGGGCTTCCACAGAACACGAAATTGTGACAGCCTTATACAAAAACAAACTCACACAAAATTGTGACCCCTGAGCCTCATGACGCACGGCAGAATAGGGCAGTAACTCGGGTTTAACTCAACACTGAAAAAATTGGCCTAAATATAAAAAAAAATGAAGTTCCTTTATTCCTATTAAAATAAAATAAATAAATTGGGTGGCGCAACGGCTCGTGAAGAACCAGGGCCTAGTGACTAACAACTCGCAACCATTTCTGTGTGCGCGTGTCGACAGGAATGGAATTTTATGCCAAATCCGAACGGCTAGACGAGAAGCACTTATTCATGACAAGTGATACTCTTGGAGGTTTGTCAATTCCTCGCATGAGGCAGTATACCTGAAAAAAAAACTCTTTAGTTTTTTATAGGTGGACGAGGCTGGGAGATGAGCCCAGACCTCCAGCGTGACAGTCCATCGCACTAACCATTACGCTACGGGCTACTACTGTATTACTATTAATGTTACCATAATATTTTTTTATAACAAATTAATTATGTTTGTTTTTTGTTCTTGTTAATAAATAAATTTTGTTTTATTTTATTCTGGTTTTTGTTCTTGTTAATAAATAAATTTTGTTTTTCAATTTGTGTGTTTATTTACTTTAATCAATTTAAAGGAGCCCAGTACTATTTGGTCTTTTTCAGTACTATTTTGTTTCAGTGTTCATTACAATCGAAAAAAGTCGATTTCCATCACTGGCTTTGCAGCAATTCATCGAATACAATTGCTTTTGATTCAAATTTGGCAAATTTTTTCGAACTTCTTGACTCGATTATATGCGATTCGATCCAATTCTCGTTTAAATAATTCATGCATTGTCCGATTTGTCAGTAGCATTTCCAATTCGCATATCATATCATATCATATCCTCGATCAAAATCATTCATTGGGCCAACATGAATCCATCAATCCCGAAATCGAACGATCCTTTCCAGTATTATGTACTAAAAACGGATCTTCCCGCATTTCCTGTTTGCTGCTAATTTCCCGGGATGTTCCTCCATTGGCCTATGTCCTTCCTTGGATCAAATCGAATTCATCAAGAATAAATCGTAAAAATCAAAGGATCTCGAGGTAGGCGTGCACACACGGACGACATTTCTCCTTAATATATATGCAGATGTAGATGTAGTAGCCCGTAGCGTAATGGTTAATGCGCTGGACTGTAGGTCTGGGTTCAATTCCGAGCGTCATCCACCTAAAAACTAAAATGTTTTTCTCAGGACTACTGCCTCTTGCGAGGAATTGACAAATCCTCCATAACCAAAACAGAGCTAAATATTGTTTTCCTTTTTGGCAATTTCCTTTGCTAAAAGGATGAATATTTTTCAACTGAATTACCAACGGAAGTTTTGAGGTGACTTTGACAAAAGTTTAATAGTCCTCAAACTTAAATTTTCCTATATAAAACTTCGTGGTTTTTTGATGTTAGAATATAGTACAAGAACTTTCCACACAGAATCTTTTCGTATACCTATCCACCTATTTAAGGATGTACACAACATGGTAGGTACATTTTATATGATATGGCACCCAATGACACTTAAGGAACAAAGTTAATTTCCGTTTTAGGGAAATAGGCTCAAACCCACACCTATACATATAAATATAAGGAAGGTGAACAAAAACTCATAAGAAAATTAAGTCGAAGAAAATGAACAAAAACAACACTCCACATTCCAGAATATAACTCGGCACCAAAAACTAAGTGAGATCATTTATAACTTGACACGGATTATGGAAATGTATCCTTGTGCATCCTTGAATTCTTGATGGTAAAACAAAGCACATGTTTCTCTGTGGTTAATGTGTTTGGGGATTTTATAGAGAAAATGGTTTTGTTTTTGTAGGTTTCTTCATGGAAACAAGTAGGACGACGAAGTACCTAAAAGTATCTACATTTTCTCTCGTATAATGTTCATTAAAAAAAAAATAAAAAAAAAGGAATACGGGACACACCTGGAAATAATCCTTGATAGAGTCGTTTAAATCCCAAGAGAAGGATGCTCAGTTTCTGTCATTTATTTAATGGATTTCCACATTTTAGTTAAGATTCCTTTTATAGAAGACATACAAGGTATAAGCTGTAAGGTGTAGGCTTGAAAAAGGAAGCAAAGTCTAATATATGTATAGAATCTTGAGGTCTCGAATTCAAACCTCAAAGCATTATTATTTTTGCTCCCTGATGGTTGTTCATTCAATCATTTATATAACACATAATTTTAGACAAGTTCAAAGGACATTTGATTTGAAATTTATTTTTTTTTCGTTGATGTCTTGTAATTTATAAATTAAAAAGGCATACCTATTAAAAAACGGTTTTTAGAAAATTAGCACTTAAAAGAGAAACAAAAAAAGAAAACGAAAACCCCATTTGAATTGCTTATGGGTTATGGGTGGATTACCTGCGAAGGATTAATGTAATTTATTCTATTTTTTTCCGTCATGGTTATGATTTCTTGTTATTATCGTGTACATTAGGGTGGTCCTTATAAAAGTCATTGTCTTATTTTGAATGACGCACCCCCTTATTTGTTCTAAATAATTAAAACCGATTGCCTGTAAAATTTAAGTTCATTTTATTAACGTTCACCCGGCCCCCAAGATGTCTGAAGTTTTATATGGGAAATCCCATGTGTTTTTCTTACGACCAACTTCAAAAATTCATAACTTTAGTAATGATTGACAAAGAAAATTGAAATTTTGCACACATGTAGTAACTTTTTTCATGTTTAAAAAAATGTATTAAAAACAACTTTACAAACATTTTTTATAACTAAATTTAAATAAAAAAAATGTTTTTGTTTAAATAACTGTTGTAAATTTTGTTAGATACACCTTTATAAATACGACAGTAGTGACTACATGTGTTCTAAAATTCAATTTTTTTTATCAATCATTACCAAAGTTAAGATTTTTCAAATCTGGATTTACAAAAATACATGGGATTTCCCATATAAATCTTCAGACGTCTTGGGGGCCGGGTTAATGTTAATATAATGAGCTTAAATTTCACAGGATTTTTTTTTAATTATTTAGAACAAATTAGGGGGGTGCGTCATTTAAAGTAAGACAATGACCCTTATAAGGACCACCCTAGTGTACATACATAAATAGGTTTGCCGCACTTCTTTCCTTCAATTCAAACATTTTGCGGTTGAATGATGCCACAATAAAGATACTTTGATTGGAATTTTGAGTTCTGGAACTTATGATTTTTTTTTTTACCATCAAGAGAAATGATTAGTGGGTGATTTATGATGATGTGACGGTGATGTAAAGAGGGAGTTCTTTCAACGTGAACAAATAAAATAGGTAATCTGACGGAGAAAAAGGCTAACGAGGGATGTCTATTTTTTTTTTATTTATTTAAATTAAATTTGCGGAAAGTTTGGGGATAATTTGTCCTAATTTTGTTGGAAAAAATGGTATGTAAATTCTGATAATTCTTTATGATAATCTAGCGAATATTGTTGTAAGGAAATTTATAGGTAAATCTGTTACCTACTTTACTTTCGAGCTGTAGCTACTTAGCTCTTAGAGTTATATATAATGGCAAGTTATGGATTCCTTAAAAAAACCTAACTCGAGATAATAACTTTCCCTAACATTACGATGATAGAGATCGCGAAAAAAAGTGTGTCTCAACATTAAAAATAAATGAATGGCTTTTCTTCAAACTTGGTACCTACTGTTTTTGAGTAGTATGCCCACATGTTTTTGTGATTTTATTTTTGAGACCAAAAATAACGGCACACCTGTCGTACCTAAACATATTTTTTAGTCAAAAACGTAATTATTATTTTTCTCAAAAATGCTTGCGAGGATTTTTTTTAAAACAATTAAAATAATTCAAAGGGTTTTCTCGTGATAACACTTGCAGTTAGACTGCATAGCTTTTGCTCCGTCATATTTACATTGAAGGATTTGAATGAATATGAACCGCTTGAGTTGGCTACCACCAATTATAGCTATTTCATGGCCGCCACATATTCCTTTTTGGTGACGCTTAGTCTATAGTTCCAGTTTTAATTTATAAATTATTTTGCCGTCAACTGGAGTTGAACCTAGACATGCCCATCCAAATAAAGGTTTTTTTCATTTACAATTGCCACTATCCATGAGTGGCACTTGCATTGAGGAAACCGAAAAGCTTTCAGTCCTCGGTATGTGTGGCACAGACCACCTTCTATGGAACATATTCGACATCGCCAAAAATGATGCTAAGTGTTTAGGTTTTCTCCGTCGATGCAAGAAATTTTTCTCCCCTTCTGATCTAGCTGTGATCTACAAAGCCTTTATTCGTCTAAAACTTGAGTATAACTCTCACATTTGGGCAGGTGCTCCAATAACCCACTTGAGTTTATTGGATAGAATTGAAAAGAGAGCTCTTAAAATGATAGGTGAAAGAACTATAACGGAATCATTCTCATCTCTTGAGCACCGTCGAAATGTTTTATGTCTTTTGTTATTTTACCGTTATTTCCATAAACAATGCTCTAGTGAAATAGCCAGTTGCATTCCTCCCCTTAAACAATTCAACCGTAATACTCGCGTTTCTAGGAATGCCCATCAGTTTACACTTGAGCCCAATTTTGGACGTACTTTAAGTACAGAGATTCTTTCTTTAGTCGCACTACTCGAATGTGGAATGCTCTACCCAGCTTAATTTTCCCCTCCCATTGTGATCTACAGACGTTCAAAACAAATGTGCATCGGTATCTCCTTTTAAATCCCCTCCAATATACCTAATCGCTCGTGCTGTGTATATCATCTTAAGGGTAGTCACAACCCCTTTTGCACGCGCTAAATATAAAAAAAAAAAAAAAAAAAAAAAAAAAAAACAGCTAGCATCTTTAATATACATAATTAAAACGGGGAAAGCTACCAATATTAAACTAGTTTCAAAAATATAAAATCAGAAGTTTGCATTCTGATAGAATGAGGAAGCTGCAACACTATAAACATTTCGGAAAGCAGTTGTTCGAAATGCCGGTATAGACACTTGATTCAAAAAATTCCCGCGTACACTATAATTCGCAATTATCCTAACATTAAGATTACCAGATCTTCTATTAAAAATGTTTCATATCTTATAGCAATATAGATGGCGGACTGGAAGAATTTTCAAATCTCTAAATAGTGGAAAATTAGGGTACAGACGAGGTTTATTACATATTTTCTTGAAAACAATTTTTTGTATAACTAACAGAGGCTGAATTTTGTTGTAATATGTACCTCCCCAGCAAGATATTCCATATTGTAATTTCGAATGAAAAATACCATAGTATATTTTAACAAGAAGTTGAGTAAAGCAAACTTTTCTTAGAAAATAGAAATTCCTGAGAGAGCATCGAAAATATTTTCTTAAGTTTTCAGTATTGTTAAAAAAACTCATTTTGTAGTCAATGATTAATCCTAAATATTTGAACTCATTGACAATATCAAGTTTAAAACATCTGTCACTACAATTTATAGAATCATTAAGAAAGGAAGATTGACCCAAAGAATTACATATACAGTTAAAGAGTTTAAATTTTTGACACTCGGTAGCATGAAAAAAAAGATCAGCACCATCCAACATGTTTCGACCAGACAAATTAAAAAACATTACTTTAGTTTTTGAGGTTATAAGGAGTTTAAGCTCTGCAAACCAGACCCTTAACAAGCTGAGATCCCAATTTATGTTCGATATAAGATTGAGACAGCTATCAGTGCCATAAATAAAACCCACATCATCTGCAAATGCTGTCAATAACCCTCTAAAAGGCATACTAAATAAGGAATTAATATAAATTTAAAAAAGTAATGGTCCTAAGACCGAGCCTTGTGGAACTCCCAAACTTATTGACTTTATTTCACTACTAATATTATCAAAATTCACTTTCTGGGTTCTATTTTTTAAATATGAACTGAGGCATTCACTTAAAACACCTCTGAACCCAGCATTTTCTATTTTACCAATCAATATCTCGTGGTTGACCATGTTAAAAGCTTTTGATATGTCAACAAATAATGCGGCTGTATTCGTTTTTTTATCAAGGTTAAGAAAAACTTGAGAACAAAAGTGCAACAGTGCTTCTTCTGTTGATTTATTGCTTTGAAAACCAAACTGAACATCACTTAAGAACCCCGTTGTAGTTAAAAAAAATACAAAAATATTGATAGCAGATGGGAACTTTTTGCAATTAGATTTGTTAAGAATGCTATTGACAATTTTCCATTCATTTCTTATATTACCCGCAGCTTGATTAAATTTGTTATTATAGTTACCATCTCGACAGAAAGGAATTTCTTTCTTTAATTCAACACATATTTTTTTATGTTTGTTTTTTAAATAAAGACTGCTGCTGCGCTTTAAACATTTTTTCCTTTGTTTGTTCTTATATTTGACTTGTTCTAGCAAACTGTATGTTAGCCATGGCTTTAGACGCTTGTTAGACTTTTTCGGAATAACAGTTGATGCAGAATCAGAAATGTATCTAAGGAGTATATTGGTAAATATGTCATAAGATTTAGAGGGATCACTTTCCGCGAGGAATTCTTCCCAGAACTCAAAAGACAGATTAGTTTTCAGTCTATCGAAATTTTTTTTTGTAACCGACCTCACAAAATCAGCATCTGAACAGACATTATTTTGTCCTATATCAATAAGAATTCCAGTCATAGCATGATCAGTGATTTTTAGGTCAAAACACACACTTTTCGCATGAACTAACAGAAGGGTCAAAACGGCCATATATATGATCTAAACATGTACCGGATCTCGGTCTTGTAACTTCATTTATAAATGAAACAAAACTATGAGAAGCTAATAAATCGAGGTAAGAAGCAATACATTCACTATTGTCTAAAACATCTATGTTCAAATCACCCGCTATTAATAAATTCTTCGATTTCTCACTATCCAAATAAAATAAAAATTCTTCCATAAAAACTGGGATACTAAACGAATGAAGTCTATAAATACATAATATGACAAAGATCTCATGGTTGATTTTGAAAGTAATTTTTAAAGTATCCGCGCTCTGACAACTTAATTTAGAGACATCGACTACATCATGAACTTGATTCACAAAACATCCAACACCTCCAGCAGCATAATTCTCATTTGTATTTAGATATAAATCAAAACCTGGTAACCCATAATTATCTTTTTCAAGATCATAAATCCAAATTTCAGAGACAACAACAAAATCAGGAATACACATAAATGAATCTAGATGAGAAACAAGACTAGCAAAATTCTCTCTAAGACTTCTGATGTTTTGATGAATTACAAATAATTTATTAAAAGAGTAATAGTTGTTATTAAACACTTCTTCACAATTATTATCAATAAGGTTAAAGGTAGAAGGATCAAAATTAAAATCACTTATAAAATTCATAATAAAGTAATAAGTGGTTACAAAATGACAGTTTAAAAATGCACTAAATTAGTTTAAGATCATTGAAAGATTAAATTACAACAATTTGTTCACCTTCAACCATACGCACTAAAATTTTGTTATCTCTATACCACAAGAATTTATACCCCTTTTGCTTTTGAATGTCTTTTGCTTTCATAAATAAAGCTCTTGTATACTTCGTGAGAGCATCATTAATATAAATATTGTTACACTTTTTTGTTCCGCTACCACTGCCACCCAGCGGGAAATATCGTCCCCAATGAATTTTATAGCTGAATTCTTCAATCAATTCACTAGCCAAATAATAAAAGGAAACGTCATGCAATGATTTAGTCAGTGAAGAGTCATGCGAGGTTTCCTCAGTTCATAAATTTGAACCCACTTTCTGCTTTGTGTGAAAACAACCCTTTCTTTCGTTGAATTAAAAATTGCTTTTGATATGGAAAATTACAAGATGAAAAAACTGTTGAAAAGTCATGTAGAAGTTCATCAGTTCATCGTCTATGTCTACTCATATGCTTTGTAAAGTGTGCACCGCCATTGTGTGTTTTGATAGAAGCTGATTTTGTTCAGTGACGTTGTTCCGAACAGTTTGGAACAGTTTAGAACAGAAAAGTACAAGTTTTTGCTGTTCAATGAGAATTTTCTGTTCTAAACTGTTCTGATTTGCTGTTCAGTGAGGCTGTTCCGAACAGTTTGGAACAGAATAGAACAGGATTTTCTGTTCTTACTTTTTAGGTAGAACAACTTAGAACAGGTTTGTGACAACTGTCAAAATCAGCTGATGTCACTTGCAAGTTGATATTTTTTAACAAATTTCGTGGCTCTTTTACTTTGGAAACAAACAAATAAATATTTTAAAAAACAACATAAATTAAATTAAATGGGTAGTTAAATAAATCCTATTTATAATTGTTTTTAATAAAAAGTATTTTTTGTTTATACCAGACTTGAATTTTCTTTTGACAATTACATCTGTCAGACAGCTGCCTGTTCTATCTTGTCTGACGTTTCTGTTCTGTTCGAATCTGAAAAAACCTCACTGAACAATCCTATTGCCTACTGACAGTAAATATTATAAGACTACTTGTGAATTTCTATTAAAATGAGGAAATCTCAAATTGTCTCAAAGTATTTCAGGTTGTTGGTTAATCACCACTTCGCATATGAAGTGGTGATTAACCAACAACCACTGACCTATAGTGATTTCACTTTAATTAAATTTAAAGTTTTAGTTCTATATTTTATTTTAATTAACCAATCCCAAATTCACAACACATACACAACAGAGTAATGAATTCACTTTTTATTTAATTTTCTTCACATTTTTCATATTGAATTAACTATAATTGCTGAATAAACGACTACCACTAATCTTGTGATTTGATAATTGAATTTTCCTTACCATTTTCATCGAAGACATTGAACTGATGAATAAACACATACATTTATGTAGTGAATTCACAGATTATGCAACCATCATGTTTTTCATCATCTGGGTCGGTGAATAAACAACTTCCAACGAAGTAGTGATTTCGTTGGCGAATTTTCATCTGATTTTCAGCATGTGCTTCCCGCCTAGGACATGCCCATGTTAATTTCATCAAAGGAATCAACTGAAAAGTGGACGGTGCAGCTGCCATTCCTGAAGGAAAAAGCTGATCTTTCCTCAATGAATTTTTCAATTTTTCCCGCTGGGCACTGCTACCGCCTACACCGCTACCACTGATCCCGCCTGCATCACTTCCATCCAGTTTGTTTGTATTCAACATATTCTTTTTCTGAGACTTCTCTCTCATTATACTTCGCTTAAGAGAAGAATCCGACAAAGTTAATCAATTGACAGATGAGTGCGATGAAGATGAGCTTGGGATTTTGTCGTTTTTGCCATTCATCTTTCTTTACATAGCATTTATCTATCTTATTATCAGGAACCTCTATGGGCAAAGCATTAAGTAATAATTGCTGTGCTAGCTTTTTTGCGTTTGCGTCACTGATATTAGGTACACCTGTAATTTCGATGCAGTTGGCTAGCTGATGTTGTTGCTGCCAATTTAATTTGTTTTCAAGAGATTGAACTCTGGTCTTTAGTTCATTGTTTTCTGTCCTCAAGTCATTGATTGTTTTTAGCATGCTACCCATCAATTGTTCGAGGTTATTGAGTTTTTGGCAAACCACTTTTAGAGAGAACTCTACGCTCTCATTCTTAGTAGGTGTTGGTAGTTTCTTTGTGTTACCGTCTATCGCTACAATGGTAGTAGGTGCATGTGAGTTAACTGATCTCAAGTCGCTGTTGTTGTTGGAATTAGATGAAGCCGAACCCGAGACTAGCATCGATGACCGCCAAAGAGATCTACATTTGCCACAACGATATGGTACACCACTTGAAGTAAAATATTCAATGTCTTCTTTTGCAACTTTCACACCCGGAGCATGAAAAAAACTTAAGCAATCATTGCATGATATTTTATATGCAGAGCCTTTTTCAATCACTGCTTCACAAAACTTACAAATATTCATTTTTTATTTTATAGATTTCTTATTTTTCTTTTTTTTTCGCTTTATTAAATTACTAAAGTTTATTGTCGTATACTACAATGAGATGTGCACCCCACGACACTCACTGTAAATCTCTTCAAACAGTGCTGCCAAATATAATGTTTCAGCATCCTATAAGTATATTTTTTTTAAACTTTACTCGTATTTATAAAAATTTGTATTAACTGTGTTTAAGAAAATCACAATTTAAAATTCGGAATTTGAAAACGTTTTTTAAAATAAGTACTAAATAGATGCATTTATTTTGATAAGATGAAAATCATTTTCCTTAAGGACTAAAACAGGATTGGGTTTATCTTAAAGATCGCATTTCATAAAATCACGACAAATTTCGACTTTCAAAATGTCGATTTTAAAAATATCGACAGTAATTGACATTTTAATAATCGAGACATGTCATTATTTCAATTGTCGACGTTTTGATAGTGTATCAAACCAGTCGACAATTCTTTTTGTCCAGATTATGAAAGTCGATCTTATGAAGTCGATATTTAAAAACTCCGCACATATCGTACCAAATTGCAATTTTTTAGTTGATATTTTGTTCAAAGGAGTCAATATTTTTTCATGTCGAATTTCAAAAAAATCGAAAAAATCGACATTTTGACTAGTCGACATTTTTTTGTCAATCATTCGTATGCACATCCTATTTTCTCATTGAATTATGCATAAATGCATTTTCTTACGAATAAGTAAAATTTAATTATTATAGATAGGTTTGTACTACTTTATTATCAATTGGCAACACTGCACTGTTTTAAAAGAGGTTTATTAATTATCTTGACTTCTGATGAAAGATTTTTTTTTACAAAACCTATTCACTTCCTATGTACTATGTACTTGCTTTTTTAAGAAGCCTTATTAACTCAACAACAACCAAACGACCCTCAATTAAACTCTCATCTATTTGCTGGGCCTTCATCTGGTGTGTATGTAAGTATATTTGAATAAAAGGCTTTATGTTGGTTTTATAAAGGCTGTATATACATATGTATATGTGTATTTGAACAATTCCACATCTATGTAGCTCACTTTGAATCGATATCCCTTTGGATTGCCTTCAATCAAAAAGAAAAATAGATGAACAGAACATACATAAGAGCGCAGACAAAGATGAAGATTGAACCTTTTTAATTAGCATTTTCTAATTTTCTATTCGCTTTTGACATCAACATCATAGTTCGTTTTGGTTTGCTTTTTGTCTTCTGTGTCGTCGTCGTCTTTATTTGCCTAGCTATAGCATACCGATGCCGATGACTATATGAAGGAGGGTTGGTAGATCCTTGAGATAGTGTATTTTTCACTATACATATTATATAGACTCTGGAATTCATCAAAAACGGGACAAAAGCAATCCTTTTATTCTCAAGTAAATCCTCAGACAATTATTGTCTCTAGCTCTTAGGAGTCCTCTTTTCAATTCGAACTCATTAATTATTTTGGACTTGGTCATAAATAAAGGGCAACAAGAAATATGCCTTTCCTTTTTCACGTTTCAAACTTTTACAAACAAAAACTTTTAAGAATTCAAAACATCCAAAATGGATTTATGTAATCTTAAACTCATGAAAGACAGAAAAAAAATATTTTCTAACCAAAAAGTAGAATGTACTAATTAAATATCACACTAATCTTGTTATCAAAATTCTGGGAGCCACTTTCGAGAAAAATAAGATTTTTCTTTACGGTATGGAAGGAACCGTTATTTTCTGAATTTAGAAACATGATTTTTCAAATATTCTAGAAAATAATAAAACATTACATTACTTACATTAAACAAAGTAAAGTTAAAAAGATTAACTCAAAATATTGAGTATTCAAAAAACAATTTCGGTTTTTTTTTTTAAATTTTGGTTTACCTTAGTGTTTAAACTTTTTTGAAGCTTCGTCATACAAAAAATGAGAAATATCAACTAAATCATTTTTGAGAAAATCAAAAACCAAAAATATTCAGATTCTAGCAGCAAATATGAGTATTAAGTAACACTACATATCTCGCCAATCATCTGGATAAATTTCCGGATAATTTAGGAAATTCTAGCGAGGGGCGATTCCACCAGGATCTAAAAGTGATGTAGGAAAGGTATCAGGGTCGATGGGATTGTGACATGATGGCAGATTACTGCTGGTCTTCAAAAAGAGATTGTCCCCTGCAAAAATTATAACAGAAAAGCTCATAAAAGACGTTTTATGGAAATATAACATATGTTTTTGACATTTTCCTCTCTATGTATCCTAATTTTTCAAAACAAAACTGACATTATAAATATATCTTTTATTTTGTTTCTTGTTTTCCGATTATTGAAATGTAAAATGAAAATAAAGATTTAAAAAAAGAAAACGAGAGCAAATCTTACATAATCATTGATAATTTCATGAATTGTGAGCATAAATATATCAAAATCAATCTTATATCTAGGGCAACAAAACCACTGTAGACCAGTGTAATGAGAGGTTGAATATAACCCCCTCCCATACAAATATTGTCTTAATGCGCATCGTCTACATTAATTCATGTCGTCCGATGAATTAAGGCCGCGTCAGCAGGTGGTCTTATTTCACTCCATATCGCGCCATGCTGTAAGGATGCTCTTTATAATTGATATATGTAATCTAACTGGGAGAGGTAGGATACTGTCTTCTTGGATAAATCGATGGGCAGGGCACGAGTGCCATAGGTGTCTGCCAAAAGATGAAAAACAATGTTGAGGTTTTTGGTCAAAAATTGAATATAATTTTATTCTTTCTATTCTAAGTGCTTAAATACACTTTTTCTTATTCTATTTATAATCAGCCTTATCGGCAATTCCGGGGGAGATTGTTCCCCCACGGATTTTCATTTTTCCCATGAGTCGAATTCTCCTATCGTCAATCTCCCCCTTTGAATCAGTTTGGAAAACTGTGAGAGAATTTATATTCTGAAATTATTTATCTGTCAAAGTTTGTAAATTATTTTCTGAAATAAAATTAAATATTTGAACTTTTTGTGGGGATAAAGACCTATTTTGCATCATAAATTCAATTTTCGTGTAATGGAAACGCGTAAAAATAGTCCAAAGTTTAAAAAAAACATTTTTTGTCTATTTGGTTGTTGTAATATATTTGTTCTCTCTCTGTGAAAAACTGTGTTACTTTATAAGGGCGATTAACCCGAAAGTGTTATAAGTGTTATTTGTTCCGAAATGTGTTAAAAGAGTATAGCGGCAAAAACGAAATGTAGATCGGCTTAAAAAAAAACATTTTCTCCTCCAACCCGTTTGCGTATTGCCAAACTGTATATCAGCACAGATCTCCATAGTCTGTGTTCAGCCATTTTCTGCTCACCGAATTTTAAACTATTGTAGAGCAAACTGTATGCTACCACAGAGATCTCTGTGGTCACATACAGTTTGCTTTTAAAAAATTACAAAAAACTAAAGCAAACTGTATGCTAGTTCAGATCGGGCAATGCGCCTGCGATTACAGAGCCATCGTTTACGTTGATATAGTTATTGTACGTGGTGAGTTCTGGGTTGGTATACATTTTGCTCAAGGAAACTAAGAGCAAAGTACCTGTGATTACAGAGCCATGATTCGCGTTGGTATAGCTATTGTGTGTGGTGAGTTCTGTGTTGGTATACAGTTTGCTCAAGGAAACTAAGAGCAAAGTACCTGTGATTACAGAGCTATCGTTCACGTTGATATAGTTAGGTCAAAATTCTTTTTTTTTTTTAATTCTTCTTTTCAAAATTTGAAAAAAAGAATTTTGAAAAGCAGAATTTAAAAAAAAAAAGAATTTTGACCTAACCATACCAACGTGAACGATAGCTCTGTAATCACATGTACTTTGCTCTTAGTTTTCTAAGCAAAATGTATACTAACCCAGAACTCACCACATACAATAACTATAACAACGTGTACGATGGCTCTGTAATCACAGGTACTTTGCTCTTAGTTTCCTTGAGCAAACTGTATACCAACACAGAACTCACAACACACAATAACCATACCAACTTGAACGATGGCTCTGTAATCACAGGTACTTTGCTCTCAGTTTCTTTGAGCAACGTGTACGATGGCTCTGTAATCACAGGTACTTTGCTCTTTGTTTCCTTGAGCAAACTGTATACCAACACAGAACTCACAACACACAATAACCATACCAACTTGAACGATGGCTCTGTAATCACAGGTACTTTGCTCTCAGTTTCTTTGAGCAAACTGTATACCAACACAGAAAAATATGCTTTTGATCTGACACAGTACACAGTTTGCTCTTAATTTGTATGAGCATTCTGTAGTCTATTGTAGAGCGCCGCGCCGGAGCTCTGTACTGATATACAGTTTGGCAATACGCAACCCGTTTACGGGTAAACTAAACTCTAGCTTATTGTAGAGTTGACGTACAGCCACAAATACCAATACCTATGGACTTCTCAGTAAACGTAATGTTCGAAACTTGTCCTTTAGAGCAAGTAAAAAATTATAAGACCTTCAAAAATAGTTAGTAATATGCTTCTATTTTTAAAATTCTCCAACTAAGTTGAGGTGAGTTTTTTTTCCACGGAAACATTAATTTTCCCCCGGAAAATAGATTTACGATATCTACTTTTTTCATCGGAGTTTTTTCCCATTTTTCGAACATTGTTTATGATTGAAGAGTCTCATACGGGGTAAAAAATCCGGGGGAGATTTTATTCTAATACAAATTTACAAATTCAAATTTACAAGCTATTCAATACCTTAATATCTAGGTCTTAATAGCCCAGGCAAAATGTACAACAAAATGGCCAATCTGCCAAAAAAATCCAAGTGAAGGTTTTTAAATGCAATTGTCTCTATTTTAGCATAAGAAATACTGTCGCGAAAGTCCATTACCAAATCGTGTACGCGTCAATAGTTAGATATTCAAGGTTAAATGTCGAAAATATCAGTTTTTCGCATAAAACTTGGAAACGGTAAATGCTATCGCAAAGTGTTTCATACAAAATTTATAGGTTATGTCATTTTCCAAAATAAAAGTTATGACAATATTTTTCTTACAACCCACCGTTAAGAAGATGCCGACATTTCAAAAAACGAAAAATGTCGAAAATTGTCGTTTTTCACGTATAACTCCTAAACGATTCAAATTTTTGAACATAACTGTATACAAAGTTTGTACATTATGTAAATCCCTACAAGAAACACATATTGTTTTGACCTACATTATTTGGGTTAAGGTTGAGGTAGGTTAGCTACACTACAATGCAACTATTGTTCAAAAGGAACTTAGGTAAAATTTAAGCGAAACTCAGACAGAGACGGATATACCACGCTCTCTATCACCGTCATTCGAGTTTGAATTTTTTTTTAGCGGCTGCAATAAAAAATGACAATTTGTTGCCCCCTTAATAAAAACGAGACACTGGCAAAATGAAAATTTAGATGAAAGTTTTGTCCGCATGGTGTTATGAAACATTGCCTAATTGTCATGAAAAGTCCCTGCTAGTCCTTGTTCGATTGGAAACATCCCCAGAGCAGACCCTTGGGACAACATAATAATTATTATAATTGTACTTGATGTTCCCTTCGCAGCACATTTTTGATGTAAACGTTTCCGTCTATCCATATACTAACTTTCATATTCCCCACGTTTGTCTTCGTCTAGTAAATTACCTCAGGGGACTCAACATCAACTCTCCAAACAATATTTTTCCTCGTATATTATCTCTTTTATAAATATTAAATGAGAAGCAATGGGAATTCGTTTTTTCAATAGAAGTCCTGATGAAGGCGCGTATTATTTTGTTCCACCCCCTACTCCCCTCCTGCTCCGAACAAGGAAACCAAAAACCGGGGACTTTAGCTAATAATAAAGTCGAAAAACATGGCTGTTACCAATGCTTCCACTGGCCATTCTGCAGTATTCAATCCAGTTGTACTTCATAGTTGCTCGTCCTGTTTTCTTGTGTAATTTTGTCAAAATTGTAATTAATCATACTTTCGGCTAAGTTTTGTTTTGAAATTCTGTTAAAATAGTTTTGGCTAAAACTTGTGCTTGACAGATTTACTTGTTTGCTAGCTCGCATAGCTTGGAATTTTGCATGCAGCACAACCCCATTTGACTTTATTGTAGGTTGTAGGAATTTTGTGACGGACACACAAAACTCAGAACAAAACATATCTACTTGTCTAACCTATTCTGTGCAATTGGGTGGTGCTTGTGTCCTCGGGGAAGGCAATTGTGTTTTTTTTTTTTTTGTTGATTATAGGTATGTATAGGTACCTCTACTTTTCATCTTTTCTATATGCTCAAACTCTGGCTGGCATGACGTTTTCTGTTAAATTGATTGAAAAACTTTTACGTAGTAGACTTTTCTATTGGCTTCAGTTTATTGTGTTACATCGAAGATGAAGATTTACTTACACACAAACATATAGCGTACAAATAAATAGCGTATATAGAAACTTCTCCGTGAAGGTAGCCTAAATGATGAAAGCGAAAGGAAGTGTTGCAGTGGGGAAGGCTTCTGAAGCAAATTAATCATCGGAAGAAGGAAAAGTTTCCTAGTGCTGTACGCTTCATTTCCTCGGCTTCTTTTTCTCTTCAAATTTCTTTTGTTAAAGGATGTATTGTATAACCTACAAAAAGCTACATAAATTAAGTCAAACGTGTGTATAACTATGCATTGTTCATATGTAAGTATAAAGATAGCAAAATTTAATTTTGCTGTATTTTGAAAATGTTTTAATTAAAAAACAAAAAAAAAATTATAATGCTAAGTCTTCTACTTGGCTGATTTATTTTAGTAGTATATAGAATTTGTATTATAAAAAAAAAACATTAAAAAAAATATTTGAGTGTTGAAAGTGATTTTGATAAATGTTTGAGCTTAAAATGTTTTAATAGTTGGAGTTGGAGGAAAAATTTATATTTTTGAAGTGTTTTCGAATGGAGAATTATTTGCCTAAGGAACATATACAAAAGAGTTTTAATGTGTCTAGCTTACTTTAGGCTCCACTGTAGTATATGTCTGACAGTTTTCAAATTAAGTTAGCTTCACCATCCGCTAAAATATATCAAAAAATCAGCTTTGATAAAATAAATTAATGTTGCAACATTAGTATACTTGCAACTTAAATTACTCGATATAGTCGCTACATCCTGATTGTTTGCTGATAAAAGGTTCCTAAGGCCGGCTTTACCAAGCACACTTACTGAAATAAGTTGCAGTTTTTCAAGTTAATACTTTATACTAATTTTCACAGTCTGAATTACTTACTTACTTCTGCTGGTGCTTCAGTCCGGTGTGGACCAGGGCCTCAACCAACAAGCCTTCTCCAGCCAGCTCTATCCCTAGCTAGCTGTTTCCAGTTTCGCACGCCAAGTTGGTTGAGGTCCTCTTCCACCTGCATGCGCCACCGGTTTCGCGGCCTTCCTCTACTGCGCCGTCGTCCCTCGGGGAGGGATTCAAAGAACAGAAACAGTCTGAGTTAGTGACACATAATTGCCAACAATGGGAAACTTAAGTACAACTTATTTGCAGGTAAGTTTGCACTCCGAAAATTGGACCTAATTTGAGCACTTAAGTGCCACTTAACTTAAGTGCAACTTATTCTCAGGTAAGTTTGCACTGCGAAAATTTGACTTAATTTGCGCACTTAAGTGTCACTCATGTCATAGTCTAAGAGCCCACAGCAGATTTGGCGTACGAAAGTGAACCAAACAAAAATTATATGAGTCGAAAGGTGTATTAAGGCTGATAAAAGAAATGCAAGTCTTGCAGTCCCTGGTGGCGGCTGTTAGGTGGGAGGGGCAGTTTTCTAAAAAATGACTTAAAACAGAAAAAAAAATTATTTAAAAACAACGGTAACATGTGCAATGCCCTGTTATATTTCCATGAAAGGCCTGAAGTCCCTTCTTTCATTTCCTTTTTAAATAAAGTTCTTTCAATGAATAGTTTTTCAAATATTTATGTTTGAACTCAATATTTTGACAAAAAAAAAATGGTAAAAAATATTTGTTTCGCAATATTTCACGTAATTAAGTACTATTTTTGTTTCCAAAATTCAATGCCCTTATCCATTTGTAGTCAAAAAACTGAAAACCGGATGGTTCTAGGACTTTTACTTTTTAAGATATTAAAAAGTAAATGAACCAGCTTTTTCATAAAAATAAGACAAATCCGGCTAAATTATCATTTCAGCAACCAGTTAAAATAGGGCAAACATGCGGAAAAAAATTCTTACATTTTTGAAACTTGGTGGGAATGTCGGATTAACCATAAGAATAAAGAATCAAAAGAGTCCATTGAAATATCTGTATCCGACGGGTGTTTTTTGGAGGGGGAAAGGGGGAGGTATGACTTATCGAAATTAAAAAATTATATTGATACAATTTCACTATTTTTTTAATTTTTTTTTTTTTTCAAAATTTTGAGTTCAAACATAAATATTTCAAAAACTATTCATTGAAAGAACTTTATTTAAAAAGGAAATGAAAGAAGGGACTTCAGGCCTTTCATGAAAATATAACAGGGCATTGAATATGTGTATTCCAAAAGCATTTGCTATCATTTTTTATTTGTGATTCAGCTGTCAACACATACTTGTTGTAAAGAAATTTGTTTAAAACATCAAAAGATTTCTGAATTTCATGATAGTTTTGACTGTAAATCAAATTATTTTTGTCTTTTTTATACCGTTTATATGCCTTATTTTTTTATTTTTGAGATTAGACAATCTGTTATTGAACCACGATGGATTTGAACTCTGTTTACTCATTTTTTTCGGAACAAATCTGTCAGATGCCTCCTTTAAATACAATTTAAAAATCTCGAAAGCTTGATTCAGATCCTGATTATCCACAATTACATTCCACGGCATTGAGTTTAAATATGCATTCATTGCATCAAAGTTCCCATGCTTGTAGTCATACAATTTTACATTGTCATTTATGGTTTGAATATAAACTAAAAACTTACAGTCTATGGCTAGACAAATATGATGCTGTGAATTTTGTACTACAGGATATTCAACCTTTTCAATTTTTACTTCTAATTCACTATTTACGAAAACTAGGTCCAAGATACGATTTAATAAATTTGGTATATTGTTCTGTTGCAATAAATTAAACTGTCTATAAAAATCAATTACTGAAATTTCAATTTCTGTTTTAACATCAAAAGGAACCAAACATTTTTCATCAGCATAAAGTTTCCAATTTACATTACCAATATTGAAATCACCTAGACAAATAACATGATCAGATGTGTCCAAAGAACTTAATAATGATCGACAATTTTCTAAGTGTAGATTATATAATTCAAGGGGACTTCCTGGGGGAATATAATTGGCAGAGATACACAAATTTACATTATTTATTAGATTAACTTTAACAATCAATTGATCAATATCAAAATAAGTGGCATTTTCACTAGAGAACAATTCAATTTCGTTTGAACATAAATTTGAATGAATAGTTATAATAATTCCACCACCCCGAAAACGACCGGTTTTCAACGAAGAGCGGCCTTTTCTGTAAACAGCATATTGATTGCAATTGAATAGTTCTGTTGTGAGGTGACTATCATTAAGCCAGGTTTCAACTAATATAATTATTTGTTAATCGTTTGAAGCAAACTATAAAAACAAGTTATTTAATTTCGTTCTTACTCCACCAACATTTTGGTAATAAATATTTAGACTGTCACAGTTTGGTAGATCATTTTCAACAGCATCAACATCATCATCAGCAACAAAGTCATCATCAGCAGCAACAAAATCATCATCAGCAGTATCAATGTTATTATTAGCAACAACAACATCAGCAGCAACAACATCAGCAACATTAATATTATTGGCGATAGCATATTCACCAACAGCTACAAGATCGTCAACAAAACTGTCAACGACCATATCATTGGCAACAACATCATAAGCGACAAAATCATCTACAGCAACAACCTTGTCTTGAGCAACAAATACGTCAGTAGCAACATTTTCAGCTTCGCAAGTTATTGAAAATTTGACTAAGTCACAGGAGCAACTTCCGGTGGCGGATCGTTTTTTGGCCTGAAGTCGAATGGGCGAATTCGTATTCCCTTAGGCCAGAGCTCTGAGTTAAATATCAAATTTACGTATACCAGTGGAGTTCCAATTTTAAAATTTACAAATATAAGCTTATTTTCATCAAAGGTTTGCGTTACAAGCCTATAGCATGGGAAAGTGGCTGCATCAATTTGGGTTTTCATTAATGTCTGGTGGCATTGTGCTCTCACATCCTAAACAATACCATCTATAAAGCACAAAAGCAGCATTGTAATTTCCAAAATAATATGAAAGGCCAAAATTTTTGAGTTTTGCAAATAGTTTGAAGGATGAATTTGTATGTATTTTCGCAAGAATTGCCCAATACAGCTGTTAAAATGTTCACTATTTCTTCGTAGTACTTGAAATGGAAAAAATAATGATATAAGGCCCGCGTTAAGCTTAACATAGTAACAATATTAATGGAAAAGATTTATATTTGAAATCTTTATTTAAACTATTGATCATCGTCACATCATCGCCATCGTCACATATTAATAGCACTGAAAATTATATGAGAGTCAGCTGAAAAAACTCATTGGAATTTTATAAGCCCATGAAATGGTATTTGTTTTTGTTTTTTTTTTAGTTTTGAAGAGCCATTAGTTAGCGATTTATTAAAGTGAAAATTAACTATTTTAACGTCAAACATTGGTCCTTCGAGTCGAAATTCCCAGTTCGGGACAGATAATGCAAATTTTTAAGACAGTCTGTCTGACAAAGCTTAGCTTAGCATTTTCATAGAAGGTGGGCATGACCCTTTGACCCCTCACCCCTCCCCCTGTATACGACGTTGGATGTTATACATATAAGGCAAGTTATTAATTCGTAACATATCCTTGCATATAAAGTCTTTTAATTGTATATTCAACTCCAGGAATATAATTTAACTACTTAAATAACACATATATACCTACCTATTTCCTTATGTTTAATAAATATCATACTAAATCCTACCTTTCTCTCAAGTATTTCCCATTGATGTAGCATTCCGTATTCTGCAAAAACTTCAAATAAAATCAAGCCCAAAACAACCATCATCAAGTGGGTACATATTTATATGTATATATCTTTTCATATGCATTTTATTAAAACAAAATTATCATAAACCTCAAGACTTGTTTAAACAAAAATGTTACCTCCTTACTTTTTTCTACTTGTTTTGTATGCTTTTGAGTTTAAGGAAACATCAGCAACGCACAAAATTCATAAGGACTTCAGAATGACACTCGAATGTGAAAAACTATCCGTTCTTAAAATAACTCCTACCCCATCATCATCATTATCATCGTTATATTTACTTCCCCCCAGAAACTCAACTCAAGTGCAAAATTATTTCGTCATCGTCTTGGAGTTTTTGAAATGCAAATTCACAAACAATGCAATCGTAGTCGTCGTCATCGTCGCACTTTGATCTCGAAAAGTTTGTGACTCCTGGGACTTATCCTTCCACCCCATATGCCCCCTGCCCTATATCGAACAAACCTCACGTTTTAAGTCTGGCAAGAACATGTAAAACATCAACAAATCGTCTTCTCCAGTGTTTTCATTTGTCATCATTCTCGGCATTTCACCAAGCGTCTCCCAGGCAACTCTGCATAATATGACATTTATGGTGCATATATATGTGCGTTTTTCACATCCCCACAATCTACACTTCCAGGATTTTGTCTACTAGGAAAAAAAGATACAACTTAAAGTAAAAACCTGATACTGCTGGTGCAAGCTGCAATCAAAGGATCATGAGTGAGCATTTGCAAGGCAAACCGAGCAAAATCAGTCTTCTGCCCATTGTCTATATGATGGAACTCATATCCTTGTTTACTTTTTGTTCATGTCAAACTTGTAAAAGACTACATATTATCATAAAGAATCATGGAGACAAATGGAATAGTACCTTACAATACAATAGAGAGTATGCACCTTCTGTCCTTAAGGAAAGTTTATTTGAAAAGTGAAAAAAGTTTTTTTTTAAGAATTTGTCATATTTTTTTTTTTTTACTATGGAGAAATTACTATTTTCCACCCGATAGTCCTACGAAAAGAAAAACATATGTGCATACGCAAGTTTTCCGCTTTCAAACGCAAGATCTTGTGGGTCACTACGGGCCAGTATTAAAAAAAGGGGCCGAGATGGTCGCTAGGTTCTCCAAAAATTTCTTCGGCTGACAATTATTGACATTTTATAACTTAAATGACTTTCATGCTTTACGATGCCTGTTGGCATTTCATTTCTATTTATAAAACATAGCTCGAATAAAATCCCACTTCTGATCTTTTTGTAACGAAATTTTGATTCCTGTCATAGAAGTCGAAAACTAAGAGCAATTTTATGGAACTTGTCGCACTCTTTAGTATGTCTTACCAGAGGATACTTATAAGTGTTGCAACCCCACAATGAAGGAATCTCTACAAAGCGTGACTATAAGGCTCCCAAAGCTTAAATTTAAGTAAAATGGTTGTGTGCATTTTCACAGTAACAAAGTATGCAACGACTACAGGTATTCTTTTGCAAACAAGAAAAGGTCTGCCCAGGTTTTTATGATGGAAGCTTTAAGGAATCGCACCTACCTACACCAGCTCAACGGTTGGTTTATTTGAAGTTTACATACCTGTAGCTTAGTGTTTAATTTTTTTTTTTTTTTTATTTTTTCTAATGTCTGGTGATGTTTTGTGTTCACAAGCGGATTTTATGCAGAATCATTGTTTGAAAAAGAATCTCTATCTCTTAAGGCGTGCAACTGTTTGCATTTTGTCATTCTTCAGTTATGTTTAGGCTTTGTAATGGGCTTTTCACTGTAGTCATTATATTGTTTCTTTGATGTTTTTTTGAAGAGAGTCCTTTTAAGGTGTAATGATAATGTATCGCTTTTTTTTCTGTTCTGAGCATAATTCCTCCAAGAGTGCCATGATGAATGCACATAATAATAATTTATGATCGTCATATAAGAATACATCTTTATACCAAGTAGATGACAGAAGAGTAATGATGCATTTATAACGACTGACAGATTGGGAGTATTTCTGTCAATATACTGTCAGTATGGAAATATTAATTTTGTTGCCAGTTTAATGAAAGAGAAATACCGTCAATTTTCTAATCGTGTATGTGAGAAATAACTGAAAAATATTTATGATACTTTGGTTGATTGTAATTAAAATCGAGAGTGAAATTACCAATTTTAACGGAGCAGCGAGATTTCTCCATCGTCATCCTGCACAGGCGGACGAGTTTAGCAGGGATGCCGAGACTCGACATGGCTCTGTATAATTCGTCCCTTTTCACGCTATCATACGCGACTTTAAAATCGATAAAAAAGTGGTGTGTATCGATCTGGAGTTCCCGGGATTTTTCTAAAATCTGTCGGAGTGTGAACATTTGATCGACGGTTGACTTGCCTGGCCTAAGACCGCACTGATAGGGGCCGATCAGATCGTTGACAAGAGGTGTTAAGCGGTCACACAGGATGGCCGAAAAGATTTTATAAGCGACGTTTAGGAGACTTATTCCTCTGTAGTTGGTACATTTCAGAACATCTCCCTTTTTATGGATGGGGCACACTATACTGAGGTTCCATTCATCGGGCATACTTTCCTCCGACCAAATTTTGCAGATGTGCTGGTGTATGCTCCTGGCCAATTCATCTCCCGCTGATTTAAATAGTTCGGCTTGTAAGCCATCCGCACCAGCAGCCTTGTACGACTTAAGTTTGGATATCACCAGACGCACTTCGGTTAGGTCGGGTGGACGGAACTCTTGGCCATCATCGTCCAAGTTGAATGGAGCGTTCTGTCTATTAGCGGCATCTTGGCTGTCTTCGCCATTAAGCAGTCTAGAGAAGTGTTCTTTCCAGATCCTCAGCACTGACTGTGTGTCTACTACCATATTCCCACTCTCATCTCGGCAGGCTTCCGTTCTAGCCTTAAATCCTTGGGTGGATCGCTTCACCCTCTGATAAAATTTTCGAACATCTCCCCTCAATAGACTCTACCGCCCGCTTCTCGTGCTCTCTCTTTTTCCTCCTGAGAAGGCGGCGTTCCTCTTTTCGTTTCAGCCCGTAGAGCTCCCGGGCCACTCTCTCAGCAGCCCTTGTTCGAGTCTGCAACATTGCCTGGTAGGCCTCGTCCTTAGCTGCATGCGCTAGCCGGCACTCTTCATCGAACCAGGGGTTTCGTTGTATTCGCCTAGTGAAACCCAGCACATCAGAGGCGGCACTTCTGATGGCTTGTTGACAGTGTTCCCACTGGTTCTCTGCACTTGATGCTGGTGGCGGACCTCCTGAGATATTAAGAGTTACGTGGTCTGCAAAAGTTCTGGCGGTCTCTTGCGATTTAAGCTTCTCAACATCGAATCTTTTCACAGCATCTGCTATATAAAATATACAAAAGTTGTGATTAAAATCTCTAAAATAACATTTTATTCCGACACAAACCTGCTTCATAGTGTCTTGGTAACAAAATTAGATTACTATGAAATAATCTAGACCTACCTACATATAAGGACAAGACAATTCTTTTGTTTGTCACGCATGATATAAGAAAATATTTGACTGATTAATAAGAAAAAAAATATTTAAATATTCGTATGCCTTATGTCAATGTTTATGGCTATAAATAATACATTTAATTTGTTTATTAAAATAAAAAATTAATTTTTTTTTAGGAATACTTAGAATTCTGTTCGATATTTTACAAAAAGTGTTTTATAAAGCCAATAATGTTCCTACCCAAATGTTAGACCTGAAAAATGTTCCGGTGCTTAACCCCTAAACTATATTATGATCTCGCGCATAAAAATAGGGTATGGGCCCCTCTAAAATTCTAGCTTTAAACTGCTTTCCACAAATATACAAGCCACCCATTTTATCCACCATCTACATAAATACCATAAGTCGCCATATAACCATGCCAACTCATCGGTGTCTAGCCAATTAACGTATTTTCCGACTTACTTGCGCCTTTCTTCTATTGTTTCTTTGCGTTTTTGTTTGCACCTAATAACTCCCTCGTAATTGGTATTCCTTACAGAGAACAAAGAAATTGCTAAGCTCCCACAGCTTTTTTTGCTTCATACCTATATATATTTGTGTTTTGTATATACCCATAACACAATAAAAGGATAAAACTTGTCATCATAGCAAAAGGAGGACTATAAAAACTCAAAACGTGATTTTCCTCACAATTTCCCTAATCCTATGGTATAGAACACAATCCCTTAGCGGCAATATAGTATAGTGGCGATGATGGCTATAGATATATAGAACAACAAAGCATTGACTCTTTTAACTTCTATACCAACTCCAAGTCTCCTCTTATATTTTCCCGCAAAACAACAATAAGCTTATAAAAACACACAGCTGCATAAGGCATGACTGAAATCATCACATCCTCTTTGTGCGATTTTCAGGAGAAAAACAAAACAAAACAAACAAAAAAATTTGATTTCTCATCTAGTACTTACTCTACGACAACAAGCTGGAGGAAAAAACCACCATTTTGAACTTATTGTCCCTTCGCACTAGGACTTTCCAACATCAAAGCAATTCGAGGACACAAAATCTCGACAAGACACGGTCATAGCGAAATGAAGGAAAGAAAACTTTTCTTTTCTCCTTTTGTTTTTTTTTTTTTTGAAGTTTTTGTTGGCAATTATTTTCGCTAGACATCCATCTTGAGTTTCATTGAGCTAGCAATATTGTTGGAATTTCATTAGATGGATTAAGTCACCATCGTCGCTATTGGCTCTTAACTTATCAAATTAAAGTAGTAAAAATATTTCGTTTGCTGTTGCTTATACAAAAATTCTATGGCAAGATGTCATTAAAATGTTTCCCATCAATGAGTAAGTGTTACTCATGTCTTAATTAATTCTGCAGAATCGAATTAAACGTTAAACTATGGTGATGAGTATAACTCAAAACAACCTCAAAAATTCAACCGTTTTTTGCACTTTGTTGATATTTTTGTAATGTTGCACTCGGCCCTGGAAGTTAAAAGCTTGGATTCATCATTAGGACAACATCATTAAAACAGGCAATCAATTAAAAATCTACCATGTTCAACGCATGCCATTATTTTCACGTTTACTGTGCTAATTTTGAAAACTTTTGTTTTTGTTAAATTGACTCTAGTATTGCAGACTTTTACCAATAACTTGCTATTGACTCTAGATACAATAACAAGTTATACCAATTTGAATTCTGCATTTAACGCGCATATTTTTAAAATAGTTGGCCACTTAGGTATTCATGCTTTTTTTTATACCAGAGATGATTAAACTTTTTCAAAAATTATTTTCTTTCACATTTTGCATTGAAAATCAAAGTAAAATAATTTTTTTTCTCTAAGAAGCCCAACAATTATTATAATTTTCTTCTACCAATGTTTTGACACAAATAATGTAAAATATTGCTACAAAAAAAAAAAAAAAACGGTGGAATTCATTTACTTGTAGTCATGGTATTCAAAAATGTAAAGTAAGGCAAAAATGCATATATTTTCTTGTGGTTGGGATAGAACTTTTTTTATCAGTTTTCAGGACGGTCATAAAGTCTACTATGAGGCATTTCAGTGTTATCCATTACTTACGAGGCACCCTGTATATGTAATGAGTACTTATATGTAAAGAGTTTACAATTTTTACTCACTCATAATCATATTCTCATCACGGATAGCCACCTAGTTTTGTATGTAATGAGTACATTTAACATTTACATTTATGTAGTGAGTGCATATGAACTGTAAACAATATAAGCCAAGTTATATCAGAGTCAAAGAATGCCGAAAATATTATAATGTGTGCAGAAATCTATAGTATGAGTATAAACACTTACACACATTCATTTTTGTGCTGAGTACATATCTACATTTTCCCCTCACTTTACGAATCAAAAACGATTTAACTGAGTTGCAGTGACTTTTCACTATGAAGTGAAGGCTCACTGAAATTTCCAAGGAAAACTCCTTTAAAACAACTCCTTTCAGAAATAAAAAATAATAAATATTAATAAAACCACCACCGTTTTATGAATCATGAAAGATGGCAGATAGAGAACCTCAACTACGACTTAGAAACACAGAAATATGTTCAGGCTTCTTTTATTCCTTTTTTTAGTGAGACTCAGAAAAGTCGTTAATTTGTTTCACATTAACTATATTACCTTGCCATTGAGGTCCTTGATCCTGAACTCAACCTGTGCCCCTGTGCGTGTTTTTGTTTGAAGTGAACATCCTGAAGTGCTGAATCCTGATGCTGCCAATTAATCAATAGAAGTGGAAATAATTGTTTTGATATTATACACTCCTCGTCAACTGAATACGCACAAACATTTTTAATATACTTTATCCATTTTTTCCAAACAGTGATGGTTATTATGCCATCTGTTGATGCTAACTATTCCCTTAAGATGTTAAGCAGATAATTCCGAAAGAATTATCCAAAAACAACCGTGAGTTTTTCTTCAACCACTTGCAAAGTGTTTTATATGCAAAGTAGGAGTTTTTTTTTTAGTCAACTGAATAGGTACAACGCCATTTTCTTCGTTGTTTATAAGTTGTTTGGAGTGCTTGACAGTTTAAATTAACGATTTTAGTGTTTTCAGTAAAATTTAATTCTTGATTTCAAATTTTAAGAAAAATGGGTAGATCTACGTGTCTTAACAGTGTTGAAAAAGCTAAAATCGATTTACTTAGAGACCAAGGCCTAACTGGACGTGCAATAGCTGATAAAGTTGGCCGAAGTTTTAATGTAGTTTATTCTTTCTTGAAAAATAAAGATGCATACGGCAAAAACATGAAGGGAGGTAAGAAAACAGCAACAACAGCAGCTGAGAGACGAAGAATTTTAAGATGTGCATCAAATTCTTCTGATTCTGTGGCAAAAATAAAACAAAAAGTCGGCGTAGACGCAAGTTGCTCAATAGTATTAAGAGTAATCAACAACTCAAGCCATCTTAAACGAATGAAACTTAAGAAAAAACCACCACTTGACGAGAGACGGAAAATGTTGCGATTAGATTTTTCAAGACTTCACATGAGTTGGAAAAAAGAATGGTATCACGTGGTTTTTTCAGATGAAAAAAAGTTTAATTTCGATGGCCCTGATGGGTTCAACTTCTATTTTCACGACTTAAGAAAAGAAAAAAGATTTGTAAAGCGCCATCATAGTCGTGAAGGAGGTGTCATGATATGGGGAGCAGTCAGTTATTATGGAACAGTTGAGCTCGAGGTTGTAACATCAAGAATGACAGCAGCTGGGTATAAAGTAATTTTGGAAAGAAATTTTCCTAAATTTTCTAACATCTTTGGATCCATAAACTGGACCTACCAACATGATAATGCGCCTATTCACTCAGCGCGCATAATAAAAACATGGATAGAGGAGCAACAAGTGCAGTTGTTTCAATGGCCGCCGTACTCACCTGATCTAATCATCATAGAAAATGTCTGGGGATGGTTAGTACGCAATGTTTATGAGGGTGGTCGTCAGTTCGAAGACAAAGAAACCTTAATTTCTGCAATCAAATTAGCGTGGAGCGAAATTTCGTTAAATTACATTAAAAAGCTATACGATTCCATACCGGATCGAATTTACGAAGTAATTAAAAATAAAGGTGGAAGTACCCACTACTAAACTTAAACAAAAACTTGTTTCATTCCATTCCAATACCAATTTTAATTTTTGTACCTATTCAGTTGACTCAAAAAAAAACTTCTACTTTGCATAAGTTACACTTTGGAAGTGGTTGAAGGACAAACTCACGGTTGTTTTTGGATAAAACTTTGAAATTCTGTTATTTATATGTTACGAAAATTTTTACCATCAACAGATGGCATAATAACCATCACTGTTTGGAAAAAATGGATAAAATATATTCAAAAATGTTTGTGCGTATTCAGTTGACGAGGAGTGTATAGTTACAGTAGGTGTATAGAACCCACAATGTAGGCATATAGGAAGTTTCTCGCCAACACTCACTCAGAGACTTTATATGCAATATAGTTATATTGATGGTCATATTGACACACGGACATTATGGCTGAAGGCTTTTATAACAAATGGCTGATTGTTATGTGATTTGTTCGAATGGAGGGTGAATGAGGCAGATGCTTAGATGAGAGGAAAAGCATTCATATGGTGGGGCAAATCGTTCAAACTGATTTGGCTGCGAGAATAATAAAGCTTAAGTTGAATAATGTTTGAGGAGTATGAATCTAGTTGAAATTCAAACAGGATTATAAAATATGGGATTGTCAATTGTAATGATGTGGTCGCAATCGCCGTCGCCGTCGCCATCGCCATCGCGGTCGCCGTCGCGGTCGCCATCGCAGTCGGCGTCGCGGTCGCCGTCGCTGTCGCCGTCACGGTCGTGGTCGCGGTCACCGTCGCGGTCGCGGTCGCGGTCGCAGTCGCCGTCGCGGTCGCAGTCACCGTCGCGGTCGCGGTCGCCGTCGCCGTCGCGGTCGCCGTCGCGGTCGCCGTCGCCGTCGCGGTCGCCGTCGCCATCGCGGTCTCCATCGCGGTCGCCATCGCGGTCGCCGTCGTGGTCGCCGTCGCAGTCGCCGTCGTGGTCGCCATCGCGGTCGCCGTCGCGGTCGCAGTCGCCGTCGCGGTCGCCATCGCGGTCGCCGTCGCGGTCGCAGTCGATGTCGCCGTCGCGGTCGCCATCGCAGTCACCGTCGCGGTCGCAGTCGCTGTCGCGGTCGCCGTCGCAGTCGCGGTCGCCATCGCGGTCGCCGTCGCAGTCGCGGTCGCCGTCGCAGTCGCGGTCGCAGTCGCGGTCGCCATCGCGGTCGCCATCGTGGTCGCCGTCACGGTCGCCGTCGCGATCGCCGTCGCCATCGCGGTCGCCGTCGTGGTCGCCGTCGCAGTCGCCGTCGCGGTCGCAGTCGCGGGCGCGGTCGCCATCGCGGTCGCCATCGCGGTCGCCGTCGCAGTCGCAGTCGCCGTCGCGGTCGCAGTCGCCGTCGCCATCGCGGTCGCCGTCGCGGTCGCCATCGTGGTCGCGGTCGCGGTCGCGGTCGCCGTCGCCATTGTGGTCGCAGTCGCTGTCGCGGTCGCGGTCGCAGTCGCCGTCGCGGTCGCAGTCGCCGCCGCGGTCGCCGTCGCGGTCGCCGTCGCAGTCGCCGTCGCGGTCGCAGTCGCCGTCGCAGTCGCCGTCGCCATCGCGGTCGCCGTCGCGGTCGCCATCGTGGTCGCGGTCGCCGTCGCCATCGTGATCGCAGTCGCGGTCGCCGTCGCCATCGCAGTCGCGGTCGCGGTCGCAGTCACGGTCGCGGTCGCAGTCGCCGTCGCGGTCGCCATCGCGGTCGCCGTCGCGGTCGCTGTCGCCGTCGCGGTCGCCATCGCGATCGCTATCGCGGTCGCCGTCGCGGTCGCCATCGCAGTCGCCGTCGTGCTCGCGGTCGCAGTCGCCGTCGCGGTCGCCGTCGCGGTCGCCGTCGTGCTCGCGGTCGCAGTCGCGGTCGCTGTCGCCGTCGCGGTCGCAGTCGCCGTCGCCGTCGCCGTCGCGGTCGCCATCGCGATCGCCATCGCGGTCGCCGTCGCGGTCGCCATCGCAGTCGCCGTCGTGCTCGCGGTCGCAGTCGCCGTCGCGGTCGCCGTCGCGGTCGCGGTCGCAGTCGCCATCGCGGTCGCAGTCGCCGTCGCGGTCGCAGTCGCGGTCGCAGTCGCAGTCGCCGTCGCCATCGCGGTCGCCGTCGCGGTCGCCATCGTGGTCGCGGTCGCGGTCGCCGTCGCCATCGTGGTCGCAGTCGCGGTCGCCGTCGCGGTCGCCATCGCAGTCGCGGTCGCGGTCGCAGTCGCAGTCGCGGTCGCGGTCGCAGTCGCAGTCGCCGTCGCGGTCGCCATCGCGGTCGCCGTCGTGGTCGCCGTCGCAGTCGCCATCGCGGTCGCCGTCGCGGTCGCCATCGTGGTCGCGGTCGCCATCGTGGTCGCCGTCGCAGTCGCCATCGCTGTCGCCGTCGCCATCGCAGTCGCCATCGCGGTCGCCGTCGCCATCGCGGTCTCCATCGCGGTCGCCATCGCGATCGCCATCGCGGTCGCCGTCGCGGTCGCTGTCGCGGTCGCCGTCGCCATCGCGGTCGCCGTCGCGGTCGCCGTCGCTGTCGCCATCGCTGTCGCCGTCGCCGTCGCGGTCGCCATCGCAGTTGCCGTCACGGTCGCCGTCGCGGTCGCCGTCGCCGTCGCGGTCGCCGTCGCCGTCGCGGTCGCCGTCGCCGTCGCGGTCGCCGTCGCCGTCGCGGTCGCCGTCGCGGTCGCCGTCGCGCTCGCAGTCGCCGTCGCAGTCGCCATCGCGGTCGCCGTCGCGGTCGCAGTCGATGTCGCCGTCGCGGTCGCCATCGCAGTCACCGTCGCGGTCGCCGTCGCAGTCGCGGTCGCCATCGCGGTCGCCGTCGCAGTCGCGGTCGCCGTCGCAGTCGCCATCGCAGTCACCGTCGCGGTCGCCGTCGCAGTCGCGGTCGCCATCGCGGTCGCCATCGTGGTCGCCGTCACGGTCGCCGTCGCGATCGCCGTCGCCATCGCGGTCGCCGTCGTGGTCGCCGTCGCAGTCGCGCGGTCGCCGTCGCCATCGCGGTCGCCGTCGCGGTCGCCGTCGCTGTCGCCATCGCTGTCGCCGTCGCCGTCGCCGTCGCGGTCGCCATCGCAGTTGCCGTCACGGTCGCCGTCGCGGTCGCCGTCGCCGTCGCAGTCGCCATCGCGGTCGCCGTCGCGGTCGCAGTCGATGTCGCCGTCGCGGTCGCCATCGCAGTCACCGTCGCGGTCGCCGTCGCAGTCGCGGTCGCCATCGCGGTCGCCGTCGCAGTCGATGTCGCCGTCGCGGTCGCCATCGCAGTCACCGTCGCGGTCGCCGTCGCAGTCGCGGTCGCCATCGCGGTCGCCATCGTGGTCGCCGTCACGGTCGCCGTCGCGATCGCCGTCGCCATCGCGGTCGCCGTCGTGGTCGCCGTCGCAGTCGCGCGGTCGCCGTCGCCATCGCGGTCGCCGTCGCGGTCGCCGTCGCTGTCGCCATCGCTGTCGCCGTCGCCGTCGCCGTCGCGGTCGCCATCGCAGTTGCCGTCACGGTCGCCGTCGCGGTCGCCGTCGCCGTCGCGGTCGCCGTCGCCATCGCGGTCTCCATCGCGGTCGCCATCGCGATCGCCATCGCGGTCGCCGTCGCCGTCGCGGTCGCAGTCGCCGTTGCGGTCGCTATCGCGGTCGCCGTCGCGGTCGCAGTCGATGTCGCCGTCGCGGTCGCCGTCGCAGTCGCCGTCGCGGTCGCAGTCGCTGTCGCGGTCGCCGTCGCAGTCGCGGTCGCAGTCGCGGTCGCAGTCGCGGTCGCAGTCGCTGTCGCCGTCGCGGTCGCCATCGCGGTCTCCATCGCGGTTGCCGTCGCGGTCGCCGTCGTATTTTTATAATACTATGTGCATGGTCAATGCTTAAACAGAATTATTTAACGAAAAATCATTAAGCGTATGTGTGGTCCAAAAAAAGTATATCTGATGTTTTCAGCTAAAATTTTGTCTTTAAATTATTAAAAATCGATATATTTTTCTCTTCAAACTCGATTTGCGGCTAAGCTAATAATATCCATCATAGCGACTTAAAATGATATATTCGTGATCTAAGGTGTGCCATACTGCATCGATGTAACACACAACTCACGATATGAAAAACCGGATTGTCACTTTAAACGTGATTTGTGGCTAAACTAAGCGTCCCAGAGGTGTCAAACTTGACACCTTTAAACATGATTTGCGGCTAATCTAAACATCGTAGCGAAAATGGGATATTTGTGATCTAGGAAGTGTTCTCTTCCCATTGATGTATCTATCGCACGATAAGAAAAAAACAACTCCGCAAAATTGATGTTTGCCCTTTAAACTCCATTTGTGGCTTAACTAACAATCGTGCCCACTTAAAAATGGCATATTTGTTATCTAGGGAGTGATTTCATTTCATCGATGTATCAAATGATATGAAAAACCGACTTTTATCTTTAAACTCGATTTGCGAGCCAAAGAAGAATCGTAGACCCCCCAAATTTTGCACATTCAAACTTGATTCGCGGCTAAACTAAGCATTTCACAACTAAAAATTGCATATTCGTGATCTAGGGAGTGATCTCTTTCCATCGATGTATCGCACAATACGAAAAACCGACTTTTCACTGTAAATGTGATTTGTGGCTAAACTAAGCATTTCAGAGGTGTCTAAGAAGTGTTCCCTTCCCATCGATGTATCGCACGATAAAAAAAAAAACAACTTCGCAAAAGGAAAAGGTAATGTTCTTCAAGCTAATTGCTCACAATTTGAACATTGCATAGGTAAGATTACCTCAACCTGACGATATTCACAATCCGGTTATTTTTGGAGGGAGGACGTATAGTTTGGACGCAAATCGAGTTGAAATATAAACATTAAATCATTAAATTAAAGAAAGTTATTTTTTTTTTTTTTTTTTGTAAAAAAGTTTCTTTTTTATAAAAAATCATTTTCTTACTAAAAAGTTATTTTCTTCTATTTCAATTAAATCCAATTCAAAACAAAAAACGTAATGATCCCTCTTTGGACTCGGATCTCGGACTCACATTTGAGTACCTAACGATTACTTTTCGTTACCTTCGGATCCGAGTACCAAACGATTACTTTTCGTTACTCTGGTAATCGTTAGTAATCGTTACTCAAAAAAGTACTCGATTACTTTGATTACTAACGATTTCTTACACCACTACTCAAAATTGATAGTTTTTCAAAATTTTACGTTGTTTGTTTTTTTTTTTTTTTTTGAAATTCAATAGTTATACGTATACACTTTCATTATTTTTTAATTAAATTTGAAAAATAGACAGCCTTTTGTCTCAGACTCATATTTTAGATAATTACAAAAATTAATTTTTACTTTAAAAAATCTTCTTTTATAAGTATTTACCGTAAAATCGTATTTTTTTAAAAATTGTATTCTGTTCCTATTGGCGACAAAAATTGATCGGCTTGAAATTCTGAATATTTGCTGTCAGGTAAAAATATCTCCAGTTAGTGCTAACAAAATTGTTCAGGGTTGAAAATTAGAACAATAAATTTTTTGTTTCGCACTCCCATTCTCCCTCTTAAAAAAAATATAATTTTTACATGCTCTATATGGTTTCATATTAGTTTAGTGTAAAATAAAATCGAGGTTTTAATAAAAACTAACATTACGAAAAAAGTGATTTTCGGTATGCCAGCCGTCTTGTCGGTCAGTTTGTCTGTGCGTCTTGAGCAGGTACATCGATTATAGCCTAAGACTTTAAACAGATTTGCTTTAAGTTTTCCTTTTTTAATGTGATTCAATACAGAACAAATGTTTGTCTTATCTCATCTAGAACGGTATAAAACTATTTTGGTCTTATCAAGTTTTCTCGATAACAGCTATAACGATTTTGATTCAACTTCTAACATGTAGGTACTAGAAGACTTTCAATATCAAGGCATACCAGGGACCTGTTTCATCAAACACTTTTCACCTTTTTTCTTGCAACTTTTCACTTTTACTTTGTAAATTTCGTTTCACCAAACGCAAATATGCAAAGAGAAAATTATACAAATGAAAAGTTTTCCTCTTTGCAAATTATGTTTCACCAAACGTACATTTGCAAAGTGATAAGTTATTTTCTGCAAAGTTAAAAGTTTTGTTATAGTTTGCAAAGTATTTGTTCTTTTTGTTTCACCAAATAAATAAATTTTGCAAATTATATTTAGAATTTCGAAAAGCTTTATAATAATATGCAAAGAGAAATTTTCACTTAGGTTAGGTTAGGTTAGGTTAAAGTGGCTGTCAGGAAAACGGCTAACACACTTAGACCATAATTAGGTCCGTTGTGATACCACATGATAGGAATGAGGAGATTATCCTCATTACGAAAACCATTCGGAGCTTTTTATGAAGCGAGAGAGACAGTGTATGTCTGTATTAGCCAGATCGCTTGGATCATTGAAAAAGTAGTCCCCCAGAAGGAGTCTGCGCCTCTGTGAAAGAGCAGGACATGTGCAGAGGAGGTGAGGAATTGTTTCCTCCTCCTCTTCGTCCATGCAACTTCTACAGAAGTCATTTGAGAAAACGCCAAGTCTTGTGGCGTGTTTTCCTATAAGGCAGTGTCCTGTTATGACACCTATTACGGAGCTAATTTGTGATCTGCTAAGTGATAGCAAACTTTTAGAGCGCCTAGGGTCTAGCGATGGCCAGATTTCTTTTGTGGCCAGACATGTAGTAAGGTTTATCCATCTAGAGTTTGCTTTCCTTGCAGAGTTTTGTTTTAGCAAAAGTTTACACGTAGCGATCGGTATACCTATGTTCCACCTGTTAGGCAAAACGGGCATTAGAGTTCCATTTCTGGCAAGTTCATCGGCTTTACAATTTCCCGGAATATCTCTATGGCCCGGCACCCAAAGAAGGTGAATATTAAACTGTTCCGCCATCTCTTCAAGAGACGATCGACAGTTTTGGGCCGTAACAGAGTTGGTAGAGACAGAGTTGAGAGATTTAAGTGCTGCTTCACTATCTGAGAAGATGCGTATATCCGATGTTGATATCACGTTTTCTCTCAACCAAGACAGAGCTTCTTTAATTGCCAGGATTTCCGCTTGGAATACGCTACAGTGGTTAGGGAGCCGGAAGGAGAGACTTAAATTAAGTCTGTCTGAGTACACTCCGCCACCCACTCCTTCCTCAGTTTTCGACCCATCAGTATAAAAATGAACTGAATCACCTTTGTGAGGGTCCCAAACATCCCAAGATTCTCTTGAGGGTATAGTGACCTGGAAACTTTTGTCGAAATTTAGTTTGGATGTGGTGTAGTCGGAATGACAAGGAATAGATTCATATAAGTCTAGAATTTTAGTATGACCGATAGAGTTGTTGGTCCATTGAGAAATGGCTTTCAGGCGGACGGCTGTGTTCGCAGCCATTTGCTTGCCATATATATCGAGGGGTGTGAGGCTGAGGAGTATGTCTAGTGCAGCTGATGGTGTCGAGCGGAGAGCTCCACTTATGCACATACTTGCTGATCTCTGGACCTTGCTCAGCTGGTCACAGTACGTAACTTTATCTAGAGCAGTCCACCAAATTGTTACCCCATAAGTGAGAATCGGTCTTACGACCGCAGTGTAGAGCCAGTGAGTTATGGCAGGGGATAGACCCCATTTAGTACCTATAGCTTTTTTACAGGAGAATAAAGCAACAGTGGCTTTTTTAATTCTCTCTTGAATATTAGGTTTCCAGCTTAGTTTTTTATCCAGTATGAGACCTAAATATTTGGCTTCATCTGAAAAGGAAAGTGGAACACCATTAATTGTTGGAGGATTTATCTGTGGAATTTTATATTTCCTTGTGAAGAGGACAAGTTCTGTTTTGCGGGGGTTTACACCTAGCTCACAACGTTCTGCCCATTTTATTAGCTTGTTAAGAGCGGTTTGAAGAAGTTCTGTAAGAACCTGGGGGTGTTTCCCTGATATAGCTATTGCAACATCATCGGCATACGCAATCACTTTGAATCCTTCACCCTCCAGGACAGTCAGTAAGTCATTTATGACCAAGTTCCATAGAAGTGGTGAAAGGACCCCACCTTGTGGTGTGCCTCTAGTGACAGATCTTCTCTAGTGACAGATCTTCTATTTTCACTTGCAAATAAGTGTTTTTTGTGAAAAGTTGTCTTCAGAAATAGCCATACCCTAATGCAGTAATTTAAGAAGCGATAGTGCTTATTCTTTCAGTGAATGATGGTTAATAACATATCCAGTGGAACAGATACTTAACAGTCTCTGAAAACAGTTTTGGTATGAGATGTAGGTAGGTAAATATACTTGTTATTGTTATTGTTTGCAATGTAAACATTAAATTCTTTAAGAATATTGAAGGAAAAGTTGCTTTGTTAGGAATATCTTCGCATGCAGCGGGTAAAATCGTTTAAAAGTTCCTTATTCGATCAACACTTGAACAATAATATCATCTTTTCCGTCTTCTGATTGGTTCAGTTCATTTGTAAATTCTTTAATTTTCAACGTCAACAATTTATTAATTATTGACCAAATTGATACAGTTTAAGTTTACTTCGCAACTTCGCAAAATTTGAATTCAAATACAAAGTTCTATTTTAAATTGGTGAAACACTTTTGCTTTTCACTTTTCAAAAATAGTCTAAAAAATGATAAGTGAAACACTGCACTTTTACTTTGCCGGAAAATATTTTTTGTCAAATTTGCAAAGTGAAAAGTGAATAGTGGTTGGTGAAATGAGCCCCAGGTTCTCGCCAAAAAAAAATTCGAAGAACGGAAACAAATATTTGGGTTTTTTTTTTAGCAAATAGTCGGCTTTTACTTCTTTTAGGATATTCCCGAATATCTCCTTATTGGTTTTGTTGATTTTCTTATAATTTTGCAACTGGGTACTTCTACGTTATTCAAAAATATAGTAAACGAATAAAATAAATATTTTCTTGGTTCTTTTCAACCTCAACACGCTTAAGCATTTTATTTAAATCTTATCAAAGTCTCTAACTAAATGACACTTTAAGTTCTCAACAAATCTGAAATCGAAATACATAAAAAACACCAATTTCTACTTCGGATATTGAGAATTTGATAAGTAAAATAATATTTTCAAACTCTCAACTCATACATACACCTCACACGTCACACGCATAAAATATCCTAGTCCTTGAAAGATTTCTCAGAGTCCGTGTGTCCAGATCTGTACATGATGTGATGTGTGTTATGGCTGGGAAAGAGCAAATAACTTTGGAATTCAAAACAACTAGCTTCAAAGAAACTTACTAACTTCTTCGACATCACCTGATGATAAAGTTTTGATTTTTCTTTACAAATTTTTTCTGGTGGTTACAGAAAGAAACAAAACTTAAGATGTGTGCAAAGCAACAAAAATAAATCTTATAAGATTTCTTCAATTGGAAAAAATGTTTCCACAATTTGTGAGCTCACTTTCGCAAACTTTGCAGTCAGAAGCAAACACGTGGCCATCATTCCTCTTCAATTATGTCATTTTCATCGAAAGATAAAATTGCATACAATCAGCTGTAGCTCTACAAAAAGCATCACGAATCATCACATCGATGTATATCTCCTCATAACTATGTATATAAATGTACCACAACAGAAGAGGAAGCTGATTATCCTTTTCAGATATGAGTAGGTATTCGATAAATAGACAGGAAATTGCTTTGGGAAAATGAGACAATTTACTCTGCGAAGAAACGACCGACATTGCTACTTGCATATCATAACACGTCACATGTCGCTGCACGAGATGTCACACAGGTCCTTCTTCATCTATATATAGAGCTAGACCCAACGCTCCAACGTTCGTTCTTCCTCTTTTTTTCCCCATTCAAGAAGTCATTGAAATTCCTCCGTGTCGTTTCTCTTTTGTGGCAACGTATCTGCCCGAGTGTTATGCAACATTCGAGAGTGATCTGCGAGTTTCTTCTTGAAGTGCCTACTCTCAACTCAGAACTCACTTTGAAGGAAGGAAAGAGTTTTCTTTTCCCTGCAATGTTATGCACAACGGAAAACCCTACCTACCGGTGACAAATATTGAAATTATCTTATAGCAAGGAGTGAAAAGTTATACTCTCTCTCGTTATCGAAGAATCTAGTTAACAGCTTGTAAAATAATATGGAATCCTTTTGAAGCAACCTTTATTCAGTCGCAGCACAGGGTGATCCATATTCTTCTATTATGTATCTATGTATCAGTTTGAAAAATGCGAAAATATATAAGTACATGTTTGCTGATGCTATACTGCGGATGACGACGACGTCGAACGATAGAGATCCTACATTATTGGGTTCCAGTTTCCGAATTTAATAATATGCTGCAGGATGTGCGAAAGCGGAAACGATATGAGTGTTTGGCACATGTTGGATGTGTCAACTGTTATCTGGCTATGCCAAACAACTCTACTTATATTTGTATAACCACGCAGCAAGAGACAGCACATTTCAAAATATTGAAGGAATTCATATATGAGAAGTGAAATATGATGTTGAAGGGAATTTTAATACAATTTATCAAAGTCATATTAAATACCTATTGGCGTTTTGTGTGCATTTTTGTGTACTGTGAATTTTGTTTAATATACTTAGTAGGAACACTCTTTTCAAAATGTGGACAAAGGATGACGCAAAATTGAAAAGAAGAGATAAAGAAATATTTTGTAAATATTTACATTTGTGTGTAAATAAAACACGTGAGCGAGTCATGGACACAAAAGCAACCGTGGTGGGTTTGAATTTGAATATTGAACTACAAAGACAAGAGATTTTTATTAAAATTGTTGGTGTAGAAAACATACTTAGCTGAGGAAATTAAAAAACATCTCATTTTTAATATTGTCTGTTTTTTTGTAACGTTTTGACGTGCTAATATCCATATTATTGGAGGGTGTTTACTCTTCTCCTAGTTACGCTAAAATTTAGGGCTGGCCACGAGACGAGATAAGTTCCGGTCTTGGTAACAGTCTCACATGACGAGACCGAGACGAGAATAGACTGCCTTTAAAGCATCCGAGACGAGACCGAGACCAAACTGTATATTTGAACCGACATTTACCGAGAGTCTCGCCAACTCGTCAAAATGCTTATACATAAATGCTTTTGCACCTATTGCAACTATATAGACGCTGTTCACATTCGACTGACTCATCCGACTTTTTTTGACTTTACAAATGAAACATCAACAAAAATCCACAAGTTTAAAAAAAAATTTGAATTTTCGTGGATTTTTTTGTTGGCGTTTTCTTTTGTAAAATCAAAATGAAGAGGAAGAGAATGGAGTATAAACTATATTTTGATAATATTTCGTTCCAAAAGTCAGCTTCTCGAGATGAGACCGAGACGAAACCGGGACGAGACTGCAAATTGAAATTTTATCGTGGAAAAGGCGTGAATGAGATCGAGACGAGGCTTAATTGCACAAGACCGACACGAGACCGAGACGAGACTGAAAATTTTGGATTTTAACGAGACCGAGACGAGAATTACAAAAGTCTCACCGTGTCTCGTCTCATGGCCAACACTACTAAAAATTTATTGACATGCTTCTAATCTTACTTTTATTACTAGTTCTAGTTCTATAGCTAATATATAATTCTACTACTATTATTTGTACTATTGTCTACTACAATTATTTATTTATAATAATACTTCTACTACTACCAGAATTACTTCGTCTTCTACTACAACTTCCAACTCTACAAGTACTCTTACTACTACTTCCACTAATCTTTCTTCTACTAATCTTCTGCAGACAAACGTAAACGCTTCGCAGGAACTTATTAAAATTGTTAAGTATTTACTTCTACTAATACTACTTCCACAATTTAGGCAACGAACGAATATTTTCGGAAACCACATCATATGAAAATATAAAAATTAGCTACACAGAAAGAAATATTACGACCGAACGTACGTTGTTGGAGTTTAAAGACCACCAGGTTTTAGTAAAAAAGCATTTATCGATGAAATAATAGAAATCATTTAGGGCAAATAGGAAGAATAGAAAAGTGTCACTAAGACTGATGAATGTCATTACTGAATATACCAGGGAAGATCCAAAGAAGGGGACGAAATCACTAATTGACCACATCTTTATGTAAGCAGAGTTGAGTTGACATACAAATTAATTCCGCTTTGATCGGAAGTGGTGTCACCGATCATTACCCAACCTTATAATCCCCAGATGTAATAACAACAATACACAACAACATAGTCAGTCAGTGGGGGGGGGGTGTTGGAATTGCGGGAATGCATGAATAATAGAACGATTATCTCCGACGCACGGTGGATTTTACTTACAACATTTTTAAAATTCAACGCTTTTCCTCAATTATATAATGTTTAATGTATTAAGTCGTTTCCGACCCTTTCAAGGAATTAGTACCAAAAAAATGTTGATGATGACGCAGTACTTGAATTTTTCAATTTTCAAAAAAAAAAAAAAAACAAAAATAAATAATAATAATTTTTCGGAAAGGGGGTGTTGTGACGGCTCAGTATAGTAAGATACACAGTGGACTGTCATTTTAAGAGTGTCTTTATTTTGGTAATTCTCTTCTTATATGTAGGTATAATTCTTGTTAATCTTTTTTCCTAGTTTATCTAAATAATGTGCATAATGCATACAATGCACATGCACATCTGGTCTCTAGGTTGAACAGTTTTCGCCGAGACAGCAAGTCTTGGCGCTTACTGTTCCGCATTTCATCATTTGCGTCACCTACTTAAAATACTTAAATTATTATGTTTGTCTAAACATTTTGCGGGGCCTCAGGTTCGATTAGTGTCACTGGGTTTTCGTTGCACACCTTATTTAATATTTGAAATCGTCTGTGGGTCATAATGGTTGGATTGATTACGACTGCTGTCGGCACATTTAGGTCGTGTGTACGATGTTTTTGAAGTCGAAATTTATATATGATTACTAGGCATATAATGATGATCGTAAATGTTAATGACCCTGTAGCTGCATGGTGGCTTATTGTTCTCCATCTGTGTGGGCTCATCGTAAGTACCTTTTGTTGTTGGATGAGTGACCTTAAACGGTCTGATGTTTTAAGAATGGTTTCCCCGGTTAAGACTGTTGAATGGAATTCTTCTTCCTTGGCTTCAGCGATATTCCAGGTCATTGGATGGGTATATGATTGGTATTGTATCCAACTGCTCAGAGATGATAATGTTTTGGGGTGTTCGGAGGATGCATCCATCCTTAATTTGGATAAGTCCAATACTGTTAAGCTCGACGTCTTCGTGTATGTCATTACACATAACTGCTGCGGAAGTGGGTCTGCTCGCTATGAAGAACCATGTATTTCTTTGATATACATGTTTGGATGCTATATTTGGAACAGATAGCGTTTCATAGTTGCATCTCTTCTTTTCTCGCCTATGATATATTTCATCGATAATGCAATTCGGGTTAGTATCGATCTCACTTATAACTGATGGGGAGCACAAGAAGCTATGTTTGTCTTCCGGTATGCATTGTTTGAATTCCCGTTCTGATAGTTCGAAATACGTTTGGCTGTTGTAATCTGAGGCGATTACTGATTTTTCAATTACTGGTATTGAGTACGTTTCATTCGTTAGCTGTTGCGGGATAAGAGTGGCTCTGATGACATTGTATTTTGTAGAGGTACAAAGGTGAATGTACCAATGTGCACTGATGTGAGTCTCATTTCGTTGGGCGTCCATCTTTTGTTCAGGCTTTGCGCTGATGGTTATATCTTGTGGTAGTCGTCTTGAGGCATCTTGAATAAGAACCATTAGTTCTCCTGGTGTTATGCTTTCGAATAAATCGGCTTTTTTGAGCGAGATTTTTAGCAAGATGTTATAACGTCTGTTTACTTCTTCCATTACTACCAGGGCTAGATTATAAGCCGCAAGTAGATGTATATCTACTCGATTCAGATCTTTTTTGTACCATTGGTCTTCTACTTTATTGATTTCCGCAGTGGCTTGATTCAACTTGTGTGTTAGTGAATTTAATTTATCTTTGGTTTGCTTTTCTAGATATCCTATTTCACCTGTTGTTGCCAGCATAAGGTTTGTTTGGTGTTGATTTGCTTGTATCAGTTTTATTTGGTCATCTCGTAGTGTATTAATGTCGGTGTAAACTTCTTCATTGACACCAAATATATTTTGAAGCGTGGTGCCGAGTAGGCTCGTCTTTTCCTGCTCTGAACGGAGTCGATTACGTTTATATCTCGTAACAGTAATGATTGCTTGTCTTTCAGATGATTAAAAAATTCCGTGCAGTGTATTTCCTTGGGTCTTGCCTTTGCTCGCTGATATATTTGTACCATTTTTGATACAGTTCCATTTATGATCTCGGTATCTTTTGTAGTGTTGAGTTGGTAGCTGAATTCTATTTTGAGAGCTCCTTGCCTTATTTGGGCCTCTCCTATATGTTCAATGTAGAGTCCTGATTTTGGATGTGTTATATTGAATGTAGCTTCTGCCATTTTGAAGCTGCACATCATTAGCAGCCGGAGTGATAACATAGACATTGGTTTACTCGATGTTCTACTCTTATTTCTACGGCTTTGGTACTCGGTTAATGTAATTTTTCTTTTCTTCTCAGGTTGTTCTTCATTGGCAACTTCTTTCTGATTGATCCAATCAACTGGTCTTATCTTCCGTCTTAGAGTTGGTTTCGCCTTTGTTAGATTAATTGACACAAAATTGGCGTACACGTCTTCTGTGGGTTCTTCTGTAGGCAATTTACAAACATTAACTATGGGTCGTTCGAAATAGGAATCCGTCCCTACCCGTACGGTTACTACTCTTGTATTACCATCCTTTCCGGGATGAACCTCAACTATTCTTGCTAGTTTCCATTTTGCTGGAGGTAGATTCTCATCTTTGAGTAATACCAAGTCGTTTGTTTTGATGGGTTTGGTGTGGGTTGCATATGTGGAACATTTTTATTTTATTCAAAACTCTCTTTGTGAGGTGGTAACATTTTTGTTTTTAAATCGCATTAGTATCTTTGTAAAAAATTTCATATTGAAGGCTCGTTTTAAGACCGATTTTAAGCTTTGTTTTATTTCACACCCTACAACAATGTAAGACAAAACATAATAATTCTTTTCTTCAACGGGATGGTTGTTTTCGTTTATAAAAAAGTACTGTTAGGTTACTTATTTGAAAGAATGTCAGTTTGTAACCGCCAAACAACACTTTCATTCATCTTCATTAATTTCCTTTTTATCTTTTATATAATTCACAGTCTTACTTTCATTAACTTTAACTTTTGTATTTGTTCAAATTTGCTTAAATTTAAAATTATTAATAAGTAGGTCTCGATCTCGGACTCGCATGGCGAGACCGAGACTATACGAGACGAGACTGGCTTTAAAGCATCCGAGACGAGACCGAGACGAGACTGTATATTTGAACAGAAATTTACAGAGAGTCTAATAAATTGAAAAATCCAATTTCAGTTAATCATTTATTTTCTTCTGCACGTATTCAAACTATAATCGAAAAAATATCGTTCCAATAATCAACAAGTTGGCCGGAAATCGTTTTTTTTCGGAGACGAGACCGAGTCGAGACTTAACTATACGAGACCGACACGAGACCGAGACAAGACTGAAAATTTTCGATTTTAACGAGACCCAGACGAGACTTTTAAAAGTCTCGCATAGTCTCGTCTCGTGGCCAGCCCTAGTATTAGTATTAAAATGTACCAAATTCGAAGAAAAGATAGATAATTAAAAGTATATTTCACTTTTTTTGGAAATCATTGGCGCAAAATTTTAAACAACCTATTGTTAAGGGCTTAACATTTTACAAGTTAACAATTTCCTAAGTATTCAGCAATTTACTATCTATTCCAACATTTTAAACCTTTTGCTAACTAGTAAATTGCAGTTGTAGGGTTTGAATTTGACGAACACAATTTTTGTTTTTATGCGTTGTAAATTAATTATATGCTAACGGAAACCCATCATGTGCTTGAAATAAGTATTCGATATTTATCATTTTAAATTCATTATTTACAAAAAAAAAAATGAAAAAAAGAAAAAAAAGTTGGGCACCAGCAGGACTCGAACCTGGAACATTTGGGTCTTTTCATATGGATTTATTACGATACTAAAAGGATAAAATAGCCAGTTGGTGATTTTAACTTTAGTAAAATGTTAAGGGATATTACGATGCTAAACTCGTTTAAAATTAGAAAAACACAATTTTTAACCTAGTATCATACTTAAAATGATTTTACATCGTACTAAATCGTCTTAAATTTTGCCCCATAGTTTTTAAATCGCTTTATTTCTTTACTGGTCATTGGTTGGCGTTAGGCAATAACGCCCAAGGCAAAAGCGCCCAAACCGATTCGGAATTATCACTCTAAAAAATTCTGAAGAAATTGTTGTTGTATTTTTGTTTCCAGTTTTGGGCGTTTATTCTGTTTTTTGAGATATTTATCTAGATGAAACAACGCCCAAAATTTTACTTTCAAATAGACGAACTGGAAATAAGGCCCAAAAAATGAAAATATTGCCAAAACAATTACAAAACAATGAAATTATGCCCAAATACAAGGAAATATCGCCCAAAATAACTCTGAATACCTCTCATGGTATGGTCAGTCACCAGGCAGGCGTATATGTTGTCAGTTGGTGTGCTTTCAGTTTATTTGTAATAAACAGTACTTTGGGTGGCCCGCTTCGCGGGTGCAAGGATTTTAACTCCCTTTTCGGGTTGTTGTTAAAATCAATAGTAACAAAATTTAATTTCAAACAATCACCAACAATTTGGTTTTGTTTACTGTGTACTTACACAAAGTGCAGTCATCTTGAAATTTGACAAGCTGCGCCCGATAATTACCTTAGATGTGTGTATTGTGACACTGTGAGCTAGAAGTTCCTTTAGGCAACCAATCAGGAGTTCCTCCAGACAACAAGAACTTGCCGTGGCCAACCCCACAACCAAATTATTAGCACAAATACAACATCTATTACAAGTTCAATTATGTTAGCTACTTCACTAATTTAATTCATATTACAAACTATTTTGTTAATGTGTTATATTTGTTAATTAGGTGATTAAACTTCTCTGAGCCTTCATTTCTACCCATGCCTACAGTCGAGAAAATTTCTTTTACAGATTAAGGTTATAGTAAATGCATCTCATCAAGTTAAAGCAACTTGAAGTCCATGAGTTATAAAGCTTTAGTTTACAATATTGATAATATGTGTTTAACGGCTTCGTATGAATAATATTTTGTTTATGAATTCTTAATTCGAAAACTTGTAGGTTGTTGTCTTAAAGGTAATCAATTGAAATCGTTAAAGCTTACAAGTACCTGGGAATGACCATAACTAGTAACCTTAATATGGAAACTCACCTCAAGGACAAACTGGTCAAAGCCAAAAGTGCAATATCTGCAACATGGAAAAGATGTTTCTCAAACAAATTGATAACTCATAGTGTGAAGTATAAGGTCTTTGTAGCGGTGGCAGAATCTATTATGATGTACGCAGCACAGGTTTGGGGAGGTGAAATGTATGAAACGGTCGAAAAACTTCAGAGGTTCTTCATTAAAAAATGTTTTCGTCTACCAAAAAACACCCCGAACTACATGGTCATAATCGAGACAGGACTGTCACCACTTTTTATTAAAACACTAAAGTGTCATGTTGAGTATATCACAAAAGTACTGAATATGCATAACGAAAGGCTTCCTAAAATTCTAGCATTGCAAACAATTGGAAAGAAAAACCTGTGGTATAGAAAGCTTGAAGAACAAGCTACATACTGTGGAACCAACATGCGAATACTGGAAGAAAATGGAAGATATTGTAAAGATGACCTATTAGATCTTGTTTCCAAAGTAGATGAGCAACTTAGAATTGACTCGGTAAATCAGGCTAAATCTTCGGTGCATAGATCTATATACAACAATCTTAATCACAATTTATGCGAACGTAACTACTTCCACAACGAAAATAAGCAGGAGGTTATCTCGTCGATTTTCAAAATGAGAGGAGAGCTGATAAGTCTTCACTACATACCACATCGAGAGGATCTTCCTGTTTTCTGTAGCTTATGTAACTTGAGGAAAAGAGAAGACGTTATCCATTTCATAGGGAAGTGCCCAATTTTATGTGAAATACGGAGAAATGCATTAGGCAGCAATTTTAAATCAGAAGAAGAAGTACTCGCCCTTCTCAACTGCGAAGGAAACATCTACCAACTTTTCAATTATTTTCAAACAGCGATGTCTTATCGCAACCTAATTATAAACGAAGCTTTTTAAAGAAAGCAGTTTTTATTCTTAAAAATCAAAAAATTATTACTTGCTTTTAAAAAACAAACTTTAATTGCTTTGTATTGTACATGTAGTTTATTATTATTTTTAAATTGATGTCAATCGGGCAGACGGCAAAGCCAAGCTCATACGATTTAATGCAATTACAATATTTTCTTGTAAACAATGTTATATACACTTTTGAAATAATAAATCAATCTATCTATCTATCTTAAAGGTAGTCAGCACTCAATAAATGTTTCTGAATTTTGTTTAGGAATAAATCGATATTTTGACCAGTTCTTGATAATCCTAATGGTGGGCTTCAGTTCAGTGTTTGAAAAAGATTATCACTTATTGTTACAGAAAGATCACTAAAAAAGGAAATATTTTTATCAGTTGTTTAAAAGAAGCCACCAAAACCATTAAAATCAAATATCATTGATTTTCCTGTATCTTAAGGTAGGTGGATGGAGAGCCTTTATACAAAAACTATCTCATAGTTTCTTTCAGTTTCCAAGGTATGATTCATTCGAATGGTTTCTGGGACACTTCAAGTTTGTTTTTTAAATTTCTGGTGATCAAAAACAATGAGAACAAAATCTACAGCTGCTGAAAAACATATATTTAATATTTTAAACCATTGCTTATCCTATTCCAGATGTCTTAAATCTTAAAAAAGCTTATAATAACTATTCAATTTATTTCAAGTATATTTGCTGGTCTTTTGTTCAAATTGTATTTCAATGCTTCTTTTCCGAGTGGAGCTGCCATTGAAATGGCAACTATATCCTCTTGGGGACAGTGAATCTGCCAGAGCGCTTCTCGTTCTCATAAATTCATTGACCACAATATGAAAATGTTACAAAGGCAACAATTTCAAAGCTTAAGTCCGTTGCCAAACAAAAACAAAACACACATTCACACAGGCATGCTGTGTATTATCTAAGAGAGAAACCTTTGCATTCATACAATTTTGTGGTGTAAATGGTCAAGTCCTGCTGTTGTACACTTTGTGCGCTAAAAGCAATAGCGGTGACGAGAATATATACCATCAACAATAACCAAGGTCTTTTGGACAAAACCAACTCACTGACAATTGTATGTGAAAAGACCGAATAAATGGCGTATTCGTCAGTCTTTGCTGCTGATGGTTGGTTTGGTATTCCAGTATGGTTTACGCTAGATTTTCATTTTTATTATTTTTTTTTTCTATTTTTCGTCTATGGTTTTCATTTGTGTGGTTTTCTCTTTTGCTTTTCGTTTGTTTGTGGCAAAGTCTGAGTTGAATTCGAGAAGAAAGTTGATGATTGCAAGAGAGGGCGACGAATCCTCCTTGACTATGAACTGGACCATGTGACACAAAAGTTGTGTCCTTTCTTGCGCAGTAGTTGTTAACCTTAAAGCAGTTGTGTGTGTTGGAAGGTCGATCGGTCTAATAAATTGGGAATAAATTTAACACCTTTTGGCATACAGAACACGTACCAAACGAAATCAACTCGCCAATAGACCTTGGGAGGGAGTTAGAGGGTGTTTTTTATTTTCTTCTATCTGAAAAATAGTCAGACTTTTCTTGAGTGAAGAAAAATAAAATTTATCGAGTGCGTATGTTGGTATAAGAAAGTACCTATTTGTATACATATATACCTTTTGAATGGTTTTAGTTCTTCACCAACTGAGCTCCTGGAGGTGATTTCAATTGCTGCCACGAAGGACAATCGCTAAAAGACTAGGGAGAGATCTCCCACTGTGAGCTCGAACAGCATCTTCTTGAACAAAAATAAATTGACTCCCATTCATGCATGCTGTAGCTGTATTAGGAGAACCAAGGACTTTTTGGAAAATAGTCACCTGCAAAGCATTATATTAACGGTTGTGATGGCAGGGTACAGTGTGGTGTGGTTTTCTGGTCTGGTATATCTGATGGTGTGAAATATGGAAGTCATCACTTGGAAGAGAAGCAATGGGTGCGGTTTTCTTATTAAATTTTGTGCAACGTCACATTTTTCAATTACTCCACGTCCGTTCTCCATTGTTGGGCGTCTTTTCAATTAAGTCAAGCGAAATTAATGAGTGAAATAAAAAAATATTGCTTCGAACTTTCCCTCCAAAGTTCTTATAATGGAGAAAAAAGTTTCTAAGCACATAGAAGCTATTTGATTCAATTGAAGTTGAGCTGATGGTGGAATATATCTTTATTGAAAATTAAATAATGGAGATGAAGAATTTGGAAGCATTTAACACTGTTTAAGTACAAATAGATAGGTTTAATGAAAGATGAAACCTACTTGAATTTAAGGAACTACTAAGGGTTTTAAAAATTAATATTGCAAAGCAAACTTCACTGGCAAGACATCAATAACTAGTTAATGCCATAAATATTAATATTGCAGAAAAGATTTAAGTCATCAAATAAATACAATCAAGGTATCTTTAGGAGATGAGATTGAGAAAAAATAATTGAAGTGTGCAAAAATTGTGACATTTGTCAATAAATTAAAATAAAAGTTGAAATAATTAAATAAAATATCCTAAAGAATTATTTTGGATCTTATGATCGTTTATTTTTGAATATAAAGTGTTACCGACAAACCAAAAATCAAACTATGGAATAAAAAAAGGCTTCTCAAGCATTTCAAGATTCTGTTAATCTGTTAGACAAATCAAATAATTTTTTTTCATTCGAAGTAATTACTAAAACTTTTCAAACTGAGGACTGAAATTTCACGTGGATAATAAATTATGGTTTCACAATGCTTATTCACGTGAATTTCAAACCGCTTTTATTTTTCACTCCACTCAGAGGTGAGTACTAGGCTTAAAGGTGATATTTATTTCACAACGATGAAATTCATAACGAGAGTTGAGTACCCAAAATCTGAGAGCGAAATATGAACCGGTTCAAAATTAATTATTTAATCTCATAATTTTCACTTCCTAACGTACGAGCCCTATGAAAAAATAATAGAAGTGGGAAAAAGTGTGACATTTGTCAATAAATTAAAATATAAAAAAGCTTACAGAATTATTTAAGATCTTATGATCGTTTATTTTTAAATATTAAGTGTTACCGACAAGCCAAAAACCAAACTATGGCATTAAAATAGTCTTCTCAAGTATTTCAAGATTCCGTCAAACTATCAGATAAATCAAATTATTAGTCAAATCATTCAAAGTGAGTATTAAAGGATTTTAAACTGTGGACTGAAATTTCACGTGGATAATCAATTATGGTTTCACAATGCTTATTCACGTGAATTTCAAACCGCTTTTGTTTTTCATTTAACTCAGAGGTGAGTACTAGGCTTTAGTATGGACAAAATAATCAAGTTTTGTTAATTTAGTTCTATATAATCATTAAAAAAACTCATAGCGTGAACAGTTCTATGTACGTAAATGTACACGCCACTGCTCATTTTATTCGGATGTTTACTATTCAAGAACTTCCAGTATATAATCCGGTTTAAACTAAAGGCCTTAGCTGGATCTTATTCTGAACCTTCATATGCGTGTGGATATAAGGGTGTCTTGACCGAGTTTTTTTTTGACCAAGTTTCGTAAAAACGTCCAAAGTATGAAGAGTAAAAAACGACAGAAATTTAGTTTCTGACTTTTTGTCTAGACAATTTTATCCTGCCTTTTTTCTATTTCGTTAAAAGGAAAACAACACCAGTTAAAATTGTTTGGAAAAAAAAGTCAGAAACTTAATTTCTGGCATTTTTTTCCTTATAATGCTTTGGAAAAAAAGACAGAAAACTGTATTTAGTATCAATTGTTGTAGTAAATAAACAGTTTTACCACCACATTCGTTTTTGTGATATCTACTATTGTAAGCGTTATTATTTTGTTGCTTTCGGGCATTCAGTCGTTGGCAAAGCTCGCGAACTCATTAAGTGTAAGAAAGGATTATTTAAAATGACATTGTTCTTTTAATCTTAAAAATGTGCTAAGTCTAAGAACACTATGGGAAAAAATATTCGAGCTCAAAATTGTTCAAAAGTCCTTTTAGTCCTTTCTTAACTCAACATTTATTTCGAGAACAGGCAGACACGAATCATATATATAACGCTTAAAACTCGATTATCCCTTCTGAAGGATTACACAATCGAAAACCACTCTAACCTCCTCACATTGTCATCAAACTGTCGCCATCCTTATATCTTCATTAACGTGCATACATACATAATACCTTCAATCTCAGGCTTAAATGCACCTTTATCTTTGGTTTTTTTTTTTATTTTTATTTTATTTTATGCTCTTGGTATAATAACTAAGATAAATATTTTTCCTTTGATTCTATAAACTCTCATTGCAGTTTAAAAATGAGATTAAAGGAGTCTCTCTTCAAACTCGACACAAATAAAAAAAAACGCAAAAAAACTTAAGATTCGAAGAATCTCTATCGCATTAAACATCGAGGACAGAAGGACTATCAACCTTTTAACCCAGTCCATCCACCATGAATTCACAATTTCATCATATTTAAGAAAAAAATATAATATCCATGCTGCTTGTGTCAACATCACAGCAGGAGCAGGAGTCAAGCGCACAAAAAAAAAAAAACAAAAAAAAAAAAAAAATTAAAATAACTCAACACAAACAGAGAGGAAGATGAAAAATCAGGAAATCTCTCCAAAGATAATAAGTCTTCAGGATGCAAATGTTAAAGCGCACCTAAGTGAGGTACACTATGACTCTATAGCATCATGGACTCCAACAAAACCGAAGAACGAATAAGAAGACTTCAGGACTTATCATAATGACTATACTAACAAAAAAATCATATTCCATTTTCCCGGTGTCCTTTGGCCCCGGCCGGCACCCTCACCTTATAACCGGCCCCAACCGACTATTAAGTGATGCGTCACAGGGAAGAGAACTAAAACGCCCCCATTTCCCAACTCCAGGACACTCCAGGATATTCGCGTAAATGAGGTCGTAGAAAAGGTGATTTCTTCTTAGGACTTCCATTTTTTTATGTGCAGAGTTATTCCGCTTTCTCTCGGTTTCTATACCTAGCTAAGAATACTGTGCGTTGATATTACTCTTCCAAACCATCATTTCTCTAAGGACGACTCGGAGTGTCTACTAGCGTAAGGAAAAAAGGAAGGAAGGGGTCGCACCACATTAAAATGCATAATAGGATGAAGTCTTCCGGGGTTTACCACTACGTATACGTACCTTTATATGATGTGGCAGTGAGATGAGTCCCATAAGCAACAGCAACTAACATAGAAATGGTAAAGATTTCCTGATGTTGTACAACCATCTACCATCATCCACCTATACACTCGTGAATATCCTGGTTGGTGATGTTTTGTAGGATTATTTCATGAGAAGTTGAACCTGCGGGTCCTGGTCCCGGTCCCGGTCCAGTGTATTATCTGTATTCTGTATTCGTCGTTCATTCACTTTTTGAAGAATTTGTGTATGTTTTTTTTTTTTTAATTTTAAATGTTTGTATATTACAATGTTATCTCTGAAAATTTAGCACAAAAGGGATGGTACGCCTTGATAAGGATTAATTCTTACATCTAATGTTATGTCGGTGCCGAAGCAGCAGAGAGGGCATTGCCTAAACCGCGAGAATGGACACGAAACAAGCTTATATTTTGTCTGAGTTCATTCATCCTTTCCTTCTATAATACCCTTATATCGTTCAACATCCTTTTTATTTTCCATGGCGGCTGTTGAACAAAAAAGGATGTTTATGAATTTTTATAGCCAAAGGATATACCTATGCATGTACCTAGACTTAGAAAAAAAAAACTACCATATGTTTTAAGCTGCTTCTGAACTTTTCAGTGGTGTTGTTTTGTTGTTGTCAGGAAAAGGACTCTTTAGTGATAGACCATCAGCTGTAGGCACATAAAAAGGATACCTACAAAAAGGGGAAAACATTTTGTTTTTTGAAGCCTAAAATATTTGCCTAGTCTTTTTGTTTTGTGCCGCTTTCATATTGTACTTTATTTGAGCACACATGTGTCACCACTTTTACTTGTTTTTTTTTTTTTTTGTTAATTCATCCCACACAACTGACCAAACAGCAGTGTTGTGCAGCTAATTTTTAGATCATCCTTCTGGGCTTAGACAGATTTATCTTTATTTTCTACTATATAAGTGAGAGGGATGGTAGTTTCTGTTCAGTTTTTGAATGGGAAGAAGGATATAAATCGTATTAACTGAAAACTTTGGAATTACATTTCAGCGAGCAGGGCCGTAGCTACGGCTTGTGGGGCCCCGGGGCCCTATTTCTGAATGACTTCCTAAATAATGGAAAAATAAATTTTAACAAAAAATTCTAAATGTGTTTTACAGAAATAAAATGTTAGGGCCCAGTTATAGCTATCATTGGAAACCATCATTCAAAAAATTAATTGCCAATTTTGAGAGATTTTGAATAAAAAATATATGGTTATTTTGATGCCAAAGTAAAGCTAATTGACTAAATATTTATTTATAGGTAAAACAAAATTTAATTTTGCACAACTTTTCTCATAAAATTGCTTTTAATTTTTCAATAATGAACTACCTTACCAATGATCATTGAAAAAATTAAAAGTTACATTATGGGGAAGATATAGGTCAAAATGATTTTTTTTTTGGAGGAGAAATAATTTTTAAGTCGTAAGCTATATTTCTGCATTAAAATATTCAATGATTAATCTTTCCAATTGTCTCAAAATAAACAGATAACTTTTTCAATGATGGTTTCCAATGATAGCTTTAACTGGGCCCTTAGGTAGTTAGGTACTAAAATAATTTTTATTCTGGATTTTGCAGAAGCTATTACTTTTCTCAAATCTATTTGCCGTGCTCTAAGATTTTTGATCGATATCAATGATAAGTTGCTTAGCCTTTTTTGTTCCACTTCCGCTTTTGCTATGGTAACAGGAACAGTTAAAAACATTATAAGAGAGATTCATTTATCTGGATAGCTCGAAGACATTGAAGAATTTTTAATGATCAAAAAAGTTGCCAATTAATGTTGACCTGATAGAAAGTAACTGAGCAGAAAATCAGATGACATAACAGAAGAAATATGACACATATAAAAAATCAACCTCAACTTCTTTTTTAAACAAAATGTACAAACTTTTAAGCCATAGCAGCAAGCGAAAAAAGTAACAATGCCATATAACTTGGATAAAAACTACGTGGGTAACGTGGAATTAAACGTTAAAAACAAATGGCTATGAGCTTTCGCTAACCATGACCACATATTTTTAGAGTTTTCTCCCAATTCTTTTAATTTAATTTTACAAATGAATGTTTCAAGGGTCACATGTATACAAAATGAAGCAAAAAATATTTGAATATTTCTGGATAAACCTAGAATTGATGTAGTGCATCGGTTAATTGAATTCACTACAAAGTGAGCTTATACGTAAGATCTACAGTTGGAGTTCATTAGTGTTAGATTTTATTCGTCAATTGAATTTTAGTTTAAAAAGTGGGATTGAGCTAAACGAAGCTTACTTAACAAGGTTAATACCGATTCGAGCGATACAAAAAGGAGATCTCCATTAGGGGGCCCCCTGGCCGGGGGCCCCGGGACATTGACCCGGCTGCCCCAATGGACGCTACGGGCCTGTCAGCGAGACAGATGTTTTTTTGCAAAATCAAGTTCGAACTAATATTTTATGATACAATTTTTAAAACTTATTTTTAAACACATAATTTTTGGAGAAGTTACCTTAATTTTTTTAGCGAAATTGGCAAAAGTCCGAAATTTTTGTTTTCACTGTTTCCGGACTTTTCTAACATTTTTTTTTTTTTTGACAACCGCCCTGGGTGCCCATTTATATTTTGCTTATTTAATTTCGATTCCTTTGGGGTTCTATCAGTGGCAAGAATGTAGCAATAAGCTACGAGCTGTTCAAGATGTGAAGTAAAAAAAAAAAGAGCTTCGGCTCAAGTACGCTGACCGATCCACTGAAATTATCTCCAACTTTTATTTCTGCACGAATGATCAATCCATCAATTTCTTTCAAGAAATCCGTTATACCGATGTCAATGAATGCATCGATATTATCTCCAACTTCTTTCCATAATTTGTCAACATCTCCTATTGTAGCAGATTCCAAAGCACAGTAAAAACGAATTTCTAAACGCCGCCGCCGCCGCCGCAAATTTGGGAAAACTCAGTAATAACAAGCTCTACATATACAAAGAGCAGCTAGAGGTTGATATCACCAAGTCCAAGCCCCACTATGAAAAGAAACAGCAAAAGTTTAGAAAGCAAGAATGAAAAAGCTCAAGCCTGGAGCTATAATGAGCTTGTGTCAAAATTAGTACTATAAAAGAGGAATTTAGTACGTTTTACTTTCAAAACTGACAAAGGAGACCCAACTGTGTGTGTGCTGTGTGGAAAATCAATAGAAGTAATTCTGCTGGCGATTGGATTCTTTTTGGTTTCTTATCAATTTCTTTTAATATTATCATAATTATCCAGTTATACTTTGTTCTTTTTTGTGTTCGCAAATAAAATTAAAAATATTTGAAACAAAAAATACGTCGTTTTTGATTTTTTTTTTTTTTTTATATTAAGCGCGTGCAAAAGGGGTTGTGACTACCCTTAAGATGACAAACACAGCACGAGCGATTAGGTAGATTGGAGGGGATTTAAAAGGAGATACCGATGCACATTGGTTTTGAACGTCTGTAGATCACAGTGGGAGGGGAAAATTGAGCTGGGTAGAGCATTCCACATTCGAGTAGTGCGACTAAAGAAAGAATCTCTGTACTTAACAGTACGTCCGAAATTGGGCTCAAGGGTAAACTGATGGGCATTCCTAGAAGCGCGAGTATTACGGTTGAATTGTTTAAGGAGAGGAATGCTATTTCACTAGAGCTTTGTTTATGGAAATAACGGTAAAATAACGAAAGACATGAAACATTTCGATGGTGCTCAAGAGATGAGAATGTTTCCGTTATAGTTCTTTCACCTATCATTTTAAGAGCTCTCTTTTCAATTCTATCCAATAAACTCAAGTGGGTTATTGGAGCACCTGCCCAAATGTGAGAGTTATACTCAAGTTTTGGACGAATAAAGGCTTTGTAGATCACAGCTAGATCAGAAGGGGAGAAAAATTTCTTGCATCGACGGAGAAAACCTAAACACTTAGCAGCATTTTTGGCGATGTCGAATATGTGTTCGTTCCATAAAAGGTGGTCTGTGACACACATACCGAGGACTGAAAGCTTTTCGGTTTCCTCAATGCAAGTGCCACTCATGGATAGTGGCATGGGGGGTGGGTTTCGTTTTAACGACAGTAGACAGCATTGAGTTTTTGAAGCATTAAATTCTACAAGATGAAAGATTTATTTCATGAATTGTTTCATTCACTCACATCGTGATGTTTTTGATGAGGAGAAAAATAAAAGGGTGGTGCTTATTTTTTAATGCTTAAAATTCATTTGTATTTTTTCATGAAAGTGATGAAGGTTAATCTTTTATAATTTTATTTCAATCACGCATGCCGTCGAGCATTTGCAAAAGTTGTAAGATTACTTTAAATTTTGCACATTTATTAAGCAGCTTCTATAAAATAAAGTGTACAAAAAAATATTCTTTATTTTTTTAAACAATATCCCAAGAAAAATGTACATAAATTAACAAAACCAACATTATTTATTGTTGTATTAAATTTTATAAAATATTTTGAAAGCGAGATTTCAACACATCAAAGATTGCAAAAATAAGCGCCCCCCTAACATCTAACTACATTATTGCTATGTGTGATTCAAAGTGACATTCCGATACTAAACAACCCTAATGTTGGCTCTATACAACCTCCAAACGCGTTTAGCTTATGTTGCTTCTATTCAACTTTGCATAAGTTTATGAATAAGGTGTCTGCGTTCAGAGGCATTATAAAGAGTGCATATAATTCGTTTATGCATAAGGCTGCTTATGTTTAACAAAATGTCTTTTTTATTCGTATTTCTAAATATTTTTCGAATATTGTTCTTTAAACATCCCTAACAATTTTTTGTAGATTTTACTAACAATTATCCCTAAAAGTACAGTTTTAACCCCAGCTTCCCCTACCTTGTGTGTTCCATTTAGCAAATGCTCGGTGATAAAAGTCCAGAATAAATTGTCAAAACATTTCAGACTTTCACCAATGTCGCTGAAAAATTCTAAGTTTTGTTGGTTGATTCTAGAATTTCCTAATTTCGAGGTTTCGAAGTACATTATACATTGTAAAGCGCAACGTAAATTATGTCAAAATAGTAGTTTCAAGAAATTGTAAACGCAGTTTTACAACAAAAAAAAATAGTGGAAAAGATCCAGATTTACGAGTAAGTATGCACCATAAAATAGGTTCATTCATTTCAAACCGAAAAGTGGCTCTTTATTTTGTGAAAGTCTTAATTAATTTTTACAGCTTCACGGGTGATGATTACATGAGTTATATAAAGATAAACACAAGAGAGATAGCATACCCTTTCCGCAGCTTCTGCTCCTATTCTCTGTAGGAACAAAACTATTTCCACTTACTCGTTTGTTATCCTTTGTCCATTGTCCAATGAACGATGAACCACCACCAGAACAATCAGCAACAATGATAAAAATATAAAGAACATTCGAAACAAAACCAAAGTTTTTTTTCTGCCGCATTTCTCATTCTGCGTCATTATATGTAGTTCTTTCCATTTCCACTAGCATATAACAACATTCTCATTTTTATATATCTGTTCGGATAACGAATAAAACTTTTCGTTATCCTTTTCCTATTTTTTTTTTTGTTTGCACTACACCCCCGCTGCGCCGCATGCTCTGATGCTTTTTCTTCATATAATAATATTTTAAGTCTAGAAAGATGCATTTTTCCTTAAACGAGTATCGTGCACATGGTCTCGACTTGTCCATGTTCACCAGGATAAGAGTGTAGAGCAAAACAAAAAAAAAAGCAACTATATAGCACTTAATGAGTCCTTGTCCGGATATCCTCTATGTACACATGTCGGATGGATTAAAGTACATGAGTCCTTAAAAAAGAAAACTTATAACATTTCGTGGTGACTTACAGTCAAGCGAAAAAAAAAATATTATAGAGCGTTTTTTCATCCTCCTGCTCATCTGCAGAACAACGAAAAAAAAAATCCTCTGTATGGGCTTAAATCCTTGTTGACATAATTGTCTTTCGTTTTGCAGAGAGGATTTATGAGTTCGAGGCGAAGGATTTAATTTCGATAATTAAGTTAAAATGGTTGGTTGTCGTCGACATCGCATCGTGTCGTCATTGTCGGTAGTTGTTGGTTATCGCGTCGTTGTGGTACCGTTCGCTATGATCCCAAACCACAATCTACCTTGAAGTAGTGGGTGGTAAAATTAATTGGGAAGCTTCGACGTTAATCTTCTTTGGTGGAAATTTATGACTCCCCAAGGTGGCTTCTAGAGTCTATGTATAATATAGAATTCAGCTCTATATGGTGGGTATAGGACACGAAGATGATACAACTGCAAATCAGAAAATGTATGTTGGAGCTTAGACGGAACATGAACCATACATAGATGTAAGGATTTTCCTTGCAATTTCTGGCAGAAGAAAGGATTTAATTTAATTAATTGTGGTGATGCTACATCATGACTTAGCGCAACTATGTAGAAAAAAGAAAATTTATCAAGTTAAAAAAATAATCGGTTTTGATTTATTGTGTTGAAAAAGTAAAACAATTTGAAGATTTAAAGCGTTATTCTCAGATTTTGTTTCCCAATATGTGTATATGTAAAAGCATAATTTTTAATTATGTCGTATACCTTTATGGTGGAATTGCATTTATTTAAAAAAAAAGAAATTATTAAAATAGAAACAAAAATATTAGAGAACAACAACGACAACATTTGATAGCATTTTAAAGCCGGGATTTTGAAAAATTTTTATTTTTGATACATCAAGCACAACTATTTCTTGGTGTTTGAATTTCTTTAAGCGGTTAAGTTGATATCTTTTTTTCAATTTTTGCATTGAGAAACTTCTAAAATATTTCAAAAGCAGCTGTGTTTTTTTTGAGAGAGTGTAACTCAGCAAACATTAAACAGCCATAACAATTGTGTGTGGGTAATAATATTACCGAGTATAGCATACAAATAAATAAATAAATTGGGTGGCGCAACGGCTCGAGAAGAACCAGGGCCTAGTGACTAACAACTCGCAACTATTCCTTTGTGCGCGTGTCGAAAGGAATGGAAGGGACCTACAATTTTATCCCGAACTCGAAAGGCTAGACGAGAAGCACTTATTCATAACAAGTGATACTCTTGGGGGATTCGTCAATTCCAAGAGGCAAGAGGCAATAGCCCTGAAAAAAACTTTTTAAGGTTAAGTGGACGAGGCTAGAAAGTGAACCCAGACCTCCAGCGTGACAGTCCAACGAGTTAAGCATACACAACCTTAAAAAACACCGCTTGTATTCTAAAACAAAATATTTGAAAAAAAAAAAAAAATGGGCACGAATAGATCACACAAACTTGCTCTCCTAGCTAACAACAACTTTAACGTAGCTTGAAGTTGACAATGTGCATATGTATTGGTTCCATAACATTATGATGTCATTAAAATGAAGTTGTAAAAAACAATTTAAAATATAAATTATTACTATAAACTACTATTCATTACTTTAAAAAACTACAAATTTGATATTTTAATAGCTAAATTAGATAGAGCTCAAAAAAAAAGTATGTCATCTGATTTGTTTGATAAATATGAATTTATGAAAAAAAAAAACAAAAATCGTTAGAACTGTTTTCTAAAAAATTAATTTCTTATATAGGTATATAAAAATTCTTGAACATTTTTAAAAATAAAAATTTGGTATGCCAACTTTTAGGTATTAATAAAATAGAATTTCACACCAAATTAAAAAAAAAATCATTAATTCGTTTAAAAGATATTGAATTTTCAAAAAAAATCAATAAATTTTTTTAAAAATCCAAATATAATATTTTCGAAAATTGTTAAAATTGCAAGGACCTCTTGTACAAAAATTTTGGTTGAAATCGGTGTCGACATAAACGAGAAATTTGAAAACCAAAAATCGGTTGTATGACAGGAACCGTTATTTTTTGAACTAAATAGTGGAGGCTAGATAGCATTTTATTCAAGAACCCGGGGAAACTGCTCCAATTTCGATGATTTTTTTTTAAATACGGGGAATTAAAATTAGAAAAAAGTTTACAATTCAAAAATTATGGTATGGTGTTCCTTTCGAGTTCTATAAAAATGTGCCGCCTAACCTAATCAAAGAAATCCACAGACTAGTTTGCGATGTCTTTAGTACAGGAGCAATTCCCGACTCTTTCAAAAAATCTATAATATTTCCTCTTTTCAAGAAAGGGAACCCCAGCAATGTAGCCAACTACCGCGGTCTGTCTTTTATGGACACTATATACAAGCTGTTCACAACTGTTCTTTTGAACCGCCTTAATCGATGGTTCGAAGAAAACCAAATTTTGAAGGAATTCCAAGCTGCATACAGACAAAACTACTCAACTGTGGACCAAATTTTCAATCTCTCTTGCCTTATAAAGCTACAACTCAACAAAAGAAAGAAAATTTTTGCGTTTTTTTATAGATTTGAAAGCTGCGTTTGACAACATAAACAGAGACGCTTTGTTCCACAAATTAACACTATTGGGAATATCCACAAAAATGCTTGCAATCCTTAAGGCTCTCTATCACAACAACATTGCAACAGTATGGAATGGATCATATATCAGTGACTTCTTTCCTATCAATCGAGGTGTTAAACAGGGATGCGTTCTCAGTGCTCTGCTATTTATCCTGTTTTTGAATGACCTCGACCCTGATCTACCAGGAGGAGTAACTGTTGAAACCATGGGGTACAATAGTTCTTAGCTCATATGTATTAACATTTTGTAGCTGTCGTACCCTTTTCTTTTGAATATAAGCGGGTTTTACTGTGGGTTTTTGGTTTTGGACTTTTATAATATAACTTCAAAAAACATTTCTATAATCTATGGCAGTGATATTTATTAATTTAAGATTATTTTTCAAATAAAATTAATTTTTTGAAAATTTTGTTTTTTTTTTAGTTTAAAAAAAACCCCGTGGAGAGCGTCGATTTTTCAATTATAAACATTTTTCTAATTTCAATTCCCTACATTAAAAAAAAAAAACCATCCAAATCGGAGCAGTTTCTCCGGGTTCTTGAATAATGGCCTTTTTTAGGCTATCTAGCCTCCACTAAAAAAAAAAAAAACAAATTTCAATTTCCCCTCTAGGGAATGACCTAAGAACCTTAAGTCCAAAAATTGAAGAAAATTGCTTCAGTGGCTTAGACTATCCATAGCTGAAAACTAGAGCATTGTGTGGGCTCTGGTTGCAGAGAAATTTTGATTCAAAATTAATCTTTCTTGTTTCAACCCAAAAATTTAAAATCTTAATATGGCCATAATTGGAAGTTATAAGGCTCGTAAGAGGTTGCGGTTAGCGTTGTTGAATTGAGAACGGTCAGGCCTTTGCATTGCAGTTCAAAACTCAACTTTTTTTTCCAATCGATTTTCGAAAAAAAGCATGGACTACCCCCTTATCCCTAAAAATGCATTATTTTACGAAAGTCTCTGGAATCCATTGAAACGTACATATAGAGAAAGGTTTTGTCAAATGCAATCAGCGCACCCAAACCAAACCCTTCTATAGGGTCTAGTTTTCAAGATATTTGCATTCAAAGTTATTTTTTTGAGTTTTGAATGCCTGTATGACTTTGGATGCCTACAGTTCCACAAATAACGATCTGAGCTCACCAGGATAGAGTTTTTCAAGAGCTATCCACAGCTGATAACTAGAACATTCTATGAGGTCTGGTTGTGGAGATATCTTAATTCAAAGTAAATCCATTGAAATGGATTTTTTTGAGTTTTGTAAGTCATGTACTTTGGATGCCTACAATTCCACAAATAAGGCTCGGAAGGCCTTGCGGTTTGTAAAACGGTTAATCAATTTTTGGAGAGCTATCCATATCTGAAAACTAGAGCATTGTGTGGGCTCTGGTTGCATAGAAATTTTGATTCAAAGTTAATCTTTCTTGTTTCAACCCAACAACTAAAAATCTTAATATGGCCATAACTTTCAGGTAGCAGACGGAGAGACAGACAGAAATCACGTTCACCTTCATCGTAATGTTAAAGTAAATTATTATTATCCCAAGTTCAATTTTTATGCACGAATCCTAAACTTTCCCTATAACTATGTATGTACTTATACATATATGTATATCGCAAGTAAAAACTGATTTTTGACCTTTGAAAACAATCAATTTTTTTTTAAACTAATTTTTTTTTTCTGAATCTTGATATAAAGTGATTTATCAGTACTTAAAAAAAAAAACTCCACAGAAATGACGTAAATAGAGCCAAAAACAACAGTACCAACAATACAAATGTTGAAAACCCGGTAAGAAATTTTCCTATTATTCTCGAAAACCGCTTCAATGACTTTGTAACAAAAAAAAATGTATTTATTCTTAAATTATTGTAATATCTTTTAAAATAAAAAAAAACTTTGTTATTACCAGTACTTCAAATACAATTAAATTTTCGACTTTCTTATTATTAGATGAAATACTTAAAATATTCTTTTTTGATGCAGAACTTACCAAAAAGTATAAATAATATTGCATATGCAAAATTTTCCTAAAAATTTTTTTTTTCGAAAATTACGCTTTTTCAAAAATGTTTTAATGACATTTTTGGAAACTTAAGTCTTATCCGCATATTCAAAAAAAAACAGCAATTTTATGCTAAATACGATACTTTTTTAAAGTTTTGTTCTTAATGCAGTACCTATTCGTACCACCAAATATCGACCGTTTCCTTTTTAAGTCGAGCGTCATTATAGGTAGGTACCTACTCTTAAAATGAACATTTTTTTCAAATCTTATTTAATGTCTTTTTTTCAATTTTATCGGATTCTATAGCATAAAACATTTATATAGTTTTCAAAGCCATGAATTCTATAAACTTTTATATTTTTAACTTTTTCCAATTTTTCTGGGCCAAAAATGGCGCCCATAAAACAAAAGCAGCACATAGGAAGGAATCTTTATATCCATTGCATTCTACGTATATTCACAAAAAAAATTCTTAATCTCGAATTCGAATTATAAAGTTTCACACAAATCCTGATGGTCAATCCATTCAGACGGACAACTAAACGTATCTATCTATAGTTCTATATAGATTTTACTCAAAAGTTTCATTTTGTAATAAGCTTCTTCCTATAGTTGGTCTGTTTTAACTTCGACCATTCAGTTTTCCTCTATAAACTATTTCTGGTATAAAACCATTTTGAAACAGCTTACATCTAAGCCACATTTCGTGGGATTTGCAAACCAAGGAATTAAAAAAAAAATAAGAGAACTACTCTCACCTAGATATAAATTTACAAACTAACGTCTAAACTTAAATGCGTTCAAAACTGATGTTCATCGTTCTATGACCAATTGCCCCAACCAAACCAACAACGCTGAAAACTATTTTCATCTACCTTATAGCCTGTTTCCCATCCTTTCGACCTCTATATAAAACCAATGCCACCCCCGCCATCATGCCATCATCATCAACGGCAAAACATGGAAGTGTTTTCTGAACACATAACTTGCAGCTGAATTTTCTTGAATATCCTCCTCTATATCCTATAACTGATGCACTATATGCAAACAGTTTCAATCTAAACTTGGCCATCAAATCCTTTAAATTCCCATCTGGTCGGGCTTAAGTCGTTTGAACAGAGCTGCCTTAGCAATGGTTGGTTTGTGGTTGATTCGGGTTTGGGGAGCATTTAAATAAACTCTATCTCTCTCACCCTCCTCAGTTTATTCCTTAGTTCTTCAATAAGGGAATGAATTTTATCTATTTCGAGAGCCCTCCATCGCATCGGCCACAAGCCAGAATAATGATTCCCCAAAGATTAGCATTAATTCGGTGAATCGTCCGTCGGTTGGTTGGTTGGTTTGATCTGCCCTACTCTGCCCTGTTCGGCCTGGCATACTCAAGTTTTCGAAAACTAAAAATTCAATTCAACAAAATTCCTTCGAGGAAGTTATGTCCTGTGTGCTTCGTCGGTCGTTGTCCTTTCTGTTCCCAGTTCCCGCATCATCTATGGATGTGTCTGTTTTTCTGCCAGTGGCCTCAATTATGTGAGTTGCTTTCGTCATTTCGAATGATGTGCTCCTTCTACCATCAGTGGAGCGCAGCGCCAGCGACCCAGCTCTCATCTGACATCTCCTGTTCCTACTTCAATTTGGGAATTGACCGTACCTACATATAAATATAGTGTATAAATCTTTCGCATTCAATTGCACACAATCAATCCTGCAATCCTGGATTATGCACGTACACAATTGTGATGTAGGTACCTATAATACTTGTATCCTTGCTGTAGGAGTGAGGAAATTTATTCAAAAATCTCGGGGTTATACAGAACAGACCCTAAAAGTTTTAATCCGTTTTCCTTATCAAAGTTATCTTAACGAGGCCACAAAGTTTTCTTTGAAAGTCTAACGGTGTGGTTGTGGAGTAGGTGATGGTGTCGGTGTGTGTTGGTATTATATGCGGTCGATGTGATGGCGGCGCGTACACATGTAAAGTTTTGATTTTAAAATTTAATCCTGTGCCAAGGATCACAAGGGCACACGGTTAAGGTGATGGGGTTGGGGTTGTATAACAAGGGAGACAAGAGGTATCGTATAATATATACACTGGTTATACCTACGATAGAGTGCGTGCGTGCCTCGTTTGTGACTTTGTGAAAAGTTCTCACGTGGAAAGTCGTGCCGAATGAATCGAATAAATTCCCAGGATTATCTCCTCAGGTATAAAAGAGGTTTATAATGTAAGGGGCAGGCGGGTAGATAAGGTGTAGGTATGGTGTTTGCGTAGGTTCATGGTTGAAACGTTGCTTTGTATAATTTCTATACTCTCAGCAAAATGTCACTGCTGTGAGGCTTAAATGGGTTGACACTTGACGCTGGGGAACGTCTGTGAATTTAATCATGATGAACAAAAAAAAATAAAAAGTTGATGACACAAGGAGCAAACATAGTACATACAGCAGCACATCTCCTCTGGTGTTGAGAGATGAAGCTTGTGTAAACCTCATATACATATGTACTGCTTCCTTTAATTCTGTGATGTTTTCTTTATAGCCTTGAATAATAAAACCATCATGCGTTTTATTCCTATAAAACTAGTTTTTGTGTGCAAAATTTGTTGTGACGTTCTTCTCATCATCAGAACTTGTGATAGGTACAATCACATTAGCCAGCTTAGAAAATGACACAATTTCTGATTATTCATTCATTTGACAATAAATACAAGAGAGACTTTTAAAAACTTTACTAAACTCAAAGCGAAATAATTCCTGGAATTTGCCCTATAGAGCAAGTAAAAAACTGTATACTACGGCGTATACGTAACTTTTTACATGAATTTCATAAATTCACGAACAAAATAATAATTTTTCTCGAAAACTAACAAACGGATCTTAAAGATTAAAATTGAGTTTTAAAGTAGAGTATTATTACTTTAAGATTACGTTACAATTTTTAGGAGAGAAATGTATTCATGACAGTATATCCTGCGGCTTCTCTGAGCCAATCCAGAAAAATAAATATCACCATTGAAATGAGCATACCTTACCTGAATTATCTTTGCTGTCACAAGTTAATCAAACACCCTGTGATTTTTTTTAAACTTACCACATTTTTAAAATTTAATCAAATATACAAATCTTATATCGCCCAGTAAAAATAATTACCATATTTAAATTAAATGGTCTCCAAAAATGTATTGGGTAGGTAGCAATAATTTATGTTTCAGAATTATTTATGATTGTATTTTATGTCTCAGTTTGATTCGGAATTTGCTGCCTTCTCAAAATTGCTATATGTTTTAATCCTTTAGAACCTACACAATCGCTGTTGATTTACCACCTTGAACTGTAGCCCCTAGGGTTGTCCTGAAAACAAGGAGAAAACATAAAATCGAAGTTTTTTGAGCGAAGAAAAATACAAATAAATTCTACTTACAACCATTTTATTAGATTTCAGTACTTTGATCACCAATTCCCCAGTAAATAATGATACCACGTACAATTTAGCGACAGTTTTGAAGGCTACAAGAAATTTGGTCTCATTTTAAAAAGCCTCAAACGAAAAATGAAAACTGGCCCACAAAAATAGCGCGATTTTTCTTAACGATTTATTGCATCACTGTCCCAGAACTATGCTTTTTTAATCTTGTAAATCTGATTGAAATAATCGTACAAAAAGATCATTCGAGTTTTGGGGCACTTTTTCATTTTTGTTTAAGAGTACAAAACCGGTCCCCTTTTTCCAAAAAAAAAGAAAGGACACAAAACCATGGAAAATGGCCCCAATTTACAAATTTTAAAATTGTTTTTGTTTTTACCATAATCATTTTTGATGCCATTTTTCATTTTATATTTGAGACCATATTCAATAGGGACAAATTTCATTTAGACATCTTATAAAGCTGTAATAAATTCTTAACAAGGATAATTTAAATTTTTATGAAGATTATTTTGTTTAACTTTTATCTACTCTTTGTTTCAAAAAAAGTGAAAAAAAGTCTTTTTTTTCGTTCATTAATGTCTTTTTCTGGTATTTTCTGAATAATAATAAAATAGCACAAATTACTGCCCCTTAAATTTTCAAAATATGTCGATTTACTCGAAAAATGGAAAAATGTTTCGGAACAATCAAGAAAGACTCGTTTTAGAGGTAATTTTGTATGCTGAACTCAAATCCAATAACATCCCTTTGCGGCCATCTAGTTCTTTCTCCTGTTTTTAAGATTATGTAAAAATTCGAAGAATGCACTGATACATTAAAGTACTTATATTCATCTTCAGAATCCAGCTCTAAATAGTTTTCGAGTTATGTAACAACATAACCCCAAAAGAAGTGACTTTTTTGTTTTATATATTAGGCGTGTTTTATTGCAAAAGCCATCCATAGTACACAACGATTTTACATGCATTACAAATACAATATCGCTAGTACCTCTACAGCCGATAAGAAGCTAATAGCCTTTTCACACCAAACCCAAAACCCGGTTTTCGCGAAAATATCGGTTTTGGCTGAAAACCTAGATCGAAAACTCAAGTTTTCCCATACATTAATGCTAAACCACAAGTTTTGATAAAACACAAGTTTTAAATAAAACCTGTCCAAAACATGTTGGATTTGCAGGATGAACTAAACAAATACAGCTTGTGAAACATTCAGCGCTCAATTAAGTGTCATATAAAAAGCTGATGGGTTGCTGCCAGGAAAAAATATTTTTTCTGTTGGAACACAAGAGAGCGCGACGCAGTGTCGCGCATCCTAACTACTACGTGAAATTAATCGGTTAAGAAATAAATAAATTATAACGATTCAGGATTGATTGTATTTCCATTATTAAATTCCAATATTAATAAATTGTCTTTTAATAATTACACATAAAACATTTGATTTTTATGAAGCTGAAGATCGCTGCATCCGAGGATTTTTTTCTTTTGAAGTAGCAGACCTCGAAAAGTATCAATGATATTGGAAAATTTCAAATACCAAAATATTGTGCAAATAATTTTCCAGGGGCGATGTCCGTTACTTTTTCAAATTTGCATCCCGTTATATAATTTTTTAATTAGTTTTTAACATTTTAAAATTTACTTTTTTTTTTAAACGAGCAGATAGATCAAACCAACGGTTAAAAAAAATGCGCTTATAATATTCTTCAAAGAATAGATAACTATAATTTTTTTGTTAGACTAATGGATTTTGAGACAAATGAGCGCAAATGCAACGGTGTGGAAAATATCACTATAAAGTAACGCCACATTTTGTCCCTGTTCTTTCAAAATCTCTTGCTCCGACGAAAAACGTGGTTAAGCTTTTTTGTGCGGAATTTTAATAGCTACCGTTTTTCCAAAGACAGTTCTTAAAAAAACCTGATGCTTTTCGAGAAATTTTCAAAAATACTGGACTTTTCCCCTTTCACCCTACGAAATCTAAAGTCCTTGCCCTAATTTAAGGTTTTATTTAAAAAATGCGTAAGACATCAAATTGAATCCCTCCACCAAAATTCATCTTTGTCGGAGTTATATTTGAAAAGATATTTTAATTTTATCAATATACTTGAACAATAATGTTTTATTTTTAGCCTGTTTTATTGGATTCAAACGTTTATAACTTTCTATCTGAGCACCGCCTTAGCAAGTTTTATACCTTTTAAAAACTAAAGAAAAACGGGATATTTTTGGAATATAAAACCTGTATTGTGTCATACGAATTTTATTCATGGAGCTCTTAAGAAGATTGAGGTCAAAAATTAAGTTTGGTCAAAGTTCGAGTTTATCTTTTAGTTTGTAGGCAAATGGTGATGTAAAAGTCAAACTATTAGCCAAAGTTTTAGTGTAGAAATTGTAAAAAACAAAATTCAATTATGGACAGGGTAAGCAAAAACTGGTTCAAAGTAAAGTTTTTTTTTAAATTTCGAAAAATAGCCGTTACTCGAAAACCGTTATGATTCGGTATGAAGAAGTTACCAAATTCTGAAAGGTCATGACCTGGCCTATCACCATATTCAGTTTTTACCATCCTTTACGGGACACCCTGTATATAAAAAAAAAATTGTACGATAAGTCGTTCTCGAGATATAAGCTAGATCGCGTTTTTCAAAATTGTGGCTGACACACAACAATTAAAGCCGTGCCGATTTTTTTCTATACTCAGAGACAACCCATTTACCAATTTCAATCATAATATTCGAGCGGTATTTTTTTGCAAATTAAAAAACCTGCCGACTGGCCTTTTTGTTATTTTTTCGTTTTGTTATACCTAATGCTAGGCAAAAATAAATGGCTTAAGAACATGAAAAAAAAAAAATAATAAACATCGCCTCTAGAGATTAGAAAACTAAATTTGTCTGCGTATTTTTATATATATATATATATGAAAAGATAATTATAGTTTTTCAAAATATATATTTTGGAATTTTCTGGGCTAACTTACTTAAAATGGTGATTGAGTACACTGTGAACTCCGCTCCAAACCCTCAAAGATTTTTCAGCCAACGCAGTTTGTAGCAGGCTGTCGCCAGTTTATTTATTCTTAAACATTACCTTTCTGAATATGTTTAAAAATACAAAATTACAAAATCAAACCAAATTTGTCTTTCTCGAACATTATGTACCTGCAAACAAATTGTAAAGCTCTCCATGTCAGAACGTTAACCTCCCAATCCCAACATTATACCTTACATAAGAGTCCTGAACTTTATTCAATTCCTGATTTAATTAACTAAAATACTCCATAAAATATAACAATCCTCTTAATAGAAATCCCCAACTACTGTTGTGTGTAACAAAGCTTCAGCTTTGGCTACACCTTCAAAGCAAATCCACCTGCCATGGTTGTTGTTGATGATGAAGAACAGAATATACGTGCTACGTGCACATTTATACTTAATGTCGTAAGCATCAGGCAGACACAAACTAGAAAGGACTCGCTTAATGCACACAATGCATGAATGTAGAATGTGCACATAAAGGTCCTCCCAAGTCGAATTATACAATGATAATTTAGAAAGTTGCTTTTTCCAACGTCAGACTGCTCCCTGCTCCATCTACGTCATCCTCATCTGTCTCAAGTTTCTTCATTTTCGCCCACCCAAACATTTTAGCAGGTTTTGTGTCCGTTGCTCTTCGGAAAAAGGAATACTGTACTGATGCACAAATGCAAATGCAAATGCCAGACATTTCAAGAGTTTTCTCTCTCTTGACCGCCCAGGGCCTTGTTTTGCTCACTGATGCTTCTTGTCCTCTTAGCCAAAGTACAAACAAGTTTTTAAGAATAAGAGGGTTTTTATTTAGTTTAAAAAAGTTTTTTTTTTTAATTTTTTTCAGTTGCTATTGTTGTTGTTGTTTTGTATCTTCTTTTTTGTTTGTGAATTTTTCGTACCTTATATTTACAATATTTTGTTACGAACAATACTCACTGAGCCATTTTTCTTCTCTTTCTCTTTTGACATAATCTCGCCTTACAGCCTTGTCCTTTTCCTCGTGCCTCCTATGTGTATGGTTTTCTGCGTAGGAGGGTTTAATGATTGTTAAACGGTTTTTCACAGGAAATTAAACTTTTGTCACTTTGCGTTGAAATAACTTTTTTTCGTTTTGTTTTTGTTTTTTTTATTTTTGTGTGTAGTCTTTTTTCGTCTCTTGCCCTTGTGAACTGTGGGTATTTTGTTGTAAAAATATAAATTGTTTTGAATACCCTCAAGGCTTCTAAGCAATTTAACCTTAAATTGCATTGTTCCACTGACGGAAACGAAACTTCTAAACGTTCTCTCACTGACGTTAAACTATACATATATACAACAATACAACCATACATACACACCTACTGTGTGAATAGAATTAGACAAAGAAAGCAATTACTTTAATGGAAACTTGGTGAATGGAGCAGCAGTAACACTACCATTCAATATGTAGACGATCATGTGCAAGTTGAAAATGGTTTCCAAAAGTGTTCATTAGAACAAATTGGAGATTACCACTTTAAGGTAATGAGGAACTTTAAAGATCTTTATGCTTTACAGATATTTATGAGTTCAATGTGTTAAACAGCTTTTATGGGTGCTAAGGATTTTCACTTTATTTTTACTTGCGATATACGAAGTATAGGGCAAGTTTAGGATTCGTGCAAAAAAAAAGTTCGAGATAATAATTTTCCCTGTCTGTCTGTACCTTAACCTGCATCCTAAACGGCTGAAGCGATTTTCTTCAAACTTTGGACTTAAGGTTCTTATATGATTCCCTGAGGGGAAATTGAAATTTTTTTTTAGCTCAAAAAATAACGGTACCTTTACATATACAACCAATATACAAAAATTGATTTATTTCAAAAACGGCTCTAACGATTTTCAAAAAAAAAATTACCAGGTACTTAAATTACTAAAATAAATAATTTGGTGAAAAAAAATTTGTAACGGTTATTAACGGTATACCTGTCATACAACCGATTTTTTGGTTTTCAAATTTCTCGTTATCTACTTCACCGATTTCAACCAGAATTTTTATACAAAAGGTTGCTTACAATTTTAACAATTTTGCATATAAAAATTTTTGAAAAAATTATTTTTGGATTTTTAAAAAATTATTGAAATTTTTTTTTTTAAATTCAATATCTTAAAAACGGGCTAGTGACTTTTTTTAAATTTTGTGAAAAATTGTATTGTATTAAATACTAAAAGTTGGCATACCAAATTTTATTTAAAAAAATATTCAAAATTTTGTATATATAAAAAATTAATTTAAAAAAAAACCGCTCTAGCGATTTTAATTGTTTTCCCTAACATTACGATGATAGAGAAAAATTGGGTCTCGCAATTCTGTCTGCATGTCCGTCTGTCTGTCTGTACCTCGACCTGCAGCCTAAACGGCTGTAGCGATTTTCTTCAAACTTTGGACTTAATGTTCTTATGGAATTCCCTAGAGCGAAAAAGAGCCATAGAACCAATATACAAACATTGATTTATTTCAAAAACGGCTCTAACGATTATGAAAAAAAAAAAACAATTACGAGCTACTATAATTACTACAATAAATAATTTGGCAGATAAAAAAATGTATAACGGTTATTAACGGTACCTGTTATAGAACCGATTTTTTGGTTTTCAAATTTCTCGTTAACGGCTACGATTTCAACTAAATTTTGTATGTAAGAGGTCCTTTATAATTTCAACAATTTTGCATATAAAGGGTTTTTCAACAGGGATGCTACAAAAGTAGAACAACAGACACAGCAAACGACACCATATTTTTTGGCGTTCTTTTGACATTTCTTTTCAGTAAGGTTTGCCATTTTATGATGGAAAGATATACGAGCCAACAACGAGTCGAAATTATTAAAATTTACTACCGAAATTCGGAGTCAGTGGCCTCAACGTTAAGAGCGCTACGTCCAATTTATGGTCGTCATAATCGTCCTAGCAGATCAACAATTAAGCTTCTAGTGGACAAATTTGAATCCACAGGCATCAATGTTCCCGTGCCAGTGAGACAAGGAAGTGCCCGTAGTGTCAAGAATATTGCTGCCGCTGAGGCTTCAGTTGCAGAAAGCCCAAATGTGTCTCACACGTCGTTCTCAAGCGTTGGGCATCTCTGTGACGTCGTTGTGGCGAATTTTCTTGGCCTACATCCTTACAAGATTAAATTGACGCAAGAACTGAAGCCGCTTGACCACCAGAAGCGTCGTATGTTTGTGAATCGGGCTGAGCAACAACTTGAAAATGATTCGGATTTTCATCGAAAAATCATCTTCAGCGATGAGGCTCATTTCTGGCTGAATTGATACGTCAATAAACAAAATATGCGGTATTGGTTGGGCAGCAATCCACACTTAATCCATGAGTCATCATTGCACCCCGAAAAATTACGGTTTGGTGTGGTTTATGGGCCGGCAGCGTCATTGGCCCGTACTTCTTCCGTGATGATCAAGACCGGCACGTTACTGTGAATGGGGATCGCTACCGTTCAATGATAACCAAATATTTTTGGCCCAATTGGATGATATGGACTTGGAGGACATGTGGTTCCAACAAGACGGCACCACAAGCCACACAGCGAATGTCACAATCAATTTATTGGTAACCAAGTTTGGAGAACGTGTTATCTCACGAAATGGTCCAGTCGCTTGGCCACATCGGTCGTGCGATTTGACGCCGTTAGACTATTTCCTGTGGGGCTACGTCAAGTCTATGGTCTATGCCAACAAGCCAGCGACGATTGATGAACTTCGTACGAATATCGAACGTGAAATTGCAGCAGTATCGTCCGATTTATGCTTGAAAACCGTCGAAAATTGGGTTCAGCATCTGGACCTCTGCAAGCATGCCCGTGTCGGTCATGGAAAAGAAATACTTACTTTCACAGGAATAAAGAATTTCATTGATATCTAAAACCGTTTTTGTTTTATTTAAAAAGCGCTCTTATTGAAAAACCCGATATTTTTTTTTTTTTTGAAAATTCAATAACTTTAAAAGGGTCAATAAAAATTGCATATATCTTTACTTGAGGTTGCGATAGAACTTTTTTTTTATCAGTTTTCATGACGGTCTTAAGGTCTTCTATGAGGCATTTCAGGGTTCCCCATTACTTACGGGGCACCCTGTATAAAAAAATAGTTTTTAAGAAAACCGCTCTAACGTTTTCTAAAATCAGATGGCATACTTTTTTTTAGCTCTATCTCTTTTAGCTATTTAAATAACAAATGTATAGTAATTTTTATGTTAGAGCTCCTTTGTTTTTAAAACTTTTTATAATGATATTATAATTTAATGGAACCAATACATAAGCACATTGTCAACTTCAAGCTACGTTAAAGTTGTTAGCTATCAGAGCAAGTTTGTCCGATCCAGTCGTGGCCATTTTTTTGTTTCTTCCAAGTGGTCGCAAGGATGTTTAAGTAAAGAAAAATTTCAAATATATGAAAAGCGGTCTTACAAGAAAAAACGTTCAAATTAAATTCAAGCTAAAAAATTTCCTACAAATTAGTCAAGTGGTTTTGGAGACTACAAAATAACACTTAGCTACCAATAAAAGCAAGTAAATTTACTTAATGTACTTATATTTTCTTTCTAAATAGAGCGTAAGCCACATCAGACATCTGGAAAACATTTTTGTAAACAATTATACTAAACAAAAACTCCACGTGTATTTAACGAGGTTTTATACATATATATGTACATATTTACCTACATTTTACCTTACATTTTGGTTTTTTTTTTTTTGTATTTCACTGATTAGACAAATTTATAAGAAAACAAAATTAAAAACCAATTACTTTAATGATGTGCATTTACAACATGCCCTTGTGTTGTCGTTTTTAGGGATGGCATAACCTCTGTATTTTGTTGTGTTTTATTTTTTTGCTTTTCATCATACTGTTCGTGTTTCATTAAGTAAATTCAATATACGCTTGTGACTATAGTAACAAAAACGTACTTACACAAATTGGTTCGGTAAGAAGAGTAGGTTAGGTACCAAATAAAGTAGTGTTAAATCCAAGCATAAAATGCACAGCACAACTGAATCTTCATTGCTCTGGGGCTCAGCGCTAATAATTGGGTGCAGTCAAAGGTACTAAAAATGGTTCTGCCTCTCTGATTTTTTTTTTTGTATCTCTAAGACCAAGTTCTTATTGCGAGATCATCATCCTAGTTTCGGAGTCAAATTTGAGTTAACCTTTCGATTTGGTAAGTTAGCTTGATTTTAACTTTAATCTCGATACTGAAAAACTGGGTCTTTAAATTTATATTTGTAAAATGTTTGTATGCAATATAATAACAATGATTTAAGAAGTATCTAATTTTAATTCAAATTTAAACAAAAAAGGTCAAGCGATTTACGATAAATGTAGGAATTATCTATAAAAATAAGCCCAATTCTTCATAACCGTCGAAAATCTTTTTGAATAAAGTTGTTATTAAAAATCTGAAATACTTTTTTCTTACAAAAACAAAACACAAACTAAGTTTAATGTCAACCAGGCACATGGACTTACAGATAAACAGAATGTACACTGCGGCGTATGCGTACTTTTTTGTTATTTGTTTGTCTTACACAATTTCCTTACCGTTTTATGTTTGCAGGTTTGGTTTTGTCAACCAAAACAGAAGAGGTAACCAGGTATTAAAAAATTCTTTAATACGAAAATTGAAAAAAAAACAACGTAAGAAACAGAAGAAAGAGAAATGGATTATGAGATGACAAATCAAAACTCGGAGCCTTACCTGAAATTACGCTCAAATCTTTAACTTTAAAAGGACTGGTATTTTGTACGGGACGTTAACCTTAACCGATTTCTTTGACTTGTTGCACATTATTTTTTTTTAACTATAACTAATTTTAGGACGGCGGAAAGAATTTCTAACAATTCCAAAAATGGACCACGCTAATAAAAACAATAAGATTTTTACCAATGGGTTAGCTATAGTAAAACAAATAACATTAAGGTAACCCTGTATTCCATGGGGGTATAGAAAAAATCCGATAGTTTGAGTCAATCAATAACAAAACCATACTATTCGGGAAATTTTACAAGCTTTCATTGGTTAAAAAATTACTTTTCGGTTTTTTCAGGTTGCATTTTTTGAAGTTTGCACTCTAAACAGAGAGTTATATTTATATATAACGATGTTTTGAAGATGATAGGTCAAACGTTTTCAGTAGTGCCATTTGAAGTTTTTATAAAATTATAAAAACTATTTTGTGTGACTAAAGTCCAGTCAAATTGTCATTTTCTCAAAATTTCATTCAAAAATGATTTTCTTCATTAGTGGACTTTGCAGTATTTTTATTTTCCTTGGATTGGATTGGCTTGTCTTGTCTTGTCTTGTACTCTCTGGTTATCTGCCCACTTACAAGACTGTATTTCCATTAACAAAATTGCACAATCTCATAGGCATAAACGGCCATCACTACTTAATATGTAGTCATCAATGTTAAACATTAAACTTCTCGTTACACATTTGCAAAACCATTTCCACATTCCTTATTTACATTAATATCCAAATACCCCATCGAACTCAATTTACAACCCAAAACTTCATCAATGTCCTCAACCTCATACATACATAATGCTATATGTTCTGTTTGTATATTGATGAGTTTAATTTACAAACGGGCCTCAATAATTTTCGATTTACTCAAATTCTATTTATGCTACAATTATAGCAATACATCCGGAAGAGCGGATATACCTACTCAATTATAATCTTCCTATCCTCCCTCTAGTTTCTTTCCATACTATCTCATATTGTTGTTGTCTATGTCTGCCACTGACCATTGCGTTAAATGTTTATGCACCAAATTACAATTATTTAGAATATCCAATTGGAGCGAATAAACAAACAACAAACAACCCAGAGAACCATCAGGACCACAAACTAAATTGCAAACAAACTATAAATATATTGGCAGGGGTGAGCACTTTGCGGAAGTGGCAAATGCAAATGAAACAACCCTCTCCTGGTGTACGATGATGCAACTCTTGCACCTCGCCGACCTTTTCCTCTCTATTCCTTTGTACCCTATCTTAAGACTTTGTTATGCATCCTGGTCATTAGAATTTAGGTCAGATGCAGATGCTGAACCACTATTTATGCTCTGTCAATATTAATCTCATTTGCATAGCATTAAGATGAGAGGAGGCCTTAACTTCTGATCAATCCTGTTTTGAACTTTAAACTATACCTACCGAGCGATGGACGGAGTTGTGTCTTCTTTAGAAAAGGTATTGCCTTTCCAAAAAAAAAACATCATGCTTATGCAATTTCATATAATATATTATCTCCATCAAAACCAAAACAACAAAATCTCCACAAATAATAATTAAAAATTATTAAAATAAAAATACCCTGCATTCCTGTGCTGTGGTGTGAGGTGGAAAAATGTGAACAAAAATAACACATTGATTATACGAGTACCTGTCCCTATATAATCCTGATAAATCTTCATCAAGCTTTGTGTACTATATGTTCTGAGTTTGTGTCAGACCACTTGGGCAATCACCTGTCTGCTATGTTCTGTGACTGTCCATAGTTCCATGGCAGGTGATGCATCATTTCGTGGTTTAACGAAAAATGAGTAATGGGGTTAGCGGCAGCAAACACAATCACCGGTTCTATTTGTGGCGATGCGCTCTGGAGGCATTCTGGATGTGGATGTGTCGCTGTACTGGTGCTCCTGTCTATTTTTTTGCTTCTGCCTCCATATTTTGCGGCATAAAAATTACAAACATGGAACCAAAAGAGGCATACACATGTGGCCAGAGTGCGGTGTATAGGTATACCTAGATGGATGGGATTAAAGATGCATTCCACAAAAATATATGCATGACATTAACATTCTGTCACAACTTCAATCTAGAATTTTGTGATTTTGTCAGCTGGAGCAACATGGAGGAATAAAAGTTTGAAATTAAATAAAAATGCTGGGATTTCAAGTTAGCAACGATGGTAGGTATAGCGGTTATGGGATTTTTAAATTTTGTGTTGCGAGGGTTGGACGAGTTACAATCAATCTACATACAGAGACATTGTTTGAATTTTGTATGACATCGAATTTGACAGGAATTCGTTTAGAATAACTGACAGGGACAGCTACAATATGTGGGTGAAGAGAGCGAAATAGTTCCAAATCAAAAAACGGCAGGCTAGGACAAAAGAAATTTTTCATATTTTTACTTTTAATCACTACGACTTGACACTAGCTATACAGGTTATACATTCAAAAAAATTAATAAAACATCATGTTGGTTACGCATTTTTTGGAGAAAATTGACACCAAAGTCAAAAAATTAGCATGGGCAGGAAAAATGGAACAGGCTAAAAACTGAATATCTTAAGACTGAGAAAAGATATCAAGTTTATTTATACGCAGTTACAAAGGCTGGTATTTCTTCTAAAAATAAAGACCTAAACGAAGTTTCTATCATAATTACTAACAGACTTTTCTTAAATCCCCGATAAATAATATCAAAATTGGAGATAAGCCCTTACTGCCCAACTAACAATTTAACTTGTTTGAGTGTCTACACAAGCTATTTTCTAGTTTGTATAGTAACTAATAAAGACCTTATGCAAATCAGTTTGGCGCACACTATACAAGCTATTTCATTTCCTTTAAGACCTTTGACCAGAAGTTCTATATAATTAACTAGTTTTCCATGGAAAGTTTTATTGATAAAATAAACAAAGCAAAACAGTGTTATTGCTTCACTATACAAATTGTCTGACTTTTATAAGAGATTCAGGTCGCATAAATGAAATGACTCACATTGTAAGGCCTTACAAATGCCTAGTAAAGCATTGTGTTATTTAAAAAAAAATCGTTGCTTTAAATTTTATTATTATTGTTTTTATTTTTCCTTCCATTTTCCCATGACTTTAGGGTGTTAGAACCGCTTTTCTATTTATTCTGAAATGTATAGAAATTTATTTTATTTGAAAAAATTCAACTTTTACTCACATTAAATTTCAGAATCCAGGGATCGAACTCAGCTCCTCTCTATTAGTAGGCCAGCACGCAACACACCAGGTAAATTGGCAATATACCATACGCGTGTAAAAATTTTAATGAGTTGATACTTCAAGCCCAAAAAAATCAAACTAAATTTTCATTAAACATTGGTACCCATAACAGGGTTTTAGAAGATTGAATTTAAAGTATCAATCATGAAATTCTTTAAGTATTTGAAAATTATATACCATAAGTTAAGTATTATATTTTAAACTCACATTAACATAAGGTATGCATGACCTTTTTTATCGTACCATATGTTTGAAAAAAGTTCTTATATAGTTTTTTTCAAGCAAGTAGATATGTGCGATGCAGTAGTGTAATTAAGTTGCTTAATTCTATCAAAGTCTCACCTAAGGGGACATTAGGTATGTATAATATTTCATTTTCCGATATACCTAAGTTTGTTTTCTTATTAACAAAATACAAAAGATATAATTAGGGGAGGCAATAAATGTAAAAAAAAAAACAAAATTCCTCTTTTTTCTTAACTTTCATTTTTGATTTCTGTAAGCAAGCTATTAACAAAATGCAAAAGCTATACATTTCAAAGGGATGGCAATATCTGTCACAAATATAAATTCTTGATTTGTATAAGTTTGATATTAACAAAATGCAAATCCTATAATTTCATTACGGAATTCCAATATAGAGGTCACAACCAAAGGCTCTATGTTAAACCAATTTTTGATTTCCTTAAGTTTGCTATTAATAAAATGCAAAAGCTATAATGTTCTCTTACGTAAGTCAATTAAGTGCAAGTCCCACTCGTGCAAAATGTTGGATTACCGTCATTAGTCTTGTTATACACCGATTTCAAAAATGAATCTCGTTTTTTTTTTTTTTTGTTTTAATTTTGGTGCAGTGGTCAATGAAAACGAAGGATACTACAGTTTACTTTTAAAAACGAATTGAGGCTATTAGGAAAAAAATATGAGAATAACTTTTTTTAACTTGTTGGAGTTTTATATACAATAAACAAATGTCTTGCATAACTTCACTTTTGAGGAACTCAAACTAAGATATTTTCATGCACAAAATTGCAGAAGGAGATCTTATACTTTTTATTTGTTTCATGCTAACAAATTTAGGTAAGCGTATGTTCAAACATTTATAATATGCTTTATAAATTTATGAAAATTCCGTTCTTCAAAACGATATAACAACACTGACTAAAAATCAAACTATTTAAACATCTATCTGACATTTTCATGATGCGCGATTACTTTCTTAAACAAGCCGTAAAGGAGTTGTCTGTAATGACTTTCATCTGAATGTTCTATAAAAGCTATTACTTTTCTAGCTAAGGCAACCAATTTCGGCAGGCCTTAAAAAAGTCTCCGTAGAACGCATTACTTGAAGTCTCATATAGAAACAAACTTAAAGGCACTAAACAAGCTATTTTGAAATAAATAAATCGTTAAATGCTTGACTTGCATTATTTAGCCTTAAAATTATTTTATGTCAGCAATAGCCTATCCAATTCTAAAAATTGGACCTTATAAAAGTTAAATTGTTAGTTGGGTGTAGAACAATTTTGTTTTAAGAATGCAACCAAGAATCATGTCCTAAAATACTATTGACGAATTAAGGGGCACCCTGTATATACAAAGGAACAATTGCGTTGAAGGTTTTTTATTATGAATATGTTATTGTGTCGTAATAAAGCTTCCTTAAAATAGACAATTCGCCCAAATTTGAAAATTTAACTTAAACTTTTTGTTGAGAATAAGATTTTCTATCAAAATTGATAGTTTAAAAATTGTATACAAATTTAATGAGGAAAATATAATAAAAACCGACTTAACATATCGAAAATCATTGATTTTATTTTTTTTTACTAACAAAAAGTCACTTAAGTTAAATTCTCAATTTCGGCTTTGTTTTCAAGTTATACTGTTCTCTCAGAAATGCATGGAAGAACCTGGGCGAATTTTGTATTTGAAAAAAGCTTATGTTCCACACAAACATTTTTAATAATAAGAACCCGCCAGTTATTTTCCTTACTAAAAAGTTTAAACAAATTTTAAAAGGACCTTAAATATGTATTTAAAGAAGTTGAGACACAATAACCATTGCAGGGAGTCGATTTTGAATGAATAAAGCAATTTGTTTGCCAAGTCATGAGTAGATGTTACAAGGAGTCTAAAAGGTGGTAATTATCGAGCGCTTACAAATTATGAACCTGTTCAACAAGCTTCAAAAGTCAATACATATTTTTATGAGTGCTTATAAGAATATGGAGTAGGTAAACAACAAATATTTAAGTATTAATAAGTTTAACAATAATAACCCAACTAATAATTTTTCCTCTATAAGGTTCATTTTTTGAATTTCTATAAGTTATTATTTCTACAAGGCTTGTATTTAGTTTGGACATCGAAGTTGGAAATTTTCGAAGCTATATTTCTGAAAATAGCTTCCTACAAACCTATTACAAGCAGAATCTTTAATTTTCTGCAAGCCAGAATATTTAAAATTTGGTTATAGTTTTCGTAAGGCTTCCCAGAAATTAGTTTTGAGAGGCATGTGAAATTAAATCAAAGAAAAAGCTTTCATTAGGAAACACTGCCAAGAGCTCTGAAGGGCCAGCTTACAAAGGCCTTAAAGAAGCTATTATGTGTACAAAATGGAAGCATAATTGTTAGTGGAATTATGTCAATTTATTTTGTTTGTGTAAGCCCCCTGAGGAAAAGCCCGATACAAGCATTATCTTGTGTACTGTTTGGAGCATGTATGTTTCTAATGCCGAGAGAGGGTTACCACAGGTCAAATTATTAATGAAAATAAAAAAAGAAAATTTAAATTAAACCGATTCATTGAGTATAGGTAAGGCTTTTAAATTTTGCAAAACAAAAACCCAACGAACATTTATTTTCTGCATTGAGATAAATATGGAAAAACAACAATTTAAATTCACTTGAAAAAAAGAAAAAAAATATATTTATTTTTTTATATGGAACTATAATTATGTAATTTATATTCAGAATTGCAGTACAAATACAAATTATTTAATCATTTTTTATTAGAAATGATTTGACAAAAACTTGTTTGTCTTTTTTTTTATTTCGATAAATTTGCTTCAGCGAAGTGATGTCATCCTAATTTGTTTGTATAAGACCTGTGAAGAGTTGGTTATGCAAACATAATTTTAATCATCCTCTCAGGCGCATTCGCGAGAAGTAATAATTCCGATTATTTGGTCCTAGCGAAGTGTTGCACACTCAACATGAAAGCATTAAAAGCTGGTACTTCGCATGAAAAGTAGTATTGATGTGAAAATAAGCAACTGCTGGCTGAATTATGCACAAACAAGGTGACCATAGTAATAAAGTTTCTGTTTCATCGTTAAAAAAATATTGTCACGTTAAGAAATTCGAATGTTTTCAAAAATTATCTTAGTATTAAGCTTTCATTACTCAGTAGTTTTTTAATTACATTTTGAACGTTTTTTTTAATATCTATACTACATAGCTACTTTCAGTTGAAAAAAACTTAATGATGGTTGTTATTGTTTGTTTTTTATTTTGGCAAATTATCTAGTGTTTTTAAAAAAGATACAAATTAAAATTGTCAGTAAATGGTTTGTGTACAAAATGAAAAGTATGTACATATTTTATGGAGCATAAAGAAGTTTTTTATATTTTTTCTCAAATCAAAGCCTTTCGTTCTTAAAAACAATCGATTTCAATGAAAAAGGAACTTACATATATTTTAATTGTTGTCTCACAAAATGTATGTTTGTATGACCACTTCCATATTTTCTCTGATGAGTAATCATGGAAACATTAAAAATTAAAAAAAAAATAACATTAAGTAAAAAAACTCCCTTGCAAGCAACAGACGAATGGTTACCTGTATTTTTTAATAAGTTCAATTCATCAGGAAGTCCCAAGGAAGTTTTTAGGAAGCTATTTTTGGTTTCAAGGGGTTCCAATTTGACACTCATTTTTCATATGCCAGGCTAGCTCAATACCTAAGGTGCTCGACTCTCAACCCAACCATCCTCGGCTCAAATCCCGCAAAATCCATCAAGTAAGTAATGTGTTTTTTCAGATATAAATAATTATTGTGCATTAAATTTCATAAGAAAATCATTACTTGCATGAAAATAAAGGAGAAAATATAGAAATAAAAATAAAGAATTTATTTTTATTTTGTTTTACAGTGTCCTCCGAAAAGGCTTCTCCTAGGGGCCTCGACAAGCTTTTTATAAGGGATTTTAGATATGCCTATCGAAACACTTGAACAAAACTACACTACTACATTTACACTGTTTGAATGTAGTTTTGTTCTATAAGGCCTTAGCGAAATAAATTGAGTACTTCCAATAAATCTATAAATGATTGTTTAAAAGCCTTTCAAGCTTCTCAATGTGGGCCAAATGTGTTTCTCTAAGGCCTTATAGAAACAAATTTGCTGATTAAGAAATAACTTCGATAGACCCTTACAGAATTTAAATTGTTAGTTGGGAAGTTCCATTAATAATATTTTCCTAGTTCTAGTTTTAAATATCTAGCCTGTTTCTATTTTTTGTAGTTTGTAATTTTTAGGCTCGAAAATAGGTAAGCTTTTATTCTCAAAATGCCGAACGCCATGTTGTTTTTACCCCATTTCACCCTATAAATATGTAAACTTGAAACAAATTAAATTAAAATGAATGAAGGTACTAGCCGATCCATATTCGCTTTACTTCAAAATCTTTAAAAAATGTGCACGACTGGATCGCACAAACTTGCTCTCGTAGCTAACAACTTTAACGAAGCTTAATACATGATATCATTAAAAAAAAGTTTTAAAAAGAAGTTAAAATATAAATTAAATACTATAAATTAATACAAATTTGTTATTTTAATAGCTTAAACAGCTAAAGCTTAAAAAAAAGATTCCATCTGATTTGTTTAATAAATATGAATTTACGAACAAAAATTTAAAAATTGTTAGAGCGGTTTTCTTAAAAATTATTTTTTTATATATAAAAATTCTTGAACAATTTTAAAAATAAACTTTAGTATGCCAACTTTTAGTGTTTAATAAAAAACAATTTTGCACAGAACTTCAAAAAAAAAATCATTTAAAAAAAATTCAATATTTTTTAAAAATCCAAAAATTATTTGTTTGAAAAATTGTATAGGTAAGCAAAATTGTTATAATTGTAAAGGACCTCTAATATAAGAAATTTGAATGAAATCAGTGCAGCCGTTAACGAGAAATTTGAAAACCAAAAAATCGGTTCTGTGACAGGTACCGTTAAGAACCGTTATTAATTAATTTTTTTTTTGGCAAAACCGCATTATTAAAATTTTAATTTTAACGTGAGTAGTGATGTTGATTCTTTACAAAATCCAATCTTTCCAACATCGGAAAAATTCCTTTAAAACATCAACTATCGTCTTCAATCGCAATATCATCAGCGAAATTGTTTTTTTTTTTTTTTTTGGAAAGTCACAAAAAAATTTGTAGAGTTTAACAAATCAAAAACACTCACCAATATCGTACATAGTATGTATACCCAGAAATGTAATGGATTTACTGCCTATATTATAGGACATGTGGCAGTCTTTCCGGTAAATGTTATTGCTCAGTTCAGTTGCTCAAAAAAACAAGAGATGCTAATAAAAACAAATAAATATTCCGAAACAACTTCCACAATAACGCACAACTTCGATTAAACAATGTTCTACTTTTTCCCAATAAAACAGAGTAGTTGTTTCAATTGGAGCGTTAGTCAGAGAAGGCATGTGGCTAGGTTATAGGTAGTGTTTTTCTGTTTTGTTTCGATGGTGAAGGGCATTGAATAAAAGAGAGGTGTATGTTCGTAAATAACTTGCTAAAACCAATCGCCTGAAGATGTAACGGAACTGAATGTCTATCCACAAATCAATAGTATAGACCTGTAAAAGACTATGAGTACTTCGGCCACCCACTATAGCTACACTCAAATAAAATAGTTCAACCTACACACATACCCAAATCCACACACCAGCTTCCCTCTGGAGCCAATAATAAAATGGATAAAACTATGCGTCCAGGTCCAGGAGAGTGCTCAGATGGTACCATACCGCTACCCAGGATCACACTGGTTCCTTAAATAAATTATGAATACGAAAATATCAATAATAGTAGGTACTTCAATAGCAATTGGCTTTTATATACTATATGAAATGGGTCTGATGGGTGTGTCGGCCCGGGTTCTGATGGAGTGGCTGGTCTAGCTGATGGTTGTTTGTTCACTTACACCGTATATAGTATTTCCTCTAGGGCAAAATAGGAGGGCATTTGTTATTCAGTCCTGAAAATATGTAATGTACTTACTGTATGAATAGGTATTTTGAAACCATTATGCTTCTACATACATATGTATGATTTATCCTGAACCTAAAGTGGTTTTAGCGTTTTGTTAAAGAGCTGAAGTGTTATGATATCTGAATTGAGAACTATTTGTTTTTGGTAAGTGTTCGGGGCATCTTTGGAATAGTAAGTCAATTCAAGCATCAATTGAGAAAACCACGAGCGCCAAGATGTGTGTTTCGGTTTTGTCTTCAATTAATAATTCACCCATTGACAAATGAAATGTTATTTACAGATTCTTTTGATGCTGAATGGTTTGCAAAGTAACACCGAGATCTCTACCAAAATTGATGTAGAATGAGTAACATGAAAAATGTCACACAAAATCGTTTTGTTAAAGTAGGCAAAAGAACTGAGAGAGGACAAAATAAAATAAAAGATTAGAGTAACCAGACATGGTTGATTATGTTGAACATTTAACAGAATTCAAGGATTGAATGAATCAGAACAAGATAATTGGGCAAATATGCATGAAATATTGTGAGCTTTATACTGGACAAAAATATAATCATGTTAAATCAACAATAAAATCTGTTTAAATTAACTTCACCAATTATTAAACTGACAATACTTCCAAGTAAAATGTACACGATTTGATATTTAATAAAACCAGTGGCCGTGTTAAGTTTTCTCGAGAACAGTTAATTTTATAACTCGAAATTATAATGAGAAAACTTTTTGTCAAATCAACACTGTTTAGAAAATAGCAAATAAAGAAAATATAAAAAAAAATGTTGCTTACAAGAATTTAACTTTGCAATAACATGACATCTTCTTGAATCAACTTAAAATTTTATCAACACTTTTAACAGTTTCATGTTAATTTAACCACAAAAATAAGGTTATGTTTCTATGTGAAAGTTCACCTTGTAAATTTAACAAGAGACTTGTTAAATTGTTACTGATGTTTTTCTCTGACACTTTGTTAAACTTGTACTGATGTTTTTCTCTCAGGATAGGACTCACTCGTTGAATAAGTCCTCAATATTTATATATTCAAAGTTTTTTTATTTTAATTTAATTTTCGTTCAACTTAAAATGATAATATATCGACTTAAAAAAAAAGTATTTTTTATATTTATAATTCGTAATAATTAAAGCAAAACAAAATGCATGCATAGACATTTACTTACTTACTTTTGATGGCGCTCACAGCCCAGGATGGGCTTCGGCCTCAACTAACAAGCCCCTCCAGCCAGCTCTGTCCCTAGCTAGCCGTTCCAGTTGCGCACACCGAGTGCTTTGATATCGTCACTCACTTGATTGCGCCACCTGTTACGGGTTCTTCCTCTGCTGCGTACCCCATCGGGGTTGGATTCGAAGACTCGTCGGGCAGGTGCGTTGCTGTCCATACGCTCCACGTGCCCCAGCCATCTCAGCCGCTGTATTTTCAGCTTTTTGACCAGGTCAGCGTCGCTGTATAGCCCGTATAGCTCGTCGTTGAATCTTCTCCTCCATACTCCTTCGATACACACCGGACCGAAAATCACACGAAGAATCTTCCTCTCAAAGCACCCTAGCAGATTTTTATCCGAATCTTTCAGTGTCCATGCTTCTGACCCATAAAGCAGGACCGGGATGATTAGGGTCTTGTATAAAGTCTCCTTGGTTCTCTGAGAGAGGGCCTTACTACTTAAATGCCTTCTTAGACCGAAGAAACAGCGGTTGGCAAGAGTAATTCTTCGCTTGATCTCTGCACTGATGTCATTCTGCGATGTAATAGTGGAGCCCAGGTAGACAAAGTCCTTGACAACTTCGAAGTTATATCTGTCCATCGTGATATTTTGCCCGAGTCGACGATGTTGAGATTCCTCTCTCGATGACAGCATATACTTCGTCTTGTCCTCATTAACCGCCAATCCCATTCTAGCTTCCTCCGATTCAATGCTCGCAAATGCCCCTGCCACAGCTCGCTTCGTTCTGTCGACAATGTCTATGTCATTCGCATATGCAAGCATTTGAACGGACTTTTGATAGATTGTACCGCTGGTGTTGACATGTGCGTTGCGTACAATGGCTTCAAGAACGATGTTATATAGGTTGCATGATAACGCGTTGCCTTGCCTCAATCCTTTCTCAACATCAAAGGAATCGGTGGTGTTCTTACCAATTTTGACGGAGCAGCGAGATTTCTCCATCGTCATCCTGCACAAGCGGACGAGTTTGGCAGGGATGCCGAGACTCGACATGGCTCTGTATAATTCGTCCCTTTTCACGCTATCATACGCGACTTTAAAATCGATAAAAAGGTGGTGTGTATCGATCTGGAATTCCCGGGATTTTTCTAAAATCTGTCGGTGTGTGAACATTTGATCGACGGTTGACTTGCCTGGCCTAAAACCGCACTGATAAGGGCCGATCAGATCGTTGACAAAAGGTTTTAAGCGGTCACACAGGATGGCCGACAAGATTTTATAAGCGACGTTTAGGAGACTAATTCCTCTGTAGTTGGTACATTTCAGAACATCTCCCTTTTTATGGATCGGGCACACTATACCGAGGTTCCATTCATCGGGCATACTTTCCTCCGACCAAATTTTGCAGATGAGCTGGTGTATGCTCCTAGCCAATTCATATCCCGCTGATTTAAATAGTTCGGCTTGTAAGCCATCCGCACCTGCAGCCTTGTACGACTTAAGTTTGGATATCGCCAGCCGCACTTTGGTTAGGTCGGGTGGACGGAACTCTTGGCCATCATCGTCCAAGTTGAATGGAACTTTTCTGCCTATTAGCGGCATCTTGGCTGTCTTCGCCATTAAGCAGTCTAGAGAAGTGTTCTTTCCAGATCCTCAGCACTGACTGTGTGTCTACTACCATATTCCCACTCTCATCTCGGCAGGCTTCCGTTCTAGCCTTGAATCCTTGGGTGGATCGCTTCACCCTCTGATAAAATTTTCGAACATCTCCCCTACCGCTACAACCCTCAATAGACTCTACCGCCCGCTTCTCGTGCTCTCTCTTTTTCCTCCTGAGAAGTCGGCGTTCCTCTTTTCGTTTCAGCCCGTAGAGCTCCCGGGCCACTCTCTCAGCAGCTCTTGTTCGAGTCTGCAGCATTGCCTGGTAGGCCTCGTCCTTAGCTGCATGCGCTAGCCGGCACTCTTCATCGAACCAGGGGTTTCGTTGTATTCGCCTAGTGGAACGCAGCACATCAGAGGCGGCACTTCTGATGGCTTGTTGACAGTGTTCCCACTGGTCCTCTGCACTTGATGCTGGTGGCGGACCTCCTGAGAGATTAAGAGTTACGTGGTCTGCAAAAGTTCTGGCAGTCTCTTGCGATTTAAGCTTCTCGACATCGAATCTTTTCACAGCATCTGCTCTGCGTTGTCGCGTCATGGATATCCGCATACGTAGTCTAGCTACCACCAGGTAGTGATCCGAGTCAATGTTGGCCCCTCGGAACGTTCGGACGTCCAAGATACTGGAAGCATGTCTCGCGTCTATCGCAACGTGGTCGATTTGGTTTCCGGTTACTTGATCACGCGACCGCCAAGTCCCCTTGTGTATATTGAGGTGTGGGAAGTAGGTGCTTGAGATGATGACATTTCGCCCCGCCGCAAAGTCTGCCAGCCTGTGTCCGTTGCCGGAAGTTTCGTCGTGTAGGCTGTGTCCTCCGACTATCGAACCAAAGATGCCCTCCTTTCCGAATCTTGCGTTGAAGTCACCAAGAATGATCTTCACGTCGTACTTCGGGCACATATCATACGTTGTCTCCAAGAGATCGTAGAATGCTTCTTTGGTTGAGTCTTCTCTCCTTTCATTGGGGGCGTGAACACAAATCAGCGAAATGTTCTTAAATTTGCCTTTGATGCGGACTGTGACCAGGCGCTCGCTTACACTCCGGAAGCCCAAGACTTCTTGCCTAAGTCTTCACCTTATCACAAAATCACAACCAAACAGCCGCTGACCCTGTTCCTTCAAGCACCCGCCGTAGTAGATGTCACACGTTTTCAGTCTCCGTACGCCCTCTCCATCCCATCGCACTTCCTGGATGGCTGTTACGTCAGCCTTTAGCCTGTCCAGGTTCTCCACTAATTGTTCGGCTGCACGTGTTCTGTATAAGGACAGGACGTTCCACGTGCAGATCCGAAATTCATTGTCCTTGTTTCGTTTGCTGGGGTCGTCAACTTTCAAATCATCCATATCCGAGGCTTGTTGTTGTTTCGGAACAACTTTTTTTTACGTGGTAGGGAAGTTACCCCGACGCACAACCCCCGACCCGGAGGACCAGACCCTTCGTATAACTCCAAGGGTAGGGAGCCGGATAAACCGCTCCTTATAGGCCTGAGCTACAAATATGTCGTAGTAGCCCATATAAGGTGTTCACTAAGTAGTTCAACCTAACTGGAACTGTAGACGCCACCGTTGATTCCATCTAGAGAATTCGTCCGCTGCCGCCTCGATGAAAGGAGAAGTGCCTTAGTGGGAACACTCCTCCCCCCCTCTCTCGTTGGCTGCCCCCAACAGCTTTCCACGGGGATTTAAACCCCGTCTCCAGCTGAGGTACTAGACACCCGATGTTCACCACGCGGAGGTGAGAGTAGGAGTTGGTAGACAGAGGTGGGTTTTGAGAAAAACCTGTGGACGCTTGTGTCCTCTTGAATGCACATAACTACCCTTTTGAACATTTAAGACATTTAAAATGCAATTATTAATTTAGAAATAAAGATATTCCGCAAAAACTACAGTTATTTTATCTGAAAATTGATTTAAAAAAAAAGTTATTGTTATAACTAACTTTGTCCACTTTCATATACTCACCGACATAAATATCCATATCCACATTGAGAATTTTAACTCGCTGGTGGCTTATCTTTTTGTTTAAACCGTACAGCTCTTTAAAAGATTTGAACTTTTGGCATGAGGCTCATAATAAATGTAACTCTAGAACACGAACACGTGTACCACATCTTGGTGTTGGTTCAATTTGGAAAATTGCATCCATCTTCTTCCTCTAGACACGATTTTACTAGGTCTGAAAGGTAGAAGTAAGGAAGTATAAAGAGTTTTCAGTCACTTCAGCTTCTGGTTTCGTTTTTCATACTCAAAACAAATGACATTTAACAAATGTGACACTGCCGTATCGGACATGAGGAAAAACACAACGAAACACGACAACTACGACGAAGATAACGAACGACGGACAAAGCGTAGCCAACACTCGGTGTTGTATAGGTACATGAAAAACGGACTAAAAAGACAAGAATAAATTTTCGGCATTTTGACATTTTATTTAATAAACGAACAACAACGGTGCTCTCGGTGTTGCTATATTGCACTTGCACCAACAACAATATACAAAAAAAAATAACAACAAACCTTGGTACACTACACGGAAGTGTAAGTTTGGTATTTTAGGATCAGCTTCAGCATCAGCATTGCTATATAGACTAAAGAGAACCAAAAAAAACAACTAAGCCGTGAATAGGTGTATCCTTCCTTCCGTTTTCCGTATCGTTGTAAAATATATCACGTAATGCTAACACAGCTCTGTGCGAATGTCCTTTCGTTTAGTACAGAGAGAATATACGTCTGATTGGGTGAAAGGGTGATAACTGTCATACAATTCCGGATGCTTTGGCGGTACGTGTCCTTTAATACAAATTGGACTCTCTCTGTAGCTGGATTTCAAACTTGTAGTAAAAGTTTGATTAAACACAAAAAAATGATAACTTTTCCTTTTGCACATACCTATACATTATTAATATACATTGTTAGTAGTTATATTAATGTTTAAGGTTTTAATTAATTATTATACGAGTTATCAGGTAAAAAACTTTTCTTTTTTTTAATTCACAGTCAATAAATATTTCTTTTTAATTTAAATGAGAAATTCCAATGAAATAAAAGAAGTTTGAAATGTCAATATTTACATCCATATTATTGACTTGTTTCAAAACTATTTTAACGACAAAACTAGTTCTTTCACAAATAATACCAATATGTATAAGACTTACACATTGAAATCTCCATAAAACTAGTTTTGCTTTTAAACTAGATTTGAAAAACTCAAAAATATGGATGTAAGGGTTTTTTACAACGAGTGAGTCCGATCATGTTTTTAATCTCGATTCTAGGTGCGATGACTGCGACAAAGTTTGCACCAAGACAGCAACTATTGCTACATCTTATATGGTGTCCTGTTTTCAAAAATGTATTTATTTGTACGTATTCAATTTTTTTTATGCAGAAAAAACATCTGTACAAATTTAACAAGCGTCTTGTTAAATTCAGGCTAACTTTCACATAAAATGATGCAGAAAACTCAGGAAATAACACGATTTTAACAACATTATTTTCGTGCTTAAAAAACACTATTATAAAAGTTCATAACATTTTTAGTTAATTCAAGAAGATGGCATTTTGTTTTTAATTCTTGGAAACCAAAATATTTTGTAAAGATTTTCATATGACCGCAATGTTAATTTTAGTATTTTGCTATTTTAACACTTCATTAACGGAATGGTTAATGCGTTAGACTGTCACGCTGGAGGTCTGGGTTCAATTCTCAGCTGTCGTCCCTTAAAAAAGTTTTTTTCAGCGCGACTGCCTCTTGCGAGAAATTGAAAAATCCTCCGTGAGTATCACTTGTCATAAATAAGTATGTCTCGTCTAGCCGTTCGGATTTGGCATACAATTCTAGGTCCCCTGCACAGTGGCGTAGCGTGGATTTTTGCCGCCCGGGGCAGACCCAAATGTTTGCCCCCCCCTGAATTTTTTGTCCAGCTCTAAAAAAGTAGTAACGAAGAACCACGGCAATATATATTCCACACTTAAACCCGCCCACCATTAACGGGGTTCCGCTACAGGTTGCGGGCACAGCTAAATATCTTGGCGTGGTACTTGATCGTAAACTTAACTGGAAAGAAAATATAAGGGAAAGGGAGAAAAAAGCATGTGTAGCTTTCTATACTTGCAGCAGAATTTTTGCTAAAAGATGGGGACCTAGCCCCAAAACCATTCATTGGATGTACACAGCCATAATAAGGCCAATCCTAACATATGCCTGCTTGGTCTGGTGGCCAGCCCTAGAAATGGAAACCAATCTAAAAACCATGACCAAAATTCAAAGACTAGCGTGTATTGGTACAACCAATGCCATAAGGACCACTCCAACCGCAGCCCTAGACTCTTTCCTTTCACTAGCCCCGCTCGATTTGTTTACAAAAGAGTTGGCGGCAAAAAGTGCTATAAGATTTAAACAGTGCAATAATTGGAAAAGGGGCCAATATGGTCATAGAACTATAACGAACTTTACTGAAATAGACATTCAAACGGACTATCTTGCACCGCACATAGATTTTAACCCAGTAGCTCTAATAGATATCCCAACAAGGGAACTCTGGAAAGAGAAAACCGGGTCCTAAATAGAAATCATGTTTCGGTCTTCACGGACGGTTCCAAAACAAACGAGGGCGTTGGGTCAGGTATCTATTCAGATGATCCACACCTTAACAGATCAATAAAACTTCCAAAGTTCTGCAGTGTCTTCCAAACAGAAGTACTTGCAGTTTGCGAAGCAGCAAAACATCTTGTCACTTGTGAAGTAGCCAATAGGAATATTGATATCTTCATAGACAGCCAGGCGGCGATAAAAGCTATCTCCTCAATCATCACAAAGTCCAAACTGGTGGTTCGTTACCGTAACGAGCTTAAAATGCTCAGGGCAACAAACACAGTTACCCTTCGATGGGTCCCGGGACATAGTGATATTTACGGAAACGAGATAGCAGATGAACTGGCCAAAATCGGGTCTTCTCTAGACCCGAGCCAAACAGACACCTCGGTTTTTATGCCACTGGAGCAAGAAAAGAGTAGAATTCACCAGAAATTCCTTGTGGCCGCAGATGTCAGATGGTCATCAATCGACACTTGTCGGGTTTCAAGAAATCTTTGGCCAAATATTTCGCGTAAGAAAACAGAATACATACTAAAGATAGGCAGACCTTATTTATCCCTACTTGTTGGAATCTTTACAGGACACAACTCGATTGGTACCCACATGAGCAGAATGGGCATTAGCACATCTGACTTATGTAGAGGGTGTCAGGATGAAGAGGCGGAAGAGGGCCCTTATCACTTTCTTTGTGAATGCCCCAGCTTAGCCAGAACCGGAAAAGAAGCCCTCGGAGAATATTTTTTCGATGAACTGGGCGACATCTCAACCTTGCCACTCAAAAATATCTTAAAATTCACTCAGAATTCAGGATGGTTCAGGGAGGCCTCACATACCTAAAATTCCCTTATTCCTCTCCCCAACCCCTCTTATACCTTTCTTTTCCTTCTGTCGGGGAACGCAATGGATTCATTGAGATCCGAGTGGCTTGCCGCATCATCACCCCACCTAACCTAACCTTACCTAACCACGGCAATAAAATGATATTAATGTGTATTTGATTGAATAAAATAAGAAATTGATGATAAAATATGCAAAAGATTACAGACCGATCAGCCTCTCCTCGTTCCTCCTCTAAACGCTGGAGAGAATCATTGATCTGCATGTTAAAGACCTTCTCAACCGAAACAATTTGTGCAACTTCCAACACGCTTACCTTAAAGGTAAGTCAGTGGAGACTGCGTTGCATGAGGTCGTCTCGCAAATTGAGAAAAGTCTCGAGTATACAAAGAACATACCTTGGCGGCATTTTTGGACATCGAAGGAGTGTTCAACAACGTAAAAACGGAGTCCATTAAATCTGCCCTGGAAGAAGTTGGAGTTGAACCTGCCATTGTGGACTGGATTTATACCATGCTCAATGGCAGAATCATTAGCTCGCAACTTGGAGATATTATGGTCGAGAAAACAGTCACAAGAGGCACACCACAGGGAGGGGTAATCTCACCTCTCCTCTGGGTCCTCGTTGTAAACAAAATTCTAACAAGACTTAGGAATAAGGGCATTAAAATTGTAACCTATGCAGAGGACATAGTAATTTTGATATCGGGTAAGTACCTAACCACCATCAAAGATATTATGGAATCTGCACTTCAAGAACTAAATTCTTGGGCAGCACAAAACGGTCTGGGAGTTAACCCTACAAAAACTGAACTAGTTCTGTTTACCAAGAAAAGGAAACTACATAGATGATTTTACCCCTCCCAAGCTTAATGGAATTCCACTAAAACTTTCCAAAGAAGTTTAATATCTTGGAGTAATCCTTGATTCCAAGCTAACATGGAAACGTAACACAGAGAAAAGAGGAAACAAATAAAAACAATTAACAAAACCTCAAAATCTAATCAGTGTCTTTGGCCACCGCGTTAATACAACGTCTCTGCGCCGCGAAAAATGCATTCGTGATAATTTTATTTTCGTGTTTTTACTTAATTATTTTTTTCTGATGATGGCAATACGTTTGCCGAATCGCGTTAAAATATAAAATTAAAACCAAACGAAGTCATACGGCGGATACAATATTATAAAGGTAACTTTAATAATTAACAGAGGATAGAATGAAAAGAGCACTCTGTGCATTCTACACATGCAAGAAAACCTTTGGTACGCGTTGGGGTATGCAACCACAAGTCATACAGTGGATGTACAGAGATAAGCTTGTATAGGAATACCGGGGGTACAGAGTTCTACGCCACAAGCAGGGCTTGAAATTATTCTAAATCTTCCAGCACTGGACGAGTACATAAGATGCACAGCAGCCAAAAGTGCACTTCGACTTAAAGAGATGAGCTCTTGGAAGCACAGCGCCTATGGTCATGGGTCTATCTTGCAAAGGTATGACACAGTGGCCGAACTTGATATGACGACTGACTACGTACTACCGATAATAGATTTTAAAATACACTTCTCCATTTCAATTCCCGAAGGACATGGATGGGAACCTAACTCACTAATCAGTGAACAAGGCATCCCGTTCTACACTGATGGGTCAAAAATGGAAGAAGGAACAGGGGCAGGGGTGTTCTGTGAACCTCTCAATATTAGAGAATCATATAAACTCCCAGATGAGTGTAGTGTCTTTCAAGCTGAGATTTACGCTATTGAAAAGGCGGCAGAAATTGTACACAAGAAAAAACTGAGCTCGTCAGAGATCACATTTTTTGTGGACAGCCAAGCTGCTATCAAAGCATTAGCCAGTGAGACTATAAGATCCAAGAGAGTGGCAAAATGCCGAGGCGTATTTGAGAAAATTTGTTACTCCAACCAAGTCAAACTCTGCTGGGTTCCTGGAAATAGCAATATAGAAGGGAATGATACAGCAGATGAACTGGCAAGGAAAGGGTCATAAGCAAATAGAAACAATAGTAGCCAATTATTTACGGGGCCTCAAATCCCGATCGGCGTCATTAAAAGGAAACTTGACCTAGTAACGAAAGATCAAATCAATAACTCCTGGATTTCCAGGAACGATTGTGTTATCTCTAGAAGTTTATGGCCTAGAATTAAGGAAAAGGAAATTCAGTATATTTTATCGCTGAGTAAAAAGAAAATAAAAATCTTGATAGGGGTACTAACGGGTCATTGCGCTATTGGCACAATGGCCACCAGAATAGCCGCCTTCGCACCCGATTTCTGTAGGAGCTGTCAGGATGTTGAGGAAACTGAAACCATTAAGCACCTGCTCTGTGATTGTCCAAACCTCCAAACAAATCGCCTCCCGTACTTCGGAAACAGGTTTGTTGGAGAACTGGACGACCTAGCGCAGGTCTCAATGGCAAATATGATAAAATGTATAGAAAAAACAGGCTGGTTCACAAATGAACCAGTCTATTTGAACCATTAGTTAGGAACACCTTGGAATACCAGAATAGGCCCCCGTATACGCAACAGCCTAGGCTGGGCACACCCCTCCTAACCTAACCCATGAACAAAATCGTAATAAAGCGATTTCATTATTCGGATGCAAGGGTTCTACATGAACAGGTACATAATAAAGAATTATCTTCAACCATTTGCATGGAAGAGCAGCCAATAAACAATTTTTGAAAGACATTATAGGAATTAGCTTTTTTACAAAACAGTAAAATTATATAGCAGCTTTTAACCTGGTACAAAAACTTTGAAAAATTTGCCGCCATGGGACAGCCCTATTATATATTTAAAAACACTGGCCCACTGCAGGAAAATTTTTAAACTAAATTTTTCGAGAGCAAAGAAATTTTTAACTCTGCATTTCTGCGAAAATGTAATTTATTTAGCACATACATTTATTGATCAATTTTCTATTGTTTAATCTCCATCCGGATAAACGACCCACTCTTATTCGACAAATCTAGCGAGTTTCCAATCACATTTTAAAAAATCAGCGAACCAACGTTACATCATAATAAATCATATATATTATTTCTGTTGTCAAACTCCTTTTTTCTCATTTAGAAAATAGTCAAATCCCCTAAAAGAGGTATCACTGAATAGGAAATTACACATACTCATGACATTGCACAAAAACTTTATGTTATACCACACTTTTTTCGATAAATTTCGGAAATTTCAAATAATTCAATAAATGAAAAATTTGACATAAAGAATACCTGACTTTTAATCCATTGAATGAGTGAAAGAGAAAATTATGTATAACTCCAGTAATTTAAAATTCTCTTTTTTTTCGCTGCACCTTGAGTGAGGTGGGGAGAAACATTCTTTAGTTACACCATGCATGAATGAAAGAAACATATTTATTACTTTTGTAATGTATAATCCTCTTTTTTCGCTTGCACATTGAGTGAGTGGTGGAGAAATATATTTGTTACATACTTCTGTTTGTAATCTTTTTTCTCATGCCGAATGCATTTATTAGGTATCACTAGATTGCATGAATGAAAGAAACATATTTATTAATTCTTTAATTTAAAATCTTAGAAGAGAAAAAAAAGGGACGGGCACATCGAGGAAAAAGTGAGGATTTTTTCAAAATAGTGTGAGTTACACAAACACAAGTGCATTCACACAGGGTCGGAATGCAGTGAGATAGCTAAATGCTGGGGCCCCCAAAGGAATTTTTAGCTGTGTATTTGAGAGATGTATTTTTGAGATTTAAGTTTAATAGTAAAAAAGCTTATTAAACTAAATACAAAAGTGAAATAAATGTAAATATAGTGAATACATGCAATACTTCATTGACAAAAAAAAAAAATATATTACATATGCGGTACTGCGTCAAATTCTGTACAAACATCATGTGGAATATGAGACACAACCAGCCCGTGAGATGCAAAAATTGTAAACTCTATATTATAGGTGTTTTTACACGATTTAACGCATATTTTTTAAATAAATGTTGCAAATATTCACTATGTTAACTTTTATTTCACTTTTTTATTAAGTGTTTTAACTATTTTAGCGTTTTGAAATCTCTAAACACTTTTCTCTAGCTCGGCAAAATGACAGTGGTGCGTTCTTTTTCTATAAAATGTTAACTATTGTTGTTGTGTCAAAAAAAAAATAAAATGTCATTGTTAAAAGTGTTACACTGTGTAACATTTCGTTTAGGAACGATCAATGTTAAAAATATAATTGGTATGTCAATCGAAAGGGGTTGACAAAAAAATCGAAATTCATTTAGAATGAAAATAATCAAAGAAATTTTTGTATTGCATTTAATAAGCCTTATTGAATGTGCGAAATTTTCGCACGGGTCTTCTGGTTGAATAATATTTAAATTGAAATTCTAAAAAGAAACAGGATACGACATTTTTCTTATTCGTTTTCTTTTTAATAATTGTTTTCGAAATCCCGAGTGTGAGGTCACACAAGTTATTGGACATTGATTTTTAATGACTATTCGATTTAAAAATTGATAAAGGCTACTTATTGGCTAGACGTTACCAGCATAATATAAGAGTTTCCATTAAATTGCATATAAATTAATACATAGCTAATTTCATTACTGTTTTTCTGAGTTAAATAAATAAATAAATTTAAATAAATATATTTTATAATAAAATAAATTAAATATGATGCATTTTTACCACTGGGGAAATTTTGAATTGTATTCTTTGGGCTCATCAAATTAATTAATTTTGAAGAATAAAGGATTTTTTAATTTCTTGTTGATTTTGCCGCCCCTGGCAACGTGACGCCAGATGTGTTATTTTTATTCAAATACGTATAACAATCAATGCCCGATTATTGATTGATACTTTGGGCTCAACAAATTAATTAATTTTAAGAATAAAGGATTTTTTTAATTTCTCGTCGCCGATTTTGCCGCCCCTGCCCTGGCAAAGTGCCCCACGCTACGGTTACTTTCCCCCACGGTTACTGTCCCTGCATTCCTGTCGAAATCGCAAACAGGGAAGGTTGAGAGTTGAAAGTCACTAAGCCCTGGTTCTTAACGAGCTATTGCGCCACTTAATTTATTTATTTATTTTTTCTAAACTTTGTTGATTTGAAATCTCATTATTTTGTAAGAGTTAGAAAATTAAATTGTTTTTTCGTTCTATTAACTTCACGTCAAAAAATATTGTCAGATTCAGTGATTAGAAACAATATGTATCTTGACTTGAAACTACACTGTTTTCTGATAATTCATTCTAAATGCCACCTGTGTTTAGAGATAAATTTCATAGGTGAAGCATAATTTAAATTACACCTGGGCATTTGAATTCGTTGTGGTTTTTGAACTGGAAATGCTTGCTCAACGAAAACCGAAGCTATTTTTATTTATGTGTTGCACATTTCTCATGTGCATGGGCTGCACTGCGATTTGAAATGGACATTCTTCCGTGAAATCTCACTATACATATTATCAATTATCATACACAGTTATCACTGAAGTTTTTTCATTAGATTTTATGTCCTAATATAGATTAGATTTTCTTAATCCACCATCCTTATAGGTGTGGACAATATCGAATTACCTCTGTCACCTTTTAAGGTGTTGAAACCCTATGCCTAAATGTGTGTATTATAAATTATTTACCTAACTGAATGATTTAAAACCAAAAATGTAACTAATTAACATGAAAATCCCAAAAATAACCTCCATAACATCCACATCACTATAAGTCCTAAATCCTAATGTCATTAGAGATCATCTATGCGAGTGTGGATATTTTGCAATCTAAAAACTAATTTACTTATTCTTGTTTAAAAAAAGAACAACACACTTTTTGTCCAAAAATTAACATGAGAGTGGATCAAATAAAACTAGGAAATGCTTCTAGAAACAATATAAACATTAAGAAGTTCATCATTGCAGTTTCTCATAATTTCTTTTGAAGGTAGGTTACAAAAATATGGTTAAAATTTCAAATTGTTTATAATCTCTACTACGCTACAAGGACTGAATTTTTAAGTAATTCACGATTTATCTCACACTCGTATATTTTTAGGCTACTGATTATGTCCTTAAAAACAGGCAATAAGGGACTAAGACGTTACCGGGTTTTTATTGTAAAAAAATGAAGATGAGAAAACCGCGAAGTGCTATTAAATTGGAAGATGCAATTTTGAGGAGGTGGGGGGAGTAAATGCAACCCTTTTCGTTTTTGCATATAACTCGAAAACCAAGCTAAATTTCGAAATAATGCCGTTAATTAAATTTACTATCGAAAAATTCTATTCAAAAAATTTTAAATAAATGTTTAATGTGCTAAAATAAAAAAAAACAAATTGCAAAAAAATGCAAAAAATTGATTTTTTTGGTTTATTTTACTTATTTGCCCTTAACTTTTTTTCCGGTAGAGATAGGAATAGGAATTGTTTTATATAAAAGAAATATTATGAAATTTTCTTTAAAATGGCGTATTCATACATTTTTTTATACCAAATTTACGAAGATATAGTCGCTCAAAGTAAGTCATTTTTTCGATTTTTATTGCGTTTACTTTGACATTATTTTAATTCTTACTTTATGCAAGAAAACTTAATTTTATTTAATAAAATAAGAATAATAAGTTTATTTATCAATTATAATTGATTATTATTAACAGCCTTGTTACTTTTTATAAAATGTGAAAATGAAAATCAGACAAAAATAAAATAAAAATTATCACTTCTAGATTTGATTAAATCTCTTGAATATCGCCATCCATGTCTTCAAGAATATCATCTTCTTCTATGTGCAAGCTATCTAATGCTGAATTTGAAGATTATTTCAGTTATGAACTATCACCGTATCCAACAGCAATTTTTGAAGGTTTAAACATGAGAAAAAATAAGAAATCAGTCTTATATGAGTTTTTCACACCCGTTGAAAATAACTGTATCGATAATATTCATTACGTTATTGATGGCAGATATTTAGTGCACAAAATCGTGTGGAACACGATATATTGGTACAAAAAGTGCAGAAAGGTTGTGCCGGACCAAACATGTTGGCCCGGGAGTTAAAATTAAAGATGAATTGAAAGCACTTTCTAAACCCGACCAATTTTTGTCAAATAAGAGCAATAAAAAACATTTTGCAGATGAACCCATTTTGGAATGTGCAAAAGAAAAGGCATCCAGTCAAATAATGTGGTGGTAGTTGGCCAAGATATTGATCTTCTTATCATTTTGTCATTGCTATACCAGAGCAATTTCAAAATGTGTACTTTTTGAAACCAAGCACAGGAAACGTACCTGTAAAATTGTACGATCAAAATTGTTTTAATTTCTGCAACAATAACGAAATCTTGGAATTATGCATGCTTTTAGCGGATACGATTCCACATGCAGATTTTTTAATATAGGGGAAAAAATTATGAAATCAATTACTAAAAATATGATATTATTGAAATCTAGTATGGGCACGTTTTTACGTGAAGATGCTAATGAAGAAGAGATAGGTTCTGCATTCCGAACTTCTTATTGCAGCATCTTTGTATGGGGGGTTGAATAACACACTTAGTAGGTTTCGGCTTACGCTTTTTTGTGAGCTATAAAAAAGTGCTAAATTTTCATTGGCCAAATTACCACCAACGCGTGATGCCATCCCACAGCACGGCCTAAGGACTTATTTCCAAGTACACCATCAGTAAAGTGGAAAAAATTCGAATCTTCTCGAGTGGGGGTGGAATGCATCTAAATATGGATTGGTACCTAAAAGCATGAATCAACCTCCTGCACCAGATGTTTTGCTGAAAAAATGGCATCGGGATATAAAACGGGCTGTCACGGAAGCTGTGGGTGTAATAAATTAGAGCTAACGAGTTGTATGTTTTGTAAGAATAACATTGGTGTAAGCTGGGACAGTTCGCAAGAAACGCACATAGAAGAAGATGATATTCTTGAAGACATATGGATGGCAATATTCAAGAGATTTTATCAAATCTAGAAGTGATCATTTTTATTTTATTTTTGTATGATTTTCATTTTCACATTTTATAAAAAATAACAATGCTGTTAATAGTAATCAATTATAATTGATAAATAAACTTATTATTCTTGTTTTATTAAATAAAATTAAGTTTTGCTGCAGAAAAATAAGAATTAAAATAATGTCAAAGTAAACGCTATAAAAATCGAAAAAATGGCTTACTTTGAGTGACTAGATCTTTGTAAATTTTGCCTAAAAAAAATTTCTGAATACGCCATTTTAAAGAAAATTTTATAATCTTACTTTCATATGAAGCGATTCATATACCTATCTCTACCGGATCAAAAGTAAAGGGCAAATAGGTAAAATAACTCAAAAAAATCAATTTCTTGCATTATTTTTGCAATTTGTTTTTTTTTTTTTAATTTAGCACATTAAAAATTTATTTAAAATTTTTTGAATAGGCTTATTAGTAAATTTAATATTCTACAATAAAGTATAACAGCATTTTTTCGAAATTTAGCTTGGTTTTCGAGTTATATGCAAAAAACCAAAACGGTTGCATTTACCCCCTCGTCAAAATTGCACCCTCCAATTTAATAGCACTCCGCGGTTTCTCATTTTCAATAACACATACAATGATTTTTATAATAAAAACTCGGTAACTTCTTAGTTCCTGTCTGTATGACATAATCAATAGCCTATTTATGGAAAATTGAATGTTGTAAAGCCCGTCTTAAATATATGAAAAATTAACCAAATTGAGCCAAACGGCTAAAGATATGGACGAAGGATTCCTATTTTTATATTTTTGATCTATGATTTGCATCAAATCTTATGTTTTGTGTTGGAGCCAAGTGGACATATTTTTGTGGTGAAGTTTTGTTAAATTTTCTTGTGCTTCTAAAAACTTTAAAGTTGTGAACGTCGACCAACGTCGCTTTTTAACTTCTGTCAACATTACGAAGGTCATTTCAAAAAAGTCATTGTAAATACAGAAAAGGTCCGATTTAAAATATCACAATATGGTATTTTTGAATACAGTAAAGATCACATTGAAACTGTTGCAGTTAGTTTATCAACTTTATTTGAATATTGTGCTATAATAAGAAATGTTCAAGCCAACCTGTCTGTTTTGCCTCAGGAACTGATGTAGCATCATACTTTGCCTTTAAAAATGCCTTCATACAAAGATGTTATGCAACTTGTAAATAACTATGTTCCACCGAATAAACTTTACTTCTCCAAGGCTCTTAAAAGTGAAACTGTTGAACCAAAAAATGAAAGATGACGATGATCAGGCTGAAGTTAACCTATAATTTTTTTATTTTCTCAATGAATGATCTGTTTTTCTTTTTTATTTATTGTTTAACTATGCAAGTATTGATTGATAGTTCGAAATAAACTAAATAACTAACTTTTATGTGTTTTAATATTCATAAATCAAAATATCAAAATCTTGAAGCAATTTTATTACATTTTGGTGCAAATGAGGGGCAGATCCAAACTTTAAAAAATCGCAGTAATTACAAATATTGTTTATTTAACTTAAAACTCGAATAAAAAAATACAAATTTTCTAAAAGCATATCATTTTAAGACATTCGTTTAATAGTTAATTTTTCAAAGAGTTTTTTTTGATTTCCCACATCAAGTTTAATTTGGACTTGCCCCCCTTTTGATGCAAGGTCCTCAATTACTAAAGTGAAATTAAACGGCAAGTTTCATAGTACAAACTTACGGCGCAGGGTCAAAAGTCCACAGGCCAAAAGTCCATAATGAAATTTTGTCCCACTTTTGTGGGTCAAAAGTCCATAAATCAATTGTGAACTTTTGACCCACTCCGATGGGCCAAAAGGCCATACAAAAATCTTGTGGACTTCTGGCCCATTGATTGTGGTTTTCTGACCCACTTCAGTGGACCACTTTATAGATAGTTTCCTTTAACAAGACTGTCTTGGGTGGCCCGCTTCACGGGTTTAAGGATTTTAACTCCCTCTTCGGGTCCTCTGTCCCGCTCACGCGACTCCGTCGCTCCGCTTAGGGTATGCTCAGTCGCCAGGCAGGCGCCTGTGTTGTCAGTTGGTGTGCTTTAAGTTTACGAGTAGTGAAGAATATACAAATTAATTCTTAACAAAATAAATAAATAATTCTTAATTGTTCTGCTTTTTTCAATATTATAATACGAAATTATTGTGGACTTATGACCCATTTTCTTTCTAAAATTAGGGAATATTGACCCTTTTTTTTTGTGGACTTTTGACACACTTGAGTGGGTTAAATCTCCACAACACAATTGTGGACTTCTGACCCACCCAAGTGGGACAAAAGTCCATTATGGACTTTTGGTCTGTGGACTTTTGACTCTGCGCCCAAACTTACCGGTATAGGTTCCACTTAAGTTTTTCAAATTGATACTTTATGGGCGCGACATGTTCCCAGTCTGAGTGGGACTTAAACGCAACTTAATCAGGTGACTGGTGAAACTGACCTCTAGAATTCTATCAAATGTTTAAATCTTAGACTAAAATTAAAATTTAATTTTGAAATTCAAAACTATTTTTATGGATTTAAAGTTTTCGGTATTTTGTATTTCAGATATGTTAACCCAACATTTTTGATTGGGTCTATTACCCACCCTATTGTATTGACTTCAAGATAAAAAAACTTATGACCGGATAAAAGTTTTCGACCAAAATCATTTAGGACATATACAATTTTGGGATGGTATCTGTTAAAAAAAAAATAGAAAATGACAGACACCCTAATATGAACACAAGTATATAAAGTATATTTCTGTTATCACAAACGAAAAATGGCAAAATATTAAACCCTTGTTTACCCGTTGGGACCAATTCATTTGCACCCTCCTCTATATGCATGGAAGGATAAAATTCAATAATTCATTGTAATTATTTTGACCACTGTCGTTGCATTTTCTATTTATTTAAATGAGTTATGAGCCCATTGGGCTGTCTGCTGCCAGTGAACGCTCCACCAGAGCAGCGAGTAGCTTGGATGCTCTACAAATGGGACAGGTAGTAGCAGGCGAGGAGATCAACAACGCCAACAGCTAATTTTATATGAGTAGAGATAGCTTTTAAGGCTTAAATCCCCTTTTTGAAATGTTTAAAATGTTTTGTGTGTCTGTATGTAGGTATACATCTGTGTGTAATAAATGGAAATTGAAAATTCCATAACTTATATCATTGCTGCGACGTCATAATAAATATTAAATAACATGATTAACCGGTTACCGTTGGAATGAACACAGAGGAAGCATAACCTCATAGCAAAACTGATGGAATGTAATAGCTTCATCAATTTACTGATGATTCCTAAAAACGCCGCGCCGGTATTAGAGTTAACTAGCAAGGCTTTTCTACTTCATTATAGATCTGATCCTAATCGATTTCACATTTAAAGTTTTAAATGTGTGTTTTAAGCGAAACCGCCCCCACATTCAGTTTGAGTGCGGAAATTTACTATATTCCCCTAAAATTTACTCATTGGCAGAGTGTAAATAAATTAATGGACTGCAAGCGTGTTGAAATTTTATTTCATTTAAGTGCATTTTGGGCAGATATGTATAGCTATATGATAAGGTGGGGGTTGCTTATATTTATTTGAATAAACGTTCGAAACATTTTATAGATGAAATATTATTCATACGCCTCTTATTCATTTGGGAATGCCATCTAACTTTATAGTATATATTTTACAATAATTGATATGGGAATTGAATTTTTATAGTTGGTATTCACACAGACAATTGTTTCAATTGAGAGCAAATTGAAATCAATTCAGCTAAAGCGGAAATCTTATATATAAAAATGGATGTTTGTAAATATGTTATAGACTCTGAAACAACCCAACCAATTAAACCCAAATTCTTAGGATATCTTTGATGTAAGTCCGAGCGTGTTCCTGTGAAGTTCGGTTGAAATCGGTCTGGTAATTTGTCAACCAGGATCAAAAATGCATTCCGGAAGGGGTAATTTGAGCAAAATCGAATCAAATTAAATAGAAAAATGTGTTTTAGCGGTTATATGTAGGTTCTTAGAGGACAGGCTCAGGGTCAAATATTTTTTTTCGCAACAACGAGTTCATACTGATATTTCAGAATAATAGTGGTGACTTATATTCATAGGCTTACCACAAATTGGGCGGGAGTTGAAATTGCAGCAATTGCAATTGCAGTTATAGATGCAGTTTAAATTGGAAGACATTAAATTTATCTAAAAAATATTTCAATGTATTTTTAAGAAGCGTACCAAAATTATCATCTCAATAAGAGTTGCAGTTGCATTTGCAGTACTAGATAATTAAAAGTTAGTTTATTGTGAAAAACGCTAAAAAAAAGTACACAAGACATCTAAACAACTACTACATAGAATGATTTGAAATTTTGTAAAATAATTATTATGACTCCGCGAGTAAGCCTGGATTTGATAAATAAAATTCATAACATAAGAGTACGTAAATAATAGCTAAAGTCGGAAAAAAAATCGCAGGATGAACATGGCTATCCACAACTCAAGTTACAAGCTGCATTTGCATTTTAAAAAAATATGCACGACTGGGTCGCACGAACAAGATAACAACTAGAATGTCGCTATAGACATTGATTGTGTAGATATAGTGATGGCTTACTAATTCTTATATAGTAACTTGGTCTTTTGGGTTAAGACTTTAATGTGGCTAAGCGTTTTACTTTATTAATAGCATTAAATAAATATGGGAAATTGTAAAAAAGTCAAAAGCCTGTTTGTTTTATAAATTTTCTGTGCGATTTATGGAACGCAATATTGTTTACAAAATTATAACAAATTTGGCTCAGCCAGTTATGAGATAATTAGTAAAAACCCGTCAACTTTAGTTTAGGGAATTAAAAAAAAAAAAAAACATATATGCAGTTTTGTTAAAATTGCTTTGAACTTTAAGTTTAAGAAATTTAATCCAAATCTTTAGCCCTTTAGCCAGGCTAATCTTAACTATTATATCTGTGCTCAAAGGGTAAAAACTCTTAAGTCGACTTAAGTGGTTTTTAGCTGTTTATCGCTTTCTTACATATTTTGCCCACAACCTGTATTTCACTCTTATACCTGTTGATAAATCTTTAAAAACAAGAAAGTTATGACCGTTTGTAAAATATCTTAAGTTTACTTCTTAGGTTCTTGCAAAAGGTCAAATAACTTAAGTAGATGATGGCTCATCTTAGGTATCAATTTATTTATTTTTTTTACTTATACGAAGAAATTATTTTGGTAAAACATCTTAGGTTGGGTTTATGTTCGATATTAATCAACAAAGTATGATCGCTTATTTCTTAAATAGACTTAAGGTGTTTTACCATATTTGGTTAATATAAAATTTATATCTTAGGTGACATAATTAACTAAAAACTGCAATAGTTGTTTTGGTAAAAGCACTTAAGTCAAAAAAACATAAATAAAGGCATTAAATACTTCACTTAACCAATTTTTAGCCACATTTTCAAATAATTGTATAAAGTTCTGAAAATGTTGTCCTTATTACCCTCTTTGCTTTTTTTAAACACAGATTCAAAGTTTAAAATTCACTTTCTGAAAAACTATGAAAATAGACTTAAGAGCTTTTGCCTTTTGATGACAGATATAAAGACGAAAGAATTATTTTGTTCCTTCGGGCATAACTCAAAAAATAACTAACTGATTTACGTGAAACAAATTTTATAATATTCTTTATATCTATGGGACGGTTTAAGGCTATTTTTTATTTCTTAATTTGTTTAAATTTTCAGAATATTATTGTTTTATTTTAATTTTTTGTCACCTTTTTTCTAAGAGTTTCTCCCAAATATTCACTTATAAACTCAAAACGGTTTGATTTTTTAAAATAATAAATTTTTTTGATAAACTCAACATTCATACATTCTTTTCTTAATTAAATATACAAGCTGAGCAATAAATATATAAACTTTTGAAAGTTATCAATTTTTTTAAATTATTATTTTTGTTTTGTGCTTTTGTTCCGCAAACTGAATTCATGCCTGCTGGCTAAGCACAATTGTGTAGTTGTAGAAAGGTAAAAAAATAGTATATGTAGCAACACGTAAAGCTACCATTGCAAAAAAGTGTGTGCGTTTGTGTGAACTAGGAAGGTATTTTATGTAGGAAGAAATGTGATCATGTGACGGGTGGACAAAAATGATTTGGTTCGATTAAAAAGCGTATAACTGGACTTCTAATAGTCGGATCTTCAAGATTGAGATCTTAAAATGACGGGAAAAACAGTCGTGTGTATTAAAAAAAAAAGAGGTACAGTTAATATTAAAGCAATTGAATGGTATTTTGCGAATGTTTTATAAGGGAAATTGTTATAAATAAATTCAAATGAATTCAGTCTTAAAAAACGCTTCACATATTTACAAAATGGCTACACTGCATATGTAGGTAGGGTGGTATGCAAATATAAACAAACTCCTTTAATATTATGTACCCACTTATAGCAAACAAAATATTAGCCGAGTTCTTTTAATACTCATTAATTACTCACTTTTAAATTTAATAAGCAAAACAAAAACAAAACAAACACTGAGTAGTCTCATTTGTTTTTGCTTTGCGTTTAAAATAAAAAAGTGAGTAATTAATGAGTATTAAAAAAAAACACGGCTATTATTTATTAAAGTTTGCGAAGCAACGCGAGCACGGGTCGGCTAGTTATTTATATTTCTGAGGTCTGAGAGTGACAGATTTTTTTCAATTCACTTGCTTTAAAGTAATATTAGAAATTATTCACTCCACAAAATTCTGTTTCTTAAAACGCAATACCCTAAAGAACACACGTTCAGAATCTCAAGAGGAAAAAAAGATAAAACTTTTTGAGACACAAAAGCTTATTTGGGCCCATTGTGTACGCGAGTTTTTAAAAAGATGCTGCATTTGTTTGTTCAGAAACCACAACTCCGATTTTTGAAATTCCTTTCGTTTTGAAAATTAGCGTTCGACTGTCACGCTGGAGGTCTGGGATCGCTTCCCAGCCTCGTCAACCTAAAAACTAAAAAAGTTTTTTTTTCAGGGCTACTGCCTTTTGCGAGGAATTGACAAATCCTCCAAGAATATCACTTGTCACGAATAAGTGCTTCTCGTCTAGCCGTTTGGATTCGGCATAAAATTGTAGGTCCCTTCCATTCCTGTCGAAAGTCGCACACAGGAATGGTTGCGAGTTGTTCTTCATGAGCCGTTGTGCCACCCGATTTTTTTTCGTTTTGAGAGGCTATAATGAGAAATGTACAGCCGACGAGTTTATGTTGGTAATGTTTGAAATATTTATGTATTATCTACCTACTGGAAAGGGCAGAATAACGTCTGCCGGACACCGCTAGTTACTTATATATCTAGTTTTGTATATTTAGGTTATAAAGTTGGTAAAATATTTTACAAGCCACAACATGTTTGGAGGGTTGGTTTGTTTAAGGTTTAATTTCATAGTAGGGTAAACTGTTTAACAGTGAACCATGCTCTACAGTGAATCATTAAATTTTTCATATTTTTCCTGTTCAAGAGAAAATTGTAAGAAATAGATAGTGAAAAACCACTTTTCGATTCTTTTTTTTTAAATTAACCTGAAGGTTGAAATTTTTGGCTTTTTGGTTACTGAGCACAACAAAAAAGTGTGCACATCAGTGATAAGTAATGTATTACAATATTGAATAATTAGAAACATGTGCTTACACAAAAATAAAATTCACAACTGGATCACACAAACTTGCTCCTGTAGCTAACAAATAAACGGTGTATATATTAATAGAAATATGAGAAATAAGTTTAAATAACTATTTTGATTTTCTTTTTTGATTTAATACAAAAAATAACAGGAAAATGAGAAAAAAGCAAAACTAAACAAAATGGATTTTTTCTTTGATTTTATTTGTTCGTACGAAAAATTATTTATACAAATTTCAAATGCAATATTTTCTAACTAACAAAGAAGTACCGGGATGCAAAATTTTGACAAAACCAACCAAGTCATTGACGAGATATTCGGATACATATGCCAAAAAAATAGCCAATATGCTAAAAAAAACTCAAAGCTTTATTTCAGTTGTTAGATTTTTGTTGGCAAAAACCTGGTATGCAGTATTATAAGAACTGTTATAGAAATAATAATAAGTATGTACAAAATTTTGATCAAGATCGTTTGAGCCGTTTTCGATAAAATTTGAGAAAAACGAAATCGTTATAGGTATAGAAACTACACGGAATGAATTGAAAAATCACCAATTGCAAAATTTTAGGTTGTAATTTACGAAACTTTTTTTTTTTGTAAATCAAGGCGCTTTTATTAAAAAATAACTGAACATTTTGTAATTTACTACTCAAATCATCGTAAAAAGCTAAATTTTATAATTCGATATTTATTATCAAAAGTTATAATTCGAGCTTGTTGACTTGAAAGTAAATTACAAGTTTTTGAATCGCAATCTACTACTTCTGGGTAGTAATTTAATTTTAAAACTTATTGATCTTGTTTTGCGAACTTTAAATGGTGATTTTCATTTTCTCAATGCTCAAACCAGCAAAATGTAAGTAGCTACGATATAAATATTGATCCCACACGATCGCAATTTACGAAAATAGTTATTTGCAAAACTATACAGTAAATTACAATTTTTTTAGGCGTAATCTAACACTTCAGGGGAAGAATTTAAATATTTATATGGTGATTTGAACCAACCAACAAGTAAATAAGTATTTGAAGTGATTAAGTTTCAACATGGTCCCTTTATATCGTGCGATGGCCTAGGTGGTTGTTGGATTGATATGCGGAAGGTACCAGGATCGAATCCCAAAGTAAGTGAAATAGAATTCTTTTTCAAATATGTAAAATTGTATACACATTGCAGAATAAAAAGGAAGCGGCTGCAAACACAACACCCGTGTGTGGACAAGAATAACAAAATAAAAATACACGCAAATCAACATTTCGACCACAATTCGCAGATTTGGAAATTTTCATTTTTTTTTTTTTTATTTTGACTACGAAATAATAATTATAATTCAATTTGTATGCCCGTAATAAAAATAAATAAAAAAAAATGCTACCTAGAGTAGGTATCGAACCCACGACTCCAGGTTAGCCATCAAACACTATATCCCAATTGATACAAATTGATATCAAATTGCGATTCGCTAATGGTCATATTTTTTTCCTCGATCGAATTATTGATACTCAAAAGTGTTGAAATATAATTTTTGAGTGTCAATATCTCCATTTCACTCATTTTTTTAATATTGCAAACCAAAAGTCTTAATTTAGTAATTTCGAATCCAAGGTCCAAAACTAGATTCATTTTTCGAGATTTGTAGCTTATTTTTCTTGATCTGATCTGAGAATTCTTTCCGTGTATACCCATTCTAAATAAGCTAAAACAAAAATTTGAATTTAATCTTTAGGGAATCACATTAAAATGCTTCACACCAAATTTGAAGCAAATCTGTCCACCCTTTTAGGCTATAGCTCGATGTACATCAGAACGCATACACAAACAGACCGTCGCGTCGTGTCGGTCAACGCGAAAAATACAACACAAACAATTTCGATTCAGTTCGATTTCTTTCGGATGTTATGTCAAGCGAATTCTTCCTTTGAAATATATCATTCTTTGAGCCAATACAATACAACTTCCGATCCTTTGAAAATATTTGCATTCGCCTTCTTTTCTTTTTTTTATAGCTTCAGTTTCAATTTCCTTCAATTGAACAATTGGCCGCAGTCGAAACGAGAGACTTTGATCGTCCTGCTCCTGAGTCATAAACGATAAAACAGCAACAACAACGAACGACTGAAACCGAGGACCGACTATCGACTATGTGCATTCAATTTAACAAGTTGAGTGAAACACTCTCACAAGATATCCTTATGCTCTTTAGAAGTGCATATTTTTCCTCATCCACAAGCATATCCTTCCCGAAAATGCCACCTTTTTTTTTTGCTAAAGTATCCTTTATTTGCGAAATATTAACAATTTTTTTTTTTGTTGCTTGAGCTTTAGTCAAATCATCCTCCCTTTATTGGTTGTCTCTGATGCCTGCGGATGCTCACCAGTTGTCCCAATGTCGGGTTTCTACTTCCCTCTGCTACTGAATATCAATTTCTTTGATGGCCAAATCGATTCTTCTGATGCTGCCTCGGGGGTCTGAAAGGCTATCCCATTTTTATCCTTTACATTTTTTTTTGTCTATATTTTGTATGCTTCTGCATGACCAATGAAATGCAAATTTTATGAAAAAGGATCCTTGACTTCCATAAACATACACACAAACAAAACACACACACACATACAAAACCATACACATTGTATAGGACATTACCTTCCGGTTTGCAACTCATCTATCTATGGAATGCTGATGATCAATTTAAGGAGGAGGTAAGTGAATATTAAATTTTCTATTGTAAATCACATCCAGCGCTTTCGGTCGTCCTTCATTTTTATTCGCTTAGTTTATCCTTTTTCTTTTGGTTTGGAAAATTAGAATTGGGAGTGAATGTGAACTATGGCGATGCAAACAATGATGAACATTAACAAAAAAAAAAAACAAGGTTGTGATGTGGGAACAATTCACCCATTTGACATTATTTGGGATGAAGAAGCATTCTCTTTTGGGTGGAAAAGTGTATAACTTAGATGATGTTTTTTTTTTTTTTTATTTCAATTTTAACGAAATAAACCCTTTTGGGGGTTTTGCATCTTTTATTTTGGGTTTTCTTTTTGTTTACAATTTGTGTTGCTTTTTTTCGACTGTGGTGGTGAAATATTGTTTCCTATACACACAGGAGGACGATGATAATGACGATATAGCAATGAATGCTTTAGAAAAAATAATTTTCATTTGCATTTTCCGCTTGCGGGTTTCTCCCATCATGTACTTCGTTCGACGTTCGAACCCCTTTTTGAAAAGGTAGGATTTGAAGTCCTGCCAATATTACTGCGGAGTTTTGTTTTGTGTTTTTTTTTTTATTCTTCCGTAAAAACAGAAGTCAATTGCATCATTAAAAAGTTAAATTAAAAAAAACTGACTGTTTGAATGAGCGGAAAGTTCGATGGGAATTTTTGCAACTGCAGTGAACCGCGTGATTATGCATCCTGTGCTACTGATATAATGATGGAAGTACATATTAATATATTATTTGCGTACTTCAGAAAGGGTTATTATTTTGTATCGAAAGGAAAACGGGATAAGTTTACTGTATATTTTTTGTTATTGTCTTTGTTGGTCGTTGGAAGGATGTTGAAAAGATTGATAGGATCCCGACCCGGAGTGTTTATTTATACTCGCTTATGAGCTTTTGTAATATATGAGAAAAAGGGAAATTACTATATATACCTTCGCTTGGAGCAATAGTAAGTAATGATGTAACCGATCTGTTACTTTCATATATGGATAATGTATATAATTATGTTTGTACATTGCCATTACTTTACCTAGAGGTATATGTATATTCATTACTTCACGCTACATTACATCAATTTCTTCTTTTTATATACCTATGTATAAATATTTTTTTTTACGATTGGGTTAATGAAAAAGATTCAAGTAAATAAAGCATTCATCAGTAAACATTTGTTGATATATTTATTACTTGCATAAGTATGTACATATATTTTAAGAGATGATTTTTTAATTATCAGTTTAACATTCATTTAGCTGTCAGGCGTTATTTCTAGGAAATTTTTGCTCTATCTGAAAAATAATTACTATTTGATATTTAATTGACTATTGAAAAATTGCATCTATATATAAAATTTGAAATACTGAAAATAAAAATTTAATTGTTAACAAATATTTATTTAGTCTCTCTTTGCATTCGAAACCAAAGTAAACTGGACTTATGAGTAGCAGAAGTTACTGTTTGTAGTAGATAATACTAAATCATTATTAAAAGGCCTTCCACTAAATTTTATTTCTATTAAAACATATCTGTAGTATAAACCTGATAACACCATACAAAAAATTCTCTTTTATCGCCATCGAGCTAGAGCCTAAACGAGTTAGCCGATTTGCTTAAAATTTGGTACAAACTTGCATTGAATTGAAAATAAATGATTCCCTTATTTTTGAAAGAGATTTTCCAACATTTGAATACAAATTTAAATGCCTTAACCTTAAAATACGTTTATGGAATTATCATGTTTATACCAACCACCACAGATATGTACATTAAGAAATAAAAAAAATAAATCGGGTGTCACAACGGCTCATGAAGAACCAGGGCCTAGTGACTAACAGCTCGCAACCATTCCTGTGTGCGCCTTTCGACAGGAATGGAAGGGACCTACAATTTTATGCCGAATCCGAACGGCTAGACGAGAAGCACTTATTCGTGACAAGTGATACTCTTGAAGGATTTGTCAATTCCTCGCAAGAGGCAGTAGCCCTGAAAAAAACTTTTAAGTTTTTAGGTGGACGAGGCTGGGAAGCGATCCCAGACCTCCAGCGTGACAGTCGAACGCACTAACCATTACGCTACGGGCTACTACGATATGTACATTGTACATGCCAAATTGAAAGTCCCAAAGAACTTCTTGCGACTGGCAAATTTGTCTAAAGAATTATTTACAAATTTTTAGATTTTACTTCCACACTTGCATCGGACAAATAAGTTTCCCAATGGCCAATGGCCACAAACACTTGAATGAATAAATATGGGAAGTTTTTGAAACAATCCTTAACATTTTCATGTCTTAACACCTGTTAAATCGTGTAGGCCGGAATATTATGTTTTTTAAGATGGGATAACATATTCAGCCTTATCGGGAACAAAATTTCCCTCGGATTTTCTCCCCCGGATTTTTTCCCAAGTGTGATATTTACCAATTGTTAACCATTTTCGAAAAAGTAAAAGATAAACCTATTTCTGGTGGGGATATTGATGACATTTTCCTGGAAAAAATCACTTTTATTAAGCGAAAATTGGTTTTTGACTCCTTTGAAAAAGACTAAATCCGAGGGAGAAATCTCCCCTTGAATTGGCGATAAGGCTGATTTTGTTTTCACACTATTAAACGTGATTTTTTTCCCACTTTGTGGGATAGTGTGGAAGGGTTTTAAAGGGTTTCTGGACCTTATTTTTGTATCGAAAGAATTTTATTTTTTTAAATTAATTTTACGTTAGAGATAGAAAATGTTTGATTTGGAAAGTAAGTAAGTTTCGATTTTTATGATTTTGTAAAACTCTAATTTTTAGCCAAAACCCTGAAAATAAAACCGTTATATGGATGCTTCGAGTTATATTAGATTAGCTGAAACAGGAATAATTCAAATGTCTCATTTAAGAAAACTATATTAATAAAAATTATCTATAACCAAGGTTAAATCAGACTTATAAGTCCGTCGTTTAGGCTCTAATTCGACGTACTTATCGGATGGACACACACACGATAAACGGAATGACCCGGCAAAAATAATTGCTAACAACGGCGCGCGTATATAGATAGGGAGATAATTGTCTCCCCCGTTATAGCTCAAAACACAACTTTCAAGATATTGAATCTGACTCGATAAGTCAATTTTTACTTGCGATATATGTTTATCAGGGTGCTCCTTATAAAGGTCATTGTCTTATTTTGAATGACGCACCCCCATAATTTGTTCTAAATAAGTAAAAAAAAAATCCAGTAGAATTTTAGCTCATTATAGTAACGTTAACCCCGCCCCCAAGACGTCTGAAGTTTTATATGGGAAATCCCATGTATTTTTGTAAATTCAAACTTGAAAAATCATAACTATGGTAATGATTGATAAAAAAAAAATTGAATTTTGGAACACATGTAGTTAGTTTTGTCATATTTATAAAAATGTATCAGAAAAAAATTTACAAAAGATATTTCCCTACTTACGGCCATTTAACAAAAATATCCTTTTTTATTTAATTTTAATAAATGTTGTGAATTTTGTTTTAATAAATTTTTGTAGACATGACAAAAGTTACTACATGTGTGCAAAAATTAATTTTTTATCAATCATTATTAAAGTTATGAATTTTTAAAGTCGGATGTACACAAAATACATGGGATTTTCCATATAAAACTTCAGACATCTTTAGGGCCGGGTTAACGTTAATAAAATGAGCTAACATTTTACAGGAATTTTTTTTTAATTATTTAGAACAAATTAGGGGGGTGCGCCATTCAAAATAAGACAATGACCTTTATAAGGACCACCCTAATGTACATACATACATAGAATAAAGCAAGTTTAGGATTCGTGCAAAAAATTGAACACTACAATTCAATTCTGTGTGTCTGTCCGTCTGTCTGTCTGTACCTCGACCTGCACCCTAAACCAATGTAGTGATTTTCTTCAAACTTTGGACTGGAGGTTAATAAAGGGAAATGAAATTTGTTTAGCTCAAAAAATAACGGTACCTGCCATACAACCAATATACAAAAATTGATTTATATCAAAAACGGCTATTACGATTTTGAAAAAAAAAATTACTAGGTACAATTAATAATTTGGTAGAAAAAAAAAATATAATTTCAAATTCATTGGCTACACTGATTTCAACAAAAATTTTTATGTAAGAGGTCCATTATAATTTTATCAATTTTGCATACACAATTTTTCGAAAAAATAATTTTTGGATGTTTAAAAAAATATCGATTTTTTTTTTTTTTTTGAAAATTCAATATCTTGAAATCGGGTCGATAAATATTTTTTTTAATTTTGTGTAAAATTATATGATATTTAATTATAAAAGTTGGCATACCAAATTATATTTTTAGAAATAGTCAAGAATTCTTATATATACAAAATAAGTTTTTAAGGAAACCGCTCTAACGATTTTTGACTTTTTTTTTCATAAATTCATATTTATCAAACAAATTCGATGGCATATTTTTCTCTACCTGTTTTAGCTATTAAAATAACTTATTTATAGTATTTTTTATATAAGACCTCCTTTGTTTTTAAAAATTATAAAATGATATCATGATTAAATGATATCATAATGTTATGGAATCAATACATATGTTGTCAACTTCATGTTACGTTAAAGTTAGCTACGAGAGCAAGTGGTGCCCATTTTGTAATTTATCATATATTTTTATAATTATAATTTATTATATATTATTAATTCTGAACGAAATGAAAACCTCGGGTAGTGACGCAAAAACTTGATTTTTTTTATTAATTTACAGGTAATTAATCTAAGATTTTCGCTCATGAGAGGGTTTAAGAAATTATGTGAAAATAAATTATATGCTTGAACCCTGTTTGAACTTCAGTTAATTCACCAATATCGAAGGATTAATATATTGAACTAAAACTGAACCACGTTTGTATAGTTTTCTCTCAGTGGCAAGAAACTAAAAATAAAACGGGCTGTACGTGTACAGCTCAAAACTAAAAAGGAAACTGGAAACAGCTATTTTGTGTAAGTTGTTTTTTGGAATAAAATGTAACCTCTGAAATATAACAATAATTATGGAACAATTTAAAACAAAGATTACAAAACATTTTTTTTTAATTACTTTATTTGAAAAAAGCAAGCTTGAAGCCCCGCTCCAGAAAGTTGATTTGGTAAGTAAATAAATTTGTATTTTAATTGAGTGGGTTACATACTTCAATTCAATTAGGACAAATTTAATATTAACCATTTTATACCAACCCGGCCAATCGTAATTTGATATTTATTCTATCATTATTTTAATTAAATGAAGATGTATAACTAATTATGTCTCTATTACATGTGTCCCATCACTCCCACCCACACCCTTTATTCTTTTGCAGATTTATTTCTACACAATCATTTGTCAGTGTGGACTAGGACAGCAAGATAATTCAAATAAGATTCCTTTTTTTTTTTGTTTTCTAAATCCAAGAAAAGGACATTCTACTTCATGCTACGATAGCTAGGGACAAAACAATTAGTGGACATTAATCAAACAAAAAAACAGACTCATTGAATCGTATCATTCCACACTAACTATTATCTCGGCACTTGAAAGGTTTCAGATTCGGATAGAGGAAATACATATAATATACAGAAGACATAATTTACGATTGCTTTTAGATAATAAATGGGTTGAAAAGGGTATTTGGCTTCAATGGAACATTATACAATAAAAACTAAATGTCATGACACAACATGTGATGACAGGTTCCTGTTTTATTCAAACAGAAAGTAATATGTATACATGTGACAAAACTTGAGATAACTATGTAGGTAACATATATATATTTTCGAATATAGAATACAATAGTAAATTATTTGAAGACCACTGAACCATATAAAATAAATTTCATTAAAAGCTGTGAGATCAGAATGAACTTTTCAAAACAAACTAACAAAACATAAGAATTTCTTGCAGGAGTACCTTCGATACCATCTGGTTTTATTTTCACATTTTGAGCGGGCTGACCGTAGAATGTCGTTTTGTACGCATATACTACCTAAGTGATCTGTATCTACCAAATTCTATGCACGTATCTAAGCCGATGTACACCTAGATGTAGAGATCCACGCGACGACGACACCCACGGGCAGTATGACGAAATCCATTTTGTTTTAAATTCTTCATCATCTCAAATTTTCAAATTCAAAATTTAATAATAAATCGAATTTCTATTAAAGCAAATTATACCTAATACAAAATTGTAATTCCGACTTTCTATATCCAATCTGAACTCAATGTAAACTTCATAATATTAAGTTTCTTTATGTTTGTTTATTCAATTTCAACAAAATTTCTAAACCCCACCCTTCTTATTTGGAGAAAAATATTCACATTCAAAAATCATTGGCAAAGAAGGTCTCCTCAGAATAATTAACTGTTTGGAATATTTTACAAAGCTCATTTTAATCGTTTTCTGTTTTTTTTTTTTTGTTCGTTAGAATTTTAATTTTGATTTAATTAATATTAACATCAGTTGAGGTTATTAAATTTAAATACTTGAAGGTCAAATCGTTAGAACTCGTATTCTCGTTCGCATTCAACATAATTTTGTTTAAATTTCCTTAGGGAATGATTTGTTATATACCTACATACGTACAAATTGTTTTTATATTGTACTGGTTGGAATTTTCGAAATTAAATTAAAAACAAACTTGGGGATTCTTGAATTTTTTATTTACGAATTTTACTTTCAAATATTTAAAACAGTTATTTTTCTGGGGTATATTTACAGTAGGTATATTTGTATGTTCATTTGAATGAAACATGGTTTTAAGAGGTTTGTAGAAAATGAGAGAGAGAGAGAGTTTGGTGTCAAATAAATTTTATTTATTTAAAAATTTAATTTTATGAAAATATTTACATACCTTATTTTTTTAAGATTTAAAAATACAAATTATTATTTATTTTTGGTAATATTTCGCAGAGAAATATAGAATTTTGTGGGGAGCTGTAATTTTTTCAAAGTTTTATATGCATATTGAAACAAGCAAATATATCTTTTTAGTTCCGCATTCTATAATTAATTTAAAAAACAACGTTTTTATAATCATGTTATAGCGATTTAAAAAAAAAAATGTGTTAATTTATTTTCTCGTATAAATCTTTGCCGTTAAAAAATTTTAATTCTAGTGTTATGTATAATTACTGATTAAAATTTAAAAATTATATTTTAAGACTATTGAATATACCGGAATATGAAAGGAAGAAAGAAACAATTGCGTTCACGGATTTTTATTATTGAATATGTGTGTCTAGAATTTCAGCTTGCTTAAAACACTAAGGCCTAATTTGTTCAGTCAAAGTTGAACATAACTCTGGGATTTTAACAGTCAACTTAAGAAATAGTTTTTATTCACTCAAAGTTGACGTTTTCAACAATTTATTTTAAAATCTAGAGTTGATCAACTTTGAATTTTCTCAACTCCCCGAAATAGTAGAAGTTAGCGACCAAACTTGGGATTTTTCTTCATTTCTGTCCACTCATTCATGCTATTCAGTTCTCGACCGAAATTAAGCATCGTCGGGTGAGTTAGTACTAAGATGGTGGACCGCATGATTTTTTTTTTTTTTGTTTCATATTTTTTTTTTTATATTTTTATAATTGAAATTTGTTTATAAAAATGGTGCCCTTTCCCCACCAAAAAATAGAACAAGTGTACAATTTCAATACACTTCAGTATTGTATTTGTGTTCCATGTTGTATATGGAATGATTTGCTGGTCTTGTGATGTTTAAGTTTAGTGGGCGACGATTTCGCCGGACAAGTGTAAAAACATACTCATGAACATCGATCCATTCATGATTCCATTTCACAACAACAGTTTTTACGTTTCATGGAGTTGTTGATCTTTGTTTGGCATTTCCTGTTTGACCCTACATTATTCTTCTCTGTGAAAATTTGTGTTTCTTCCTTTATAATTTCATTTTAGGAAAACAAAATAGTTATAAGAACAAATTATAGTGTGTAGAAAGTCACATTTTATCGCTAGATATGTGTTAATTATTTGCTTTAAACATAAAATTTGTACCTAATCCGTTTTGTATAGCTTTCAATTAAGCTTGCTATTTTTTTGATTCCGTGCTTCACATGGAATGAAACATTATTCAAAATGCAAAATTAATTCTAATGCAAAACAAAAGTTGAAAATGTGTCACAAATATCCCAAGGATATTTAAGAAACTGCAGGTTGGTCAACTTTTGAATTTCAACTCTGGAGTTCAGATTCGAAGTAGTGAATAAAAGCATTTTTCAACTACAGATTTGAAGTCAACTTGTAAGTTGGCCAACTTTGGAGTTTTCATCAAGTTGAGCAATAGTGAATAAATTGGCTCTAAGAGCTCTAACAGACAATTTATTCACTATTTTTATTCACAGAGAATAATGTAGGGTCAAACAGGAAATGCCAAACAAAGATCAACAACTCCATGAAAAGTGAGAACTGTTGTTGTGAAATGGAGGCATGAATGGATCGATGTTCATGAGTATGTTTTTAAACTTGTCCGGCGAAATCGTCGCCCACTACTTAAACATCACAAAGCCAGAAAATCATTCCATATATAACATGGAACACAATTCATTAAAATTGTACACTTGTTCTATATTTTTTGGTGGGGGAAAGGCACCATTTTTATAAACAAATTTGAATTATAAAAAAAAAAAATATGAAACAAAAAAAAATACTCATGCGGTCCTTCATCTTAGTACTAACTCACCCGACGATGCTTGATTTCGGTGATCGGTCGAGAACTGAATAGCATGAATGAATAGACAAAAATGAGGAAAAATCCCAAGTTTGCTCGCTAACTTCTGCTATTTCGGGAAGTTGAGAAAATCCAAAGTTGATCAACTCTAGAGTTGAGAATAAAAAGTTGAAAACGTCAACTTTGAGTGAATAAAAACTAATTCTCAAGTTGACTGTGAAAATCCCAGAGTTATGTTCAACTTCGAAAGAATGAATTAGGCCTAAATTCACTCAAATTCATCCATGCATATCTGAGAGAATAGTTACACTGGTCATATTTCAATATTTTTGTTATAACTCGAAACCTAAGCCGAATTGCATTTTGTTTGAAATTAAACATTTTATTAAAATCGATGTTTTAAAAATCTGTAAGCAGACAAAAATAATAAAAACCAACCGAAAAAACGTCAGAAAATCATTTATTTTATCTTTTTTTTTTACTAAACTTTTCATAACTTTTTTCTTGTACAAAAATATATGCAAGACATATAGTCCAGTCAAATTAGGATAAAATTGAAGCAATGTGGATGCATCTTAGATTTTTGTGGGATTCGATCAGAAATAATATTAACAACGAGAATATAAAGTCAAAAAGGTGTGCTATTTGCAGGAAAAATCAAAACGTGCATTACTTACTTAAATCAAGAAAAGGCATTACTTACTCCCTGTTTTTTGTTATTTTCCTATATAACTTTGGAAATGTGCATCCTAAGGAAAAAAAAACATTAAGATAAAATTTGTTTGCTATGAAATTCTCCACAAGATGACATTTATAAAAAACTTTCTGGTGCTATATTTTTGTTGCTATACAGCGTTGAAGTCAGAAAAAATCTGTAAAAACTAGAGAAGTTTTGAAGTGCTTAACTGACAGACCAAAAATGGACTATAAATGTGGACTAAAGTACTCTAGGGAACTACAAAATGAAATATCAAAACCCGATTCAAATCGGTCTGATAGATTCGGCATGATAGATAATGTTAAAAAAGTGCACCGCGAAATTTTTGCGTCAATGTAGTGGTTTAAGTTAAACATTTAAGCTTGCGCTAATTTTTGTCCACATACTTGGAACCCTTAACTATCGCATAGTATCAAAAAACAAAAAAAAAAAGAAGAGGCTCTCAAGTCTTCAATATGGTGGATCAAAAAAGGTAACTATATTTTCTATGTTTTGAAGTTTTTGCTCGTAAGCCTGAATATTTTAAAAATGGGTTGATGATTTATTTTTAATATTTTTGTTCTTGATATTTACAACTAAAAACGAAGATGAATAAATTTATAAATTACTTCTGTTTACATTTACTTTTTTTTAGTCCAAATACATCTTCTCAAATTCGGTCAAAAATTACTGAGTTTAAAATAACTCTTGAATAGATAATTAAAAAAAAAATATTTTTCATGTTCTTTTTTTAGTATTTTGTCGATTATATTTTGAAAGAAAAAGTAAAAATTATTTTCAAAGTGAGGATAAGGTTACAGATATTTGAAATTCTTAATAAATAAAAACTAAAAAGTTTTTTTCAGGGCTACTGCCTCTTGCGAGGAATTGACAAATTCTCCAAGAGTATCACTCTTCATGAATGAGCACTTCTCATCTAGCCGTTCGGATTCAGCATAAAATTGTAGGTCCCTTCCATTCCTGTCAACACGCGTACGCAGGTATGGTTGCGAGTTGTTAGTCACTAGGCCCTGGTTCTTCACGAGCCATTGCACCACCCAATTTATTTATTTATAACAATTAAGGTGTAATTTTGAAGATTTAATGAGGAAACACGCGTTTTTATCTGATGAATCTTACACAAAACCACTTTTAAAAACCGACATAGCTTTAAAACACAAAAATATTCAAAAATATTGCTGCATCATTTTAAAAGTCTGAAAAAAACGGTAGTATTTTTAGAAAGAGTATCTCAAAATTGAACACAAAAATGATATACCTGCAGTTGGCTTGTAACAAAACAAAATTAATATATTTTAGATAAAAAAAATGTTTTCAAATAATTTGCAAGATTGGATCGCACGATTTGCTCTCGTATTTTAAATTTTTATTGTAACCAGAAATTGTACATGTTATTTATTCAATAATATAATTTGACTGGACTATATTCCAACATTTTTAATTAACATAAATAACTTTAGTACATTAACAAACATTTTCCAAAAAAGAAAGCATAAATATTTGAGTTGCACTTTAAAAATTCGAAAGTTACAACCTTTATTGGCTCAACTATAACAATTTGCAAACTAACTGACCTATAAAACAACAAAAATAGCAATCAAAATATCTTTCCTTATTACAAACATTTATTTGAAAAGGTGTACCCCAGGGCTCCGTTTTGTCTCCGACTCCCTTCCTTATTCTTATTAATGATCTTTTGTCTGAAACTTCTAATCCATTAAACTGTTTCGCTGACGATAGTACCCTCAGCTTCTCATATTCGTTTACAGATTCTCATTTCTCATCCATGTCCTTCGGATGTGGAACTCGAACGTCAGCGTATGATAAGCTCATTAAATTCTGATCTCGACAGCATTGTCCAATGGGGAATCAAAAACCACGTAGAATTGAATGCTTCTAAAACTCAATGTTGTCTCCTGTCGTTAAAGCGAAACCCACCCCCAATGCCGCTATCCATGGGCGGCACTTGCATCAAGGAAACCGAACAGTTTTCAGTTCTCGGTATGTGTGTCACAGACCACCTTTTGTGGAATGACCACATACTTGATGTCGCCAAAAACGCTGCTAAGTGTTCAGGCCAGGCGCGAACGCAGGGGGGGGGGTTGGGCGTTCAAACACCCCCCCCCCCCTCCAAATTTATGAATTTAACTTCCTCGCCATACAATTTCACTCTTAATTTTGAGTTTTCAGCTGATGTATTTCAGTAGTATTTAGAATTTGTATTATAAAAAAACACTCATATGTTTAGGTTTTCTCCGTAGATGCAAGAAGTTTTTCTCCCCTTCTGATTTGGCTGTGATCTACAAAGCCTTTATACGTCCAAAACATGATTACAGTTCTCATGTTTGGGCAGGAGCTCCAAAAACCCACTTGAGTTTGTCGGACAGAATACAAAAGAGAGCTTTAAAAATGGTAGGTGAAAGATCTATAACGGAAACAATTACATCTCTTGAACACCGCCGTAATGTTTCGTGTCTTTCTCTATTTTATCGCTTTTATTATTATCAGTGTTCTAGTGAAATAGCCAGTTGCATTCCTCCCCTTAAAAAATTCAACCGTAATACCCGCGCTTCTGGGAATGCCCATCAGTATACCCTCGAGCCCAACGTCGGACATACTTTAATGTATACAGATATTCTTTCTTCAGTCGCACCACACGAATGTGGAATGCTTTACCCGGTTCAAGTTTCCCCTCTCATTTCGATATGCAAACATTCAAAACCAATGTGCATCGGTATCTCCTTTCAAATTCTCTCCTACTTACCTAATCGCTCGTATTCATAACACCTTTTGGGCTCGCGGAATATACAAAGAAAAAGAGGATAGACATATTTTATTAATAAGCCCATACAAACCAGTAAATAAACAATTTCAATTTGAGAATATGTATATTAATTTAGCATTTCAAGTATCTATGGTTTAAACTTTGTATATACATATGACTAAAAGTTGCTGTATATATTTTTTATTTACTTGAACATTATGGTAAGCATTCTGTGTCATGTAAATAACCCATTTGAGTGCAGACCGTACGAAGTCCTATAAATTAATATTAAATAACGATTCTTGTTAAATAATTTACCTATAGTAACCTATACTAGTTAAAAGTTTTAATGACATTGTAAGCTAATTAACTGCATTTTGCTTATATGAAATTCGCTTAAAACCATAAAAATACTATCGCCGCAAACGAAACCCCTTTCGGCACATCTGTTTGTCATCGTTTTTCATGAACGAAGGATCATAATATGTTTTTTTTTGTATCTGTTAGACCCGACTATGGCAGTTATACCCCCCTTTTACCATCCTTTCGGGAGTCTTGATCCCTTAATAATGCAATTCAATTGACAGTTTTACTGGCTTAATTATACAACTTCTCTCGCTTTATACGGCAAAATGGCGATGGCACTGCCCTGGATGTTATTATGTTGGCAAACAAACAAAATTTCCAAATACGCCCACAGCTACAGACCCTTTACGTGTATGATTGGGCTGAATGGATATTTTGTTGTAAAGGGGGCTTACATGGGTTTAATTGACGATATTCACAATATTATGATGGTGTTGTCATTAGGACGTTCAAACCTTAGTTTAGACACCGTCGTCACCACACAGTACCTACCTCTCCCAACCAGTATAGAACAGTATTTCGAATGTAAAAGAAGAGGAGCAAGTTTCCCATTCTATATAGTATTAATATCCTGGTGATGGCCATTGTTTGAAATAACTTCATTAGGTCTTTTCCGTTAACTTGATGTGTGCCTGTGAAATGTGACGAGGACTACGACGACTAACAGTGTATGCTGATGATAGATGTTAAGGCAATTAGATTAGACTCAGGCAAAATAAGATTAATTAGGGACATGACGGAGGAAGCCAATGTGCTATATGGTGGAGAGCTCATTAAAAGTGGATTCTGTTGCTGGGGAATGATAAGTGTGGGATTCGCTTTTAGTTTCAAGTTTTAAGGCTAAGAAGTGTTTTTTCTTTTTTTTTTTTTTGTATATTAATGTTTGGGGTTCGTTGAAGTTTTGAATTTTGATGCTCATGGCTTAAGTTCTTAAGTTTCAAGGACTTTCGAGATCAAGAAGATTAAGAACCCTATGCCTTTACTTTAAGGTTTAAGACTCTTACATGAAACTATATTGTTGGAAAAAAAACTTTTTTACTTCTCATAAATGTATGTAGGTAGGTACCTACATCCATAATACTCGAATATTTATGTTCAGGGTTCGTATAAGTCCACAAACTTGAAGATTTCATAAAAAAAAGTTGATGGCTCTTTAAAGATCGTTTGTATAAGGAAAAACCTTTTTCATCAAACTTGCATATGTGAGTTTTTTTTTTATTTGAAAGTTCAAAACTTTCGAAAAGGTCAACACAATAATAATTTGTCTCAAATGATGACTTTCATTTTGCCAGAAAAAGGTCAAATCAAATGTGTTTGCTAAAAATGCTACATTCGTATGTACCTAAATATATATCTATGTAATGTGCCTGCTATATCTATACCAATATAGATATATATTTGGAATAAGCTACAAGTTTCATCACCGCCTCACTGTCTTATCAAATTGTGGCAATGTATCACTTCAAGCATTTCATCCTCCGTCACCTGTCAGGGAATTGAGTTTTAATTTGAAGGGCTATTGACATTTTTGTTGGTGACCTTTTTAACTTAGGTGGGCAAGTGGGCAAGGTATATCAATCAGCGCAAGGAAAAGAGCAATCAAAATCGATAACAGTAGGAATTTAATAAACTTAAAAAAAAGTAGATAAGCTATATTTTGAGAATGAGGGGGGGGGGGCTAAGAATTTCTGTGAACAATGGATTAATTTCATACGCATATAAATATATCAAAGGATTTTGTAGAAAGTTATTTCTTTGATCAGATTACAAATTTTATTAGTGCTCAATTTATAATTTCCCAGAGGTATAAATTACTCAAAAGTGTATAATATAACGTCATTAAAGAGCTGAAGAGCTGTGATGAAACCTTATTGAAGATAACATATAAAATTAAAGAGATACTAAATTATTTAAGCTCAGTCCAAAATGTTTTCAAAAACTTATTTCTTATTTTACTTTGAAGAACATAAAATTGACATTTTTACTTTGGCTTGCAAAATAATTTTAATCTCGAGAGTGAGCTGAATTTAAAATTAATTAAATTTATTTATGTATATAAATTCATTAGAGTAGATAACTCTAACTATACATTATTTGGCTTTAAGTATTTCGTTGGAGGCGTTTTAACAACTTAAAAAAAAAAACATGCTGCACGACTGGATCGCACAAACTTTCTCTCGAAGCTAACAACTTAAACGTAACTAGAAAATTACAACGTACATATTATGTTACTAGTTCAATAAATAATATAATGATGTCTTACAAAATAAAGTGTTAAAAAAAAAATTTAAATATAATTCAATTTCTTATAAATCTACTATTTAAAACTACCATTTTAAATATAAAGCAGAATGGGCATTTTGGTCTACCTGTTGCCCACAAATGAGATATATGTATATCGTTGGAAATCTTAGCCCATGTACATCATTTTTGTGTACGGACATAAAGCTGTAAACCATGAGGCTTAGGCAGTACATAGCAACAAAGATTACAATTAGAGCAACAAAGAATTGCAACAGTGTTCCATTGAAATGACAGTATTGGTAGCTTTCGATTAACTGAATAGACCCCGAAATAAAGAACTTTTATACCAATAGCCGATAATAGCGAATAATATCATGGTTAGCGAATAACTCGCTTAACAGTAAGAAAATTCTAATTCTTTTTATTCGATTAAGTGAATTTAATGAATGGGAATAATTGTGCGTCTAGTGCCCACAATTGAGATATATAACGTTGGAAAGCTTAGTTCAAGAGCATCATTTTTTAATACGGACACACAACTGTAAACCATGGGTTTTTTTTTGTATTGTTGCCTCACGCGAAATGTATAAGAGAGTTAATGAAATCTTGTTCATGTGTGAAAATTTTTATAGAAGCTCGGATTTATTTAAGGAAAATTTAAAGTTTTAAAAAAGGGAAAGACTGATTAAGTTTTTTGGTTAGAGTGATGGACTGTCACATAAGAGTTCCCGAGTTCGATCCCTAGTGAGGTAAAAAAATAATTTATGTTTTATAATTGTTTCCAATACTAAAATTAATAAATAATTAAATTTGATACTTGATTTCAGATAAAATGCAGTAAAAATCACATTAAAAAATAAAAATAAAAATGTATCTTCCTTTTTTTTATTTATTTTTGTTCACCTTCTATAAGACTTGTATTTCACTTTTATACAACCATGTCCGAAGCTATCTGTTAAGTTGAAGTGTCATTCAAATTTCCAATATTGCTCGTTGAAACTTCGTATCGGCTTCTTTAGGCTTTTATACAATCTGCTACTTTTAAAAGATCTGCGAAGAAGTTTATAAGAAGATTTTCCGAAATCACGTATACAAGCTATATTAGCTTGTATAACATTCTCCTTTTCTATGCTTAAGTAAACTTTACAAATGTCTTATGGAACTTCTAAAGCCTATTCTATTAAGACGAACCGAAGCTGAAATGTTAGTCCTCCTACTGCTTCAAGCAAAGAAGCTAGTAGGACTCACCAACAGTCACCCAAATCAACTGATGAGAAGAATGGCTACTCAGCAACGACATCCCGAGGCGAGGTATCTCAGTACGATGGACATCCTAGACGACAACATCATCACGGACAACGAGCAAACAATTTCGTTCTACGCTGACACAGGGTCAGAATATCACCGAGGCTAAATGCCCCCCACCTAAACCACAACTTGACAACCGGGACAGAACACCCCGAGGACGATAAAGTCAACCGACTTTTAGAATTCATTTTTTGAAATGTATTTTATTTTTATAATCCTTTAAAATTTAGACAAAGTATAAAATTAGGCCCCCTATGTGCCAATAAATGCATAATATCATCGTATCTAACTAGTTATGCATAAGTCAAATTGTAAATATTATTTTGTTCAATAAATCTTAACTTAACTAACTCAATGGTCAAAAGTATAACAATAGAAAAATAGAAATGTTAAATTTGAAAATTCGCGCGAAAATTAGAAAATTAGAAATGTAAAATTTGAAAATTGAGTTTGTTCATTTTTTACACTTGTTGATATTTGTTGTTCAATGCGTTTTACTTGCATTTAAACTTGGAATTAAAGCCCTTAAGAAAAAAAGGAATTAACTCCCGCGTGTGTTAGTTCCAATTTAAAAAGGAAATACCCAAATCACTGTTTAAAACAAACACTTTGAAAGCAGACCGACTGACAACATAAGCGCCTGCCTGGCGACTGACCATACCCAAAGCAGAGCGACGGAGTCGCGTGAGTGGGACAGAGGACGCAAAAAGGGAGTTAAAATCCTTGAACCCGCGAAGTGGGCCACCCAAAGTACTGTTTAGTACACAAACTTTGAAAGTAGACCGACTGTTAACGTTGGACTTATTACAACACCCGTGAGGCTAAGTTCCTTTTTTTTGGAACTAACACCCGCGGTCTTAAATGCACTGCATCCTAAATAATAAGAAAGGCACAATTAAATGTTTTTGCTGGCTTTGAAATGTTCCAAGTTTTATCATTTGATGATTCCTATTTATTGGGACATAACCCCCAATATTTTTATTTGGGCCTTGGGTCTCACTTGTGTGGGACTTAATCCCCAAATTTTAATTGGGCCTTATGTCCCACTAAATTGGTGCATAATGTCCCTGGGGCTTATGTCCCTGCGCTGACAGAATTGCGGTAACCACTTTTTTCGCATTCTCTATCATCGTGATATGGTATGGAAAATTGTTATCTCGAGTTCGAATTCAAAATTTGTTCTATAGTACCTAATTGCAAGTAAAAATAAGAAAAAAAAATAAGTCAATCGTGGTTGGTTGTATGGTTCATGAATTTAAATTAAGTCGTACTTTTTTAATTTTTTTTTTTAAATATTTGTTTTATATTTTTTTTTTTTTTTTGAGAGGTCGTAAGGTGGGCTATAACCGGTTGCACGGTTACAAAGGTTAAATGTTAAACAAAATAGTTTAGAGCTTCTTTTTGAAGTGGTATTAGTAGCTTTTCAGTATGTATTCTTTTATAACTCTGCTTCGTGTCTATTACCTCTTTTACACACCGCGAAGTACCACACCGAAACATATTTTCGGCAAGGTTCTCTGGTCGTGTAAAAAGGAAATATGTCGACAAAGCAGTTCGAACTCTGGAAATCGAAGTAGTGAAAAAGAGCGAACTAGTGCTTCGACGCAGTTTTGTGCGTTGTTAATTGTTTTTTTTTTTCTAACTGGTGTTTTCGTCACGTTTAAATTAATTAAACCACAAAAATTAATAACCATAAAATATGGAATTCAAACAGGAAAAATGTGTTTGGGTGCATTCTGAAATCTTTTTTTAGAACAATTCAAAACTTTTTTCTTTAATTTGACAACTATACACTTTGACAGATGATTTTTGACATAATTCTACGTCGACACAGTGGCGTGTGAATGCCCATATAGAAACAGAGAACTTTGTCGATGAGGTCGATCGATGTGGCGTGTGTAAGGGGTGTATGGTATTTACAACAGACTGTGTGAATCTTAATTGGTAGGAAATATATCTTATTGCTTGTAATTCTGACACAAAAGATACTCGTACTTATTCGAACAAACAGTTACATTAGAATGCATGAACACATCGATACTCGAATATCCTTATCTGTTCTACCTACTTTGCATTGCAACAGTGTAAGTCAAACACAATAAAGTGCTAAACCCTATATAAAATCTAATGTCCATTAAATGCAATTTGCATAACAGCTTATCGCATAGCTTTCGTCGGTGACATCAGAAACAAGGTTCTACTTGAAAGGACATTAATTTCAAGAGGATTTAAATGTTCTTGACTACAGATACAAACATATCCTCAACAAATAAAAGTTAACAGGGATTAGTAGTAGCCCGTAGCGTAATGGTTAGTGCGTTCGACTGTCACGCTGGAGGTCTGGGTTCGCTTCCCAGCCTCGTCCACCTAAAAACTAAAATGTTTTTTTTTTTCAGGGCTACTGCCTCTTGCGAGCAATTGACAAATCCTCCAAGAGTAGGTATCTCTTTGTCACGAATAAGTGCTTCTCGTCTAGCCGTTCGGATTCGGCATTAAATTGTAGGTCCCTTCCATTCCTGTCGACAGGCGCACACAGGAATGCTTGCGAGTTGTTAGTCACTAGGCCCTGGTTCGTCACGAGCCGTTGTGCCACCCAATTTATTTTTATTTTTTTTTATTTTTAGGGATATGAGTTATTATTAGATGCAGGAGACGTCTCTCCTGTGTAGCCTGTTTATTAAGAAATGAGAGTTAGGATATGTTTGTTCACAGGCACAGGTAATCATCTTTAATACCATGACTATTGCAACTGGAGTTAGAGTTGTTAATTCAGTTGATTTTAGTTGATAAGCGTTAATTAACTATACGTAACTTGTGTCCCATCACAAATTGAACCCACTGTGAACAAACTGGTCTGGAGAGTCCTTTACAGAAAACTGCCATAAATATAGTAATTTTCAATTAAATGGATATCATACATACCTAACAAAACAAAATCAAACGATTACTTCCTTTTTCACAAAGAAAACAAAAAAAGCATCCACAAGTACGTAGTTTCTGTATCTATAGTAAAAAGGATCAATTTAATGTACAATACTAATTTAATTTGGACACAGAATCATGCTCATGCAGGACCTTTTCCTTCAAAGGGGATATGGAGAAGGACATATACTAACTGATTGAATTTAACGATTTCAAAGTTGAGAGAGTTAAGGGAATTGTTGAATGGTGAATGCGAATTGCACGCCTCACTGAGATGAACTCATGTAAATCGAGGAATTGAAAGGCTCTGAGTTGGCCCGGATTGAAGTCGACCCATACGGCCAACATATTTCCATGCTTGGTTAAACTTTACGTGTTGTGATTTTATTTGCAGATATGTTTGTCTATATGAAAATACATACATATGTATATAGCATAGGGTAAACGGATCGGAAATTATGTTATATTTGAACGAGCAAATGGTAGGAGCGAGGGGAATAAATTGAAGTGATTTTTCCATTTTTCCCATTTTGCTATTCGTTTTTGTTTTTTTTTTCTTCTTTGTACATCCTTTAAATTTATATCATTGCTGATTAATTATTTAAATGCACGCTACAAAGTGAAGTTAATGGTAGGAAACATCGGGGGAAAACAACATAAAAACATCATATCCATGTGTGTGTGTTACAAAGAGAATGTGTAAACACAGGTTAACGCGAAAAAGATTGTAAATATTTTTCAATAATTGAAAAGTACCTCTAGCAGGATGGGATGGATGAATCTGAAAGTAGCATGATGAAAACAAAATTGTTGTTTACAATCTGGTGTGCATTATGTCAGGAAGGATTACGACACAACCAAACAAACCTCGATTTCCAGGAGGGAAGAAAATTTTTTAAAGAAGTTAACTTTTGTCAATTTTTGTATTAGGTCTGATTAAGGGATTTAAAATCCTAATTGTCGAAGAGCTACTGAAGCTAATGTCGAAAACCAAAGAAAAGTAGCTTTCCGTACAGTCATATTGCACCCAAGTGAAATGAAGCATCTTTTACTTTTTTTTCATTTCTACATCACCAAGATATCAGTGGCCTGATTAGGGAATACGAAGCGAATCGTTTTAGGTGGCGAAAATGAGATTTGGTATTACTATTTTCACTAAAAATGCCCTGAACAAAAGTTGTTTAAAATTTAACTATCTACAACTCTAGTGAAAACAATTTTTTGTTTAAGATTGATAGTTTTCGATTAAAAAAGTTTTTTTGCCCCGCGGCAGTTTTTTTTGCAATTTTTTTGCATTGCGGCAGTTTTTTTGCCCCGCGGCAATTTTTTTGCCCCGTGGTAGTTTTTTTGCCCCGCGGCAGTTTTTTTGCACCGCGGCAGTTTTTTTTGCCCCGCGGCAGTTTTTTTGCCCCGCGGCATTTTTTTTGCCCTGCGGCAGTTTTTTTGCCCCGCGGCAGTTTTTTTGCCCCGCGGCAATTTTTTTGCCCCGCGGCAGTTTTTTTTTGCCCCGCGGCAATTTTTTTGCCCCGCGGCAGTTTTTTTGCCCCGCGGCAGTTTTTTTGCCCCGCGGCAATTTTTTTTGCCCCGCGGCAGTTTTTTTGTCCCGCGGCAATTTTGTTGCCCCGCGGCAAAAGACGCTAAACGTCACTTTAAATTTAAGAGTAAAGAAACGCATGTTTAAACTCGTGATTAGGTGTAAACCCCACGTTTGTGCTGTCATTCTGAAAAACAAACGAGAAAAATAATTACCCTTACCCTCTATGTTTGTCGCTTACAATTGAATTAAATTGCTTATTCGTGAATTTTGTTGCAAAGCTATAAGACTAATAAGGTAATCAAATTAAACAAATACAAGATTTATTCCTTCTTATTTGTTTATTTGTAAATTTCATTTTGAAAATCGCACGCAGCCTAAAATTGTTTTGATGACTTTTTTATGATAACTAAGATGTCATTGGCCGCCATCAAAAACCTATGTAGAGCTATCCAGATAAGTTTTGGTTGTTGTAATCCCATATTAAAAAAAAACTGCTGATTACAAAACAGCTTTTGCTGTTGGATAGCTATCCGAAAAATGTTGGTATACGTTTGTATCGCAAGCGAAATTGTTAAAAAAAGCCGACTACAAAATGCAAAGCCGAAATTTGTTTGCCGTCATCGAGTTGTATTTTGCTAAAAACACTTTCAATTAACCTATCCGGTTTTGCTTGATCAGAAACCTATATGAATAGGAAGCTATCTTAGATAGGAGATCGCATCGATTCTTGAAGGCGGCCATTTCCATTCAGAGTAAGGCCCATTATCATTTGTTTGACACGTATAATTTGTATTCCTTCGCTAAACCCCCATGTTCGGTGGTTTAACTTAGTAAACGTCACTTACGAAACACTACGCAATTTGGTTTTTAAATAACTTTTACTTAGTCCATGGAATAAGGTTAACCCTTCCCTATTCCACACTTATAAATTTGGCTGTAACAGCCTTTAACTTTAACTTTTTCCGCTTAAACGTAAATTATAAATTTTAAGTGCAAATCAGTATTTAGCATCATCTGCAGAAATTTCAGACTTATGGTGGTTGCGCTCGGTCAGAAGTTTAAAAAATTAATCGTAAAGTAACAAAACGCAATTATGTGTTCTCCATAATATGATTTACTTGTAGTTATTCGTTTGTTTTCGTACCCTCGAATATTTCAGTAAATGCTCTCCGACAGTAATTTATAGTTTTACATTTACAATTAAAATGGAAAATAGACAACAAAAACATCCTTCTCATCATTTTCATAATATAAAATAAACCGTTTAGCTATTCACGATCTCACCTAAGTAAAAAAATAAATAAATAATTAGGATGTTAATATATTGAGAAACAACCAAATGATATTCGTTATCAATCTGGCAATACTATCTATTGGGCTAAGACATCAAACTTCAAACTGCAAATAAGCAACCGAGCTTCTCAAACATTTTGTTTACAAAATTCGTCCAACTCCTACAAAAATACACCTTACGTACAACACACGTTGAAACATATACGTTTGGATATCAAAAAATAAAGTTGTATGCTTGGACTTTTATTTTGATCATACAAGTGTTAGTAAATCAAACTGGTATAAAAACAAAAATGCATTTCGTTTAAACAAATACGAATGAAAGAGAAAACATTATACTTCAAATTCAATTTACTCTTTCGTTTGTCTTGTCACCTTTTTACTAGTATAGTATTAAACTGCTTTCAATCAAAGCATTTTTTGTTTGTTAATTAAATGATGGTTATTGCTGCTTGTGTTCCTATTTGGGCGTTGGACAATTTTTTGTTTTAAATTAACTGACAAAAATTTAATAAAAGAAAAGTGTTAATATCAAATCGTGTCCAAATAATATAATTCAAAAGTAAGTGAGCAAATAAATCAACAAAAGTTTCTACATTCAAAAAAAAAACCACTTGCTTGACAGAAATGATGAGCAGTGTCACCACACACAAAAAGGGCACACCCAGTTTATCCGCATTTTCTAATTTCATCAACGATTTCTCTGCTTTTAATTCCTGTGGTTTTTCTTTTTTATAGAAATTTTCTTTTAATACCAAATTGATGATTGTTAATTCGCCATGCCAATTTGCATTTAAAGTCGAGTTTAGTTTGAGACAGAGAGAAGGCGCCTCGTTTAACTTGAATTCCATCCGAATCCCGAACTATGTCCACAATCGATGAACGTAAGGCTTATTTGAATAATCCCTATTTTACTGGACACATTTACGGCAATTATTCACCATTTTACGTTGCCATCTCGATTTGTACTTTGATCTTGCTGTCGATTATAATATTGAATGTATATTTGACCTGCTGCTCCAAGTACAAAAAATACTGGCAGGACAGGCACACAGGTAAGAAACAGCAGGATCTAACTCAGTTCTATTCTAATTTATATGTTTATTTCTAGGTAATCGTTGGCTGGTATCTATTTGGTCGGCTACACCTCATAATCAACCACCACTTGATTTAACTGAACTAAAGGACGCCAGTCATTTCGCTAGGACTGAGGTTAGTTTACAACTCAGTTTAACAATGTGGACTCTTATGTTAGAATTAATAATCGATCGAAATTCGAAAGTTAATAAGAATAACCTATTAACTAGGGCGTCAGTGTCCCGAGTTAGCTGATTGACTGACTCATCCCTATATACTTAATTGTTCTAAATCTTTTTGTTTGAGATGAAAAGTTATTTAATTTGAAAACTATTCAATAGCAGCTAGGTGTGTAAGCAAATACAAAAACTGTTTTGAACTGAAATGGAGCATGCTAACTTAAAGGAGTGTTCACTCTAGGCAGCGTGTTTTCTATAGGTGTAATGACCTAGCATCAACTAGAGCCCGTCTGTTGGATTTCATGACTTACCTAGTTGCCTATGCTATTAATTGTTCCTATCTGATTGCTTTTTGCTAATGACTCGTAATCTAGGTTGCATTTAGAAATACCGTAGGCCTAAAAAACTAGTAGATAGTACGAACAGTATTTTTCTTAAAACTACCTTATTCTATTCTAGTTTAATTAAAAGTAAAATATCTATCATTTTGTTTGTTCCAATATGTATGTTCTCAGTTAGAACTCTTCTTTAAGAATCTAAATAAATATATTTGTTTTCAGCAACACATTTATTTAATTTACGTTGATAATAGGTACAAACATACATACAATTATTTGTTTTTATTTTTTCTTGTTAACTTGCGTTGTTATTGTTAGTAAACAATTTATTAGGTGAGCCACACATTGGGATACTTTTTTTTTGTTTCTGTTGATTTATTTTTAACATTAATGACTTTTATGTCTTATAATTTTAAATTTGGTTTGTGGATACAAAAATACAGTCTGCAAAATAGGATTTATTATAATATGCGTCTTCTTCTGCATAACACCCTATGTGTCATCCACCGCACTGTAGTCCAAAAATTGACCGTTTCATTTTGGGTAAGCCAATGTTTTATTTATGTGTAGAGGGGTTCAGTGGGAGTAGGTATATCTAGATGAATATTGAAACTTCCAGAAATATATAGTCAGAACGTAAAGCTTACATGTTGTCCGCTAAACTGGGAAGTCAGGGGACACAATTTGGTTAGCTTAAGTCATGAAATTCGGCAAGCGGCAAGGGATTTTTTTCTTTATCAAATTTTTGAAATATCGCTGAACAACAAACATAAAAGAATGCCGTTGACTTAAAAAGAAAAAGAGAAAAAGATATAAAAAAAACATAAAAATCAAAAGAAAAAAAATTAAAATTGAGCTCAAGCTGATAGACCGAGGACCCACAGCTATTTTGGGGTGTGAGCGATAGCAAAAATTCCTGCTATTTTAAGATAGGTCCAAACTATTCATTAGCAAATATGAAAGTCGGGGTAAGGGCCATTGTACGTAATGTCGAGTTGAAAATGCATTTTTATCCTAAAGCCCACTTACCAAATGGAACTTAAAAATTGTATTTAATTAAAGAGCTGAGTGCCCTATAGATATGAATATGGGGCCAAATGCCTGCAAGACGCCCTCAAATCTTGAAGCTTTGAATGCGTCTTGCGGCCATTTGGCTCTATGGAATATATCTTGGACGCAATAGCCATAATGTGTAGTGTATTGTGTAGTAACACTGCATTTTTAATGCAGTATGGCATACAAAGGCCCCAACCCCGCCATGCAAGACTTTCATGTTTTCATAAAAATGGTATGGACCTATGTATTATTAGCGATGGACTGTCACGTTGGAGGTCTGGGTTCACTTCCCAGCTTCGTCCTCCTAAAAAACTAAACAAAACTTCCTAGCCTCGTCCACCTAAAACACTAAAAAGTTTTTCTTCAGGGCTACTGCCTCTTGCGAGGAATTGATAAATCCTCCAAGAGTATCACTTGTCATGAATAAATGCTTCTCGGCTAGCCGTTAAGATTTGGCATAAAATTTTATGTAGCTTCCGTTCCCGTCGACGCGCGCACACACGAGCCCCTCAATTTATTTATTTATTTATCACTTCCCCCAACAAAGATTGGAAAACGCAGTTTTTGCGAACCTACCTTAGTTAAGCCATTGTGATTTATTTTAAAAAATAAAAAATTGTTTTCTGAATGTAGAACTAGTTTTATAGCATGTTCCCACTTGGACCGAAATTGCGCAATTTCATGACATCAATTTCAAAATCACCCAAAGTGTCCACACTGGCAATTGAGACAATTTCGTTTGACAGCTTATCAAAGAAATAAATCATTTCACGAAATCAATCACAAACGCATCGATGCAATAATGATGCGTTATCACTTTCGTCACACATTCATTAATGCATCAAATCAGCATCAATTTTGTTGTAAAGTGTTCACTATTGCAAACTTGCATCACATGATGCGCAAACTTCAAACAAAAGAGAATCAAAAGTATTCTTGATTCTTTTTTCTGATGCATTGCAAAGGCATCAAATACCTACGTTGTGTATCAGCATCGCAAAAAATCAGTGATGCGAATATTATTTGACGTTTATGAATTTATACATACTAAATTTTCATGAAAAGAATCTTCCAACTTATTTTGTCGCAAAAGTTTTTTTTGTTGACACTTATGCCGTTTTTCATTGGACACCCGGAAGCGTCCAGAAGCGTCTGGAAGTCTTCTGAAAACTGAAACCATTCCATTAGCACAAAAAATACGCTTCTGACGATTCTGAAAAGAGAAATTTGATTCTGGATTTCAAATCAGAACCCACTCAAGAAGCACTAATACATTCAAACTCAAACGTCACAACAAACTGCAATCCAAAATCAAAGCTTTTGGTAAATTTTAATCAACAAATTAAAAAAAAATCAAATAAAAAATATTATTTGGAAGTTTTAAGTTGATACACTCGTGTTTTACATTTCCTTTTTTTGTGGTAGCAAATAATTTTTATTTGACGATTCACCTATACAGATGCCAAACCCCAGAATTTAGTAGAAGCATCTTGAACTGTTCCATTGGATTTCAGAAGAGTGAAACTTTGAGTGAAACCAATTGAAAACGGCAATAATGAGTGAAACCTTGAGTGAAACTAATGAAAAACGGCATTATTTGCTGGACACTAACGTGCACTCAAAAATAAACTCAATTCATTGCAAAAACTCCAAACGAAGTTCCCATTTCGTTCATATTCTTCCAGCACGAAGTACAAAATCAACATCCAACAACTATCACGTACGTTTACATTCAGTTGTGCCCTACACTATTATTCCCATCGGTTGGTTCGAACATGATGCGAGGCTTTTGTCGTATGTGTGTATTGTATACTTTCTGCGGATGCATTTCTATCACAAATCACGCGAACGAAATGAGTGCTACAACAGAGTGAACATTTTTTTTTTTCTGTGGATACTTCCAATGGATACATTTCGTTCTGAAATCCAGGTGAACGAGTTGATGTGAAAAGTGAAAAGAGAAGGGATGTTGGTTGGTGCTAGCAGTGTCAGTGTTTGTTTTTGTTTTCATTTAAGGTGGATTTAAATGTATTTAAATGTATCTATCTGCAAATATGAAGAAAAGTAGAGCGGGACAGATGTATGCAAAAACTCTGAGCGTGTGAAAGAGAACCATCAAGAAGATGAGCATGTTCGTCTTCATATCTGCATTATGGCACTTCCTATAATCTGCATGTACGAAGATCTTCTCCATTTTGGTGTTCCCTCTCTATCTAACAAATGTAAGTTTTAATTTTGCATCCCCTTTTTTTTTGCAGAAGTCAGACGAAGATACATGTAAAGCCACCATCATGCTGGATTTACATGTATCTTCGTCTGCAAATATGAAGAAAAGTAGAGCGGGATAAATGTATGCCAAAACTCTGAGCGTGTGAAAGAGAAAAATCAAGAAGATGAACATGTTCGTCTTCATATCTGCATTATCGGACTTCCTATAATCTGCATGTACGAAAACAATGATGCCAGAATTTTTAGTAGGAATGCCCACACAAATGAACAAAAATGCCCTTTTCGTTCACGCAGTTGTCGACAAATGCCAACGATGTTGCACACGAAATTATTTATACAAAAAAAGACAAATTATAGTAAAATTATAGTTAGCTGTTTTAGTATTTTATTGAGTTCCAATATTAAATTAATCATTTTTAAAGCTTTTTTTCGTCTTTTTATATACTTAAGCCCGTATGATACTACATTTTTTCTTCATTTTAAATTCATTAATGGTGGATTTACATGTATCTGCATTTTGGTTTCTGCACAAAAAAGGGATGCCAAATACAAAATTTATATTTGTTAGATAGAGAGAAAAGATCAAAATGCAGAAGAACTTCGTTTCTGCATTATAGGAAAGTGCTATAATGCAGAAATGAAGACGAACATGTTCATCTTCTTGATGGATCTCTTTCACTCGCTCGGATTTTTTGTATACATCTGTCCTGCTCTACTTTTCTGTATTATGCAGATGAAGATACATGTAAATACACAATAAATCATGATTAATTGTCAGCCGCGAGGAAAAGAGAAATTAGTATTTTTGTGAAAAGAACGATATTATGTTTTGACAATAACAATGTCCACAAAAGTAAATATACACCAAAACCTAGTGTTCTCATGAGCGAAGTGTATACTTTTTTTGTAGTCACTTATCCCAGAAACGCCAGTGGCTAAAAAAAACACAACAGACGAAAAAAACTCTAAATCAAGGGAAACAAACAGCGTTGCCACAATGTTACAAACGTAAAAAAAGTGTTACACTATTTTTAAATTTTATTTCGTTGTTACAAAAGGGGTATTCATGCAAAACGCAGAAAACCCATAGAAAGCTTATAAACCATAGACATTTATATCGGTAGAAATGAACTGTACAAATTTTTATGGGAAAAATAATTTTGCAAAACATAGAATTTTATCTCACAAATTTGAAGCAAGAAGCGTAGAAATTAAAATGAAATCTTCTAACCCATATCTTAAAGCTCCAGCCTGTTTGCTCAATTTGGCATAATAAACACTGCAAGAAATGTGTTCATCTGTTAAAAACTAAAGTTAAAAAAGTATATTGGTAACGCTGGTCCCTTGATTTAGATTTTTTTTCTTTATTTTTTTTGTAATCAGCTGTCAAAATTAGAAAGAGAAAAGACAGAGATAAATCTGCAAAAAGCCGAATTTGTGAAAAGTCAAAAAAAAAAGCTGCCAGAATTTGAAATATGTTGATTTTTAATACTGTTTTTGTGACTTTTTTACATTAATGTGGTTATTGTGTACGCGCTCAATCATATCGGTATTTTCAATTACAAATTGTTTGAAATACTCTAGTTTTATTTTGAATGCTTTCAAAATGAAGAAAAAATGTAGTGTCATACGGGGCTTATATGGGTACAGTAACATAATGTTTTATACTAAAAACTAAGTTATAAACTAAGACATTTAAGATCCTCTTGCCAGGTCATCTGGAAACGTTTCTTGCTTCCCTTTCCTTCAGACATTTTACTTTTGAGGAATACTAAAAACATAAGAACTCAATAATAATTAACAATATTGTGTGAACATAATATCTAATTAACAGCCAGCGAAACTCCTTAACAGAAAAAGTCAAGAGCGATCCACGTATACGTGCAATGAAAAATAATCTACGCCTGACAACAAAACAACGAGAACAGGTCGCTTGACATTTTTTGACGTTTGGAAAATTGAAAATGAGTGCATTCAGTAATCGAATTTCCATGCAAAATGCGCACAAAAAGGGCATTCGCACACGATCTGGCATCACTGTACAAAGATCTGCATTTTAGTTTTCTATCTCTCTCCAACAAATGTAAATTTTAATTTTGCATCCCCTTTTTTTTTGCAGAAGTCAGACGAAGATACAAGTAAATCTATCATAAATTGAGTGCATGGAAAAGGTTGCACGAGTTGTAAACTCTGGGGAACAGACTACAGAGTGTGAACTTAACACAACATATTAGGTTTTAGGGGACAAGTAGCTAAAATAATTTTGTGGGTGTTTAGTGTGGAGAGATAATTTATAAAGTTAGGCGTAGAAAGTAACGCGTTCATGAACGAAATGAACAATATGACGCCTCGCCACTGGTTGTTGGTATATCATTCAAACCTTTTATATGAAAGTTTAACATTTCAAATGCGTTTTTATAATTTGATTTAAAAAACTATTTTTTTTTTTTAATTTCAACTTTTAGACACAGCATATCTTTAATCAAGAAATCGAATCAGCCGCAGCACCAACACACCAAGAACAATATCAATTCCATCACCAACAAGAACGCCCAGCACGTCCATCACGTCAACGCGAAGAATACGTTGAACTTCAAAAACGTGAAAGCGATATCTAATAACTTTAAATACAAAATCAACAACACCAACAAAAAATGGCAGTTATTTTATTATTTCCAGCTATAGCTGCCTTAGCTATGTTCATTGTTGGTGTCATTATTGTTATGTTGCGTTTTGGCCCACAACTCTGCCATCTTCGTCATCATGCTCTTCCAGATGACCATAATGAATGGCGAAGTGACGATCGCGTTTGGCGCGGCGAAGCTTACGACCATGAAATAAGTTTAGCATAGTATTAAGTATGAAATAAGAACAACAAAAAAAAAACAACTAACATATCCGTCCACAAATACTAAATTATAAGCATTCCAGGGCATTGTTATTTTGAAATGTGCCTTATAAATTCGCTATAGAATGCTCTTTTTTTAAATAAATTTATTTAAGATGACTTTTTTTTATATAAATAACTCTATCTAACACTTTTTATATTCCGTCCAATTAGGAAGTCTTACATACATCTTTGTAAATGAATCCCTGATGTTGAAAAATATTTGTAATGTTTTGTGCAAAGTTTTTGTATTTTTTTAACTGAATTTTTTTGATTTTCGAATCAATGATATATGTATGAAGCATTGAATATTATACAAACGAAATATATGTACTGTAAAGCCATTTTACAAACTTCTTTAAATATTTGAGTGTTTTTTATTTTATTCATTTGCAATGTTTTTGATTTCAGGCAACTAATAGATCAAGAGTTACAGCAAGGATGCCAATTTGATCACAGAGAGATGCATGGTAATCAGATACGAAAACGCTAGTCTTACACTCTGGTTCCCTTAATGAGTCCCTTATTTTCAGCCTTGAAGGTGTAATAAAGGTGATCATTTAAATCGTTTCAACAGGGATCATATTTTGATACTAACATGTTTTTTTTTATTTAAAAATGGAACAAAAAAATTGATCTTGCCAATATTAATATTTATGAAGCCAGGCTTTTGTGCAAAGCAAATTCAGTGCCAATTTCCTAAAAACAAAAAAATGGTTTAAAGGAAACAAAATTACTGAAAAACTTGCTGCGGTAATAAATAAAAAACATTTATTTTTGGCACGCCAATGCTGGTTAAAAGAAAACTTTATATGATGCCGCTTATGTTCATGAATGGAGCGCTCATAAATGGAACCTGTCGTGTAATTTTCTTGTGAGACTGCTGCCCTACCAACGACTGCCAATCGTATAAGTTATAAATGGATCTTTTAGCGAATCTCTAACGATTCTTTTGTCCAGCTAAATTGATGTTTTTTGGGGATTCTCTTGTTTAAATATTTTTTATTGTAGATTCCACTTACTTAGTACCCTGACTGCAAGGCATGGTCAACTATGACAAACAGCTTCAAAACAAAAATGACATCAATTGCCTTGAGCTTTTGTTCAAAGGTTAAACGCCTTTCTTCCTGGAATCAATGCCTCCCGTTATGTTGTGATGTTGCACAATTAACCGCAACAAACCCGAAACAATTGACGACTTGCACCGCACTCTTATTATTTTGTCCACGGTAAATCGAGCTTCCTGAATTAACTAACGGTACCTTAGATATCGTTATCCTGTCGTGTTCGGCACCTACAAAAACGTTTTTAAAAAAGAACAGAAAACTGTTTTGACACGCTCAATTTGACAAAGATCCAAGATAAGACAGGAGTTAATCTGTTTAGCAAAATTGTTGCTTGAAGTGAGAATTAGTAGAACTGAAGTGCCAAAAGTGAGCGAATTTGGAAAGCAATATCACATAGGCAGGATATTACTAATGTTTTAAAATAAATATGAATGTTGAGAAAAATATTATCTCGGAAATCTCGGAGCGCAATTTTTTCTCGACACGGTTTGCAAAAATGTATAAAAAGATTGAAACATACATATTTCAAATTCAAATTGGGGTAGAGGATGTCTAAAAATGAACAAAAAAAGCAAAGATAAACAATTCTGAATCATTGCTCCGATGTACGATCACTTATAACTTGTCTGTCCAGACTATGTTTAATGCGAAGTATGTACATATATTTATAAGACATTGGTGGTGCGTATAACAAAGTTATTCAAAAAAATACCTAAAGTAATTTGTTTTAAAATCATGTAAGTCTTCCAGTTTTTAAAATGCTTCAGGAATGAAAACATCGTAATGTATTGTATTTTTCATCAAATAGATTGAAGGAATAAATGGAGGAGTTAGGGCTTATATAGTTTCAACAAATCCTACCGATGACATACTATTTATATGTCAAATTTGAACGCCTTTACATCTTCCATCAAATACAACAGTTTTGAAAATCAATTCCCAATTTAGCAGTGATTTTTTTTATAATAGTACCTACTATTATCTAGTATCATTAATGATACCCTATTAACAAGAGTAACGGAAAAACAGAAATTTGGGGTAGTTTTTGACACAGAGTTTACTTTCACTAGTCACTTTGACTACATCGTAGCTAAAGCCGGCTCTATGTTTGGTTTTATTTACAGAAATTCAAATCACCTTTCACACTGAGATCGGTCTATTTTAGCTATGCGAGATCTATTTTAGAATACTGTTGTATCGTTTGGAACCCGTATTATAAAGATCACTGGTTTAAGAATAGAAAGGATCCAGAAACGAATTTCTAAAATAGCTACATATAAGAACTTTGCGCTGGAACATCGATATGCGCTGTTACAACTCGAGATGTTTGTTATTAGGGATCCAATATCTGGAGGCTTGGAGGTCATATTTTGAAATAATGTTTGTCAGAGATTTAATTAATTATAAAATCAACTGTCCTTCTTTGCTTCAATTACCACTTTTTATGTATCTGCGCGAGATTTTCGCTTTTGATGTCTTTTTCTTCGCCCCTTTCCAACAGGGTTAGTTGAAATAATGAACTATTAACGCGCTGTTTAAAGCAAGCTGTTTCTAGCGTTCAAGAATGTAATATGTTTTAAGTAGGGATTATTTAAAAAAAAATGTTTGTTTAAGTTAAGTATCTGATTGTTTGATGAATAAATAAATATATATATGGAGTGGTTATAATCTACTGTTCTGTGTCCTTACGCCTTATTTCATATAACAAAAGGAAAAAACCATTTATTTTTGAAAATATTTTGTCGGTTTTATTATTTTTTTTTACAATTATTTTTCACACATTTTATTATTTTTTTGTTCGATTTTTCAAGTTTTATAATTTTTTTTGTTGTTTTTTTTTTTTTTATTTTTTTTTTGAAATTGTTTTACCTCAAAGAAAGTTTTTATTTATAAAAGAAACAAAATTAAAATTGGAATTTTTGTATGTTTTTGTTTTGAAAAAATCACATTCTTTTGTTTCTTTCTTTTTTTTTTGTTTTTTTTTTTTTTATATAATATAAAAAAAATATTTAACATAAATCTTTTTTTTTTTTAACGGAGGTTTGCTGATTTTTTAAGCAAAATAAAGTTTTTTTTTGCTAATTGAATTTATATGAAAATAATGATTTTTTTTCTTAACGGCAATTTACTTTTAAATTAAAATAATTTTAAATTAATAAAAAAAAAAACATTCTTTCAACTTAACAGTAATAGTTAAAAAAAAAATAATAATAAAAAAGAATCTCTCGCTGCACAGATTGTACGATATTTATGTATATTCTGATTTTTGTTTTTTAGTAATCAGAACCATACTCAAGCAATCTTACAGCTAACAAAAAAATTAATTTAAACCTAAATTTTAACTAAATTTGTTTTATTTTTGTTTTCATTATTTTTTCAAATGTTAAAACATTTTTTTCCGCACATTTTGAACTCTTGTCTTGTTTCATTCTTTTTGTAGTTTAATTTGTAATTTTATAATTTATTTGCTTCCCATTTGATTTGTATAATTTGTTTTTTTTTTCATGTTTTTTTTTGTTTGTTATAAAGAAAACTAAATATATTGTGTATATTGCATGGTCATAAGAGATGGAGATACATGTGTGGATTTTATTTTTTGTTTCTACAATTATAACAGGGTATTTGATATGAGTCCCATTTGCTTTCTTTTTTTTTTTTTGTAAATAATTTTGTGTTTTTAAAAAATATACTGTACACAAATTGTAAAAAGATTTAAAACGGATTAAATATAACATTAGCACAACACTGGACGGTTCTTTCAAAAATTGCAGCAGTTTTCCAAAATATTTTCTATAGATTTTCCTAATTTTTTTTTCAGATTTTATATAATTGTATGTATTTGATTTTTTAACAATAATTTTTGTTCAAAAAACATTCTCGAATCCAAATCACATATACATTTTTATTTATTTCGTTGAGCAAAACTTATAAGACTTTTTTTTTGGTAGCAAAAAATATACTTTATTATTTTTTTTTTTTTATTTAACAATTTTTGTTAGGAAATCTATGGAAAATAAGTGTTAAAAGGATAAGTTGGGATAAAAAGTATCCACACATTTCTCCGCTTAAAAAAATATAGTAACATAAAAAATGTAAATAATTTTTTTTTTATCGCTATTATGTAATTTATTCTTTTACCATTTACTGTTCATTTTTTTCCTTTTAAATTATTTCAAATGCAAGGTATTTTTTAGAGAAAAATACATAGTTTATACAAAGACCAAATTGATAGCTTTAGGTTACATACTTGAGATCGTCCATAATATTTTTTTTTTTTTTCACATAAACTCTTCTCCTTATTATTTTAAAATTTAAATCAAAATAGTCACCATAAATAGTGCTTTTTTTAAAATGTTATGCTTCTGGGATGTCGTTAAGTTTGTTCCGTGGCTTAGACGAATCAGGCAAAGCAACTTGAATACGATTTATCAGAAATAAAGTAACTGTGTCAGATAGACCTTTAATTTTTCTATAAATGTGTTTTTCTGCAACAATTAATAAAATTTTCATTTGGGCAAGTGAATCTAAAAAATGTCTGTTTATATTCATCTTTTATTGCATAAAGAGTATATCCTATTTTTCTACAGAAATCATAAAATTAATGCTAAGTCATTTCGTTAATCGAATGAATAGTAAAGCCATCGAACAATATATTTTTGAAAGTACCTGTTATATCACATCTGTGGAGAAAGATAGAGAAATAAATCTTCAAAACAATATCGCTTGATCGTTTTTATTTTACAAAATTACCCCCTTACAGCTGACTTCAATACTTTCATATTTAAGGTTAAAATTTGTTATGAAGGAACGAGACTAGCTAAATTAAAAAAAAAAAAAAACAAGTGGCTTAGACAAAACTTAAGTGAAAGGAGGTATTTGTAAGATTAACACAAGTTTTGTCTCCCACTCTTAAGTCCACACACGAGACGTAAGCTGCGCGTCATCGGCACATCACAAATCACACCAGTTACAAATCTTTGGGCGTCAATGTAAAGCAGTTGTCGGGTTTTCGTGAGAGGTCTCAACTTAGTTACTAAAAACTTTCTCCGAAAACACGACTAGTGTCAGTACACCACATACAAAGTTTCAAGCTTGTACTGTTTTTTTGTAATGTTCATAAAACGAAAGATATACAGTATGTGTGTTTTGTCTATAACGTGACTTTTCATCTGCACAACGTCTTATGTTAAGCTCAATCAACAATGAACTAGCAAATGGTGCTAGCGTGGTGCGAACTTGTGTCACTTTCATTGTTCTCTGGCACTCTCATTGTGTGGGCATGGTACGCTGTTTTAAATATATCATAATTTGGATAATTCGCTCGTTATGCAATTTTCGTGTGCGTCCAATAAAAAACCGACAAGTCTCTTTATTGGCAATTCCCTATGTGTGAATTGAGTGCGTTACTTCCACTGCAAGCCCGCACAACACGATATAAATAGCGTCCGTTGAAAACAGAAAAGTGTGTAACATTATAAAAAGTTGGTGGCACGATACCTCGTGAAGCACCAAGGCCTAGTGGCTTCCTCACAACCATTACACACGTAGTGTCGTTAGGAATGGAGTGGCGAAGGTCAAGAGATACTCCCGGAATGTTTGTCACTTCTATGCTTGTTTGGTAACTTATTTTTTTTTAATTTTTCACAAGTTGTTTCCTATGGATTTTGACAGCAACTTGTGGAAATTGTTAAGAAATTTCACGTTGTTGCAGTCTAAAAATTGCATTCAAAACTCAGATTTAGGAAATTTGGAGTTACACAGTCTTGTGTTTTCACCGACGAGTTGTTTGTTCTGCGTGAATGAATAAATTTGCTTTATTTTTGTTATATGCAAGGTTTAAAAGCGAGCTTTGGCTTGTTCTTATTTTTATCGAGACCTTAAAATGTTTTACAAAGTTGACAATTCAATCTTAATATACTTAAAAGAGTACAATGGAAAACTGCGGCTGTAAGATATTGCATGCTTTATCTAGTTGCAAAGAAGGTGTGTATATTCTGTCAAAAGAATGAGCAAATTCATTCTTTTGCTGTATAATGGCAGAAATACAGACAATTTTCCAATCGTGTAATTGAGACATTAGCCAAAAGTTACAGTGGATGCGAAATCTGTCGAACAAATTTTGACGTTTTTTCAATTGAAATTCACATAACACTTCTATTTTCAAATACAAGATTTAATAATATAACTTAAATCATATATGCACCCGGATTCAACTCATATGCAAATTTTTAAAAGATTTAACAGTTGTTTGTTAGGCCAGCAATAACTTATCATAATCGTTTTTAAATTTAAGACAGTTTATCTTTAAATTCGTAAAACTAGGAAACAATTATGATACAAAATTATACATTTTTTAAAACTCAAATGCTTATCCTACTTTTGTCTACTTATAATTTTCACCAGTAGACTTTTGTTCTACGTAAAGAGTAAGCGTCAAAGTTTTTTTTTTATGAATAAAATACTTTTACTTATTTTTAAATTGGAATTAAAATAAATTGGAGAAGAGTTTAATAAATAAATTGGATATGTACCTTAAAAATTTTTTTTTTTCTAATTTTCCACATTTTCTTTAATACAAAATTTCCTACCGAATTTCGATTAAAAATAAGTAAATGTTTCAAACAATATAAAATACAATTTTTATTCTTCATGACTAAAAAGGATTTTCAGTTGGATTCAGTTGAAAAAAATTACAATGCTAACATAAAAATGCTTTACAAAACGAAAGAAGTTTAGGCTTTTTAGTTTTTTTTTTTTTTTTTAAATACATAATATTAAGAGGGTTCATATATTATAATACGCTTGAAGGTGGTTTTTATGTTCATTATTACAATAATTTTCATTTTAGTTGTACAAATTTTATCTTTCTTTAAATTGTTTTTCAGTTCCTATCGCATGCAAAATATATAAACAAATTTTTTTGCTTTTATGAAATTGTTTCAACACAAAATAGTGTGGTTTTCTAGCTCGTATAGAGAGCGATAAGAGAATTGAAAAATGAGGAGCAGGAGAAATTTTGAGCGCAATCTTTCAGAAATTGTTGACACGAGCCTTCTTTTATTTAATATTTCCAATTATTCTGTCATGAGGAAAAAGAGAAGATAGGCTGAGGCGCTTCGATAATTTCACTCCTATTAAATTGCTGATCTCTTCTTGGTCTTAATTTGTTTTATAAATTTAATAATTTTTTCGTGTTAAAATACTTTTTCTGGTTTAATATGTTTTGTTTTTGAGATCAAAATAGGAAGAGAAAATTTCTTTGTGCGTTTTGTTGTTGTTGTTTTTAACGCATTTCGACAGAAATTTAACAACTGTTTGTAAAAATATTTTTTTTTTCTGCATTTCCTGTTTTTGGATTTTCCTGGAGATATATTGCATTGATTTTTTTTTATCTAAATTCACTTTTAAACTTATATAACATTTTGTTTTGTTATTTAAAGTATCATGATTTTGCTTTTGGTTCTTAAATTTGAATGGAAAAAGGAAAAATTATGCTGGAGTGATGTTTGTAATTTGGGAAGCATTTATTATGTGGCTGCTTGTGCCATTAATTCGGCAAATGAATGCTCAAGACAGTTCTTGAGTTCTACGTAAGTGACAATGAGAACGGATTGCTCATCTCGAGACATCAATTGGACCTGAAAATCAGTATTGTTTTTGTTATGTTTTAGACGTCATTAATAATCCGATTTACTGGCATAGAAATCAGACTATAATTTGTACATTTCGATGCCATGAATTCAAATTCGACATGTGTATTACTCAACTGCCTAATGTTTTCGAAATATGCTAATTGGCGCACATGTAGAGTAGAATATCTCAAAAACCTTAGCTTACAAAATATTGTGAAGGTCGTTTTAGAATTCAGGACATCAAAACCCTTCGGAAAAGTAAAGTCTGATTTCTTAAGCAGTTTCTATTGAAAAATATTTCAATTACTAACTTTTTCCAATGAACCAGCGTCTAATTTATTTAGACACTGAACAATGTGTGCGTGATCCAACCATGGTCGACCATCTTCGGTGATGGAATGAAATAAATAATCACGGAATAGCTTCAACATATACCTATCACCAGTTTCAGACCATGTACAATCCAAATTGAAGCTGAAACAAAATAAAATAAAGGAAAATAAACAAAATATTTCAGTTTAGTTTAAGTAATATATTTATAAAATCTTACTCTGGCCTCTCATTTATGCAATTTAATTTGACCAATATCCTATAGAGGCGACCATTTTCCATTTCTTTCGATAATTCGTCCTCTTGCTTGTCACACTTGCTCTGTAATGCATCCAATTGTGTGTAGAAACGAGCACCAATCATTGGCATCAAATCAGTCACTGAGCGTCTTTGTGTGGTTGTGAATAAATATCTAAAATAAAAATTATAAAATTATATGTATGATAAATATTTATTTCGATTTCATTTTTATAAGATTTTTGTTAAAACTAACACTATAAAGTTTCTTAAGTCGGATGAATAATGTCTGGAAACCAAATCGATGCTGCTTTGTACACTTTCTCTTTGCACAGATTGCAAACATCTACAGGCGAGTGCTAATACTAATCGCCCAAGAGCTGTGAGGTCCTCCTGGAATATTGAAAATGTACAATAAATGAATAATTATTTTATAACAACTATCAAAAAAAATAGGTTTAGATTCGGTCATAAGAATTCTTCACTCTCGGTAGAGAAGAAGCGATTTAAATTCAATATGATACATGACTCTGGGTATGTAGTAGAATCATTTAAAAAAAATCCCGTAGACGGTAACTATTTATTTCATTTAAAATGTGAATGTTTAATAGGGTAAGCAAGGGTTTATTTAACAGTAAGATTGGAAATCTATTTTCTAAATGGAAGACATAATTCTTTGATTGTTGGGATACTTTTTAAATCTTTTGCAAAATCAAGAACTGAAAGCCTTAAACGTAAGGCCGCATTCTCCAGAACTGCACCGTAACGGAACTTCAACACGTCAATATGAATCTTTTGTATGAGTTTGTATAAGCTTTTATGCTATATAGCCCTAAGCGACATCGAAAGTGCAAGACGCGACGCGACACATTGCCTCAGAGATATAATCTTGCCAACATGTCAGTACAGTTTCATTGAAGTGCATTTTCGTTCCTGATAGTGTATAGCTAGCGGCGCGAAGAGACATCACGATTTTTAAGAGCCTCATAAACGATTTGAAGTTCTCTTTAGTCATTTGATCTCATCTCATGTTCCTGAACACACCGAATTTGGGAAGAAATATGGATTTACCCCAAATGTTTCCAAGTTTTTTTATTTGAAGAAAGTTGTAAAATTGAAGAAAATTGAATTGAAGAAAGTTGTAAATTAAAAAAAAAAAAACTATCTTATTCATATTAAAAATAAATCCATATATGCTAAGTAGTCCTTTCTAAATCTAACAATTACCTGTTGGTGCATGCTAGCTACAGCCAATTGATTTGATGCATTTGGATCAAACGTAGCAATGTCTGTGATCCCGGGAAAGCTAAAACGCACCCTTTTACCAGTTACAATTATTTTCGTTGGGTCCAAGACTCTACAAAAAAAAAAAATAATTTTATATTTTAATTAAATCTATTCACACCTCAGATTAAAAATAAAAAAACCTGCAAGCGAGTCCAGCTTGATGTACAGCACGTAATCCAGCTGTTAATTGCATGATAATTGCCCATATTGTTGCCTCTGGCAGCAGTGGTCCATTACTGGTTCTTTGCAGATTGCTTTTATGACTGCGAAAGTTTTTGATTGATTTTTTTTTAGTCATATAAGACAATTGATCAATTAGGTGCAATTTGTGGATTTTAGTCTGAAAATTTTACCTAAAAGGTCTCGCTTCGCCGGGGAATGGATCTGAGTATCCGTTTTTTTCGGCTGCTGGTGTGAAATACTTGGACAAGAGAGTTTGTGATCCTGGATGATAATCATAAACTAATACTAATGCTAAAAACAAAACAAAAATAAAAATTCAAATATAATTTAAGAATTCGTATTGAACGGTAGTTGATTTAAAACAAAAATTATTCTTACAATTATCACCAAATGCTTTTGTCGTGAAGACTTCTCGGAGCTGGACAACGTTTGAGTGTTGTAGTTTTTTCCACATCTCTACGACTGCCATACATTTAGTCGATTGCAGACGAAAACCTAGATTGAGAAGGTATCAAATGACAAAAAGCCCTTAATTCTGTGAACCAGGCCAATTTCAAACCCAAAGAGAACAGTGACAGTAACATAAAATTAAAAAAAAAAGAAGAGAAGAGAAGAGAAAAACAAGAGTGGGAGAGTTGGAGAAAAAAGGATGTCGACAGAGAAAGGATGGCGCGATCGAGAGTAGGTAGTAGTTTTTTTTTTTTTTTTTGTTTTAAAGTGAATGGAATAGAATCGAAACATAGAAAACATATGAAATTTTGAAGAATTCACACAATCACCAATGTGTATGAACTCACCATGAAGTCTTCTCAGAGTGTGCTTAATTCCTGTCGTACTGTGTGTTGCCTTGTAGGTGGATGTCGGCATTGTCATTTTGGGATGCAATTGTGGACTCTCCAAAGGATACATGGAGTGGTAGTTGTCCACTTCGAGGGGAATATTCGAATTAGATGCATCACTTGTGTCCATGATAAAATTAGAGATCTCATTGCGGGTGAGGATACCGGAACGCATCTCATCTGGTATAAAGAATGCCATTTCTAGCTGGGTCTTCGGCTGCATGTTGATGACATTCGACGAAGGTCCAGGATACACATGCCCAGTGTACAGTACGGCTGGAGAGGGAGCTATTGTTGCACCTCCGGGGACAACGGCTGGGGCGTGCGCCACGACAGTGTCACTACTTACCGAGCTACTATTTTGGCTGGAAGTGTGATTGGCAGTCGGGTAAAAATATATCGTTCCACCAACGTTTTCCTGAATTATGAGATTGGAATTTATTACACTTTTTTTTTGTTTGTTAATTAGTAAGTATTTCTTACCTGGTGTACATTGGCGGAGAGTGTATTCGGAATAGGTGACCCATGCGGCGATATTCGCGGCGGTGATTTCTCACCAACACTGGAAGGCGAATGGCGCTGCTTCAGAGGGGTAGCCATCGCAAACGTTTGTGTTGCGGTCGGTGCTTTTGTGACTGATATTGGATTAGGAGCAGCACTTTTAGCAAGGTTCGTTACCGCTGCATGCGATTGCGGCTGCTGTTGTGATTGTGACTTATGAAGGATCTGTTGTTGTAAATGTTGTTGCTGCTGCTGTTGTTGTTGTTGATGTTTCTGTACAGCAGCAGCTATGACGCTTTTCTGTAATCCCAAATTCGGGGCGGCATTCGTTTTCACCGAAACCGGCGTTGTGACGACCTGATTTTGACCAGCATTTCCATTTCCACAAATGCCAGTATTGCCAATGCCATTGCTCAGCATCGGCTGATATGGAGAGTAAAAATTTGGCGATGAATTTATTCGCGATGGAATGAATTCGGGTGAATGCTGTGTAACCTACAAGTCGAATGTTTTAATAGAAAAACTAAGAGCGAGTTAAAAACTAATTTGGCAAAAGTAAAACAAAAAAAAATCACCAAATTTGATTTTTTTTATTTAATTTTTTTATGAAAAAAGAGCCAATTACAGAACATATAATGAAGAAAATAAAAATAAAACAAACTACAACAAAAAGAAAATGAAAAACAAAAACTGATTTTTTTTTTTACAAAAGAACCAACAATAGAGAATTTGTCATATTAAAGAAAAGCAAATATTACTAAAAAAAAATTGAGAGTATAGTTTAAGAGTCGTCAATCTACAAAATTTACCTGAGCCTTCTTAATTGATAAAGGTGAGTCCAAGTTAATAAGAGAAAACCCCGAAGAAAGACCATAAGTTGGCGTTCCAACATTTTGTCGGTTCTAAAGAATTAAGTATGTATTGGGAGGTTTGTTTTAGTTCGTAATTTTCTTTTTTCTGTTTAATTATTTTATTTACATTTGTTTTTAATTTATTATCTTTGTGTTATGGTTGGTAAGATGAGGAGATTATAAGAGAAAAGGTGTTAATGATATTAAGGAAGAAATTGATTTCAAAAATAAACTTTAGATATTATAACAAAAAAAAAAAACTTATGTTCTCCGACTATATACGATAATATACATTTTTTACAACTTGATTTTTTCAAGAAAAATAAGTATGTTCTGCAGGAACCGAAAGTGTTACATTCATGAATGTACGTGATTTAAATTCCAAAGGTCAGAAAAACAAAAAAAAAACTTCGATAAGAACAAGAGTTTCAGAGCGTCTGATTTGTGCACGTATATACTGCAACAAAGTAAATAGAAGTTTAAGGTTCGTATTAAAAAAAAAAAAATAATAATGACTATTGGAAGCAAAATTTCGAAGTCGAGCTAAATATAGTTCCTTAGACTTGGTATTGATAAAGTGTGTAAGATCGAAAATTCGAACTGAGCATTTTCTTGAAATTTGGCAAGTCATTTTATTAAAATTTGATGAAAATTCTTATTAAAGAATAATAGCATTTTTGTTTAGTCGTCCGGAAGCAATCGAAATGAACCACTGCGTGACAGTTCTTCTTGTGAAAAGTAGAACATCGATTTTGAATTTGAGAAAAAGAATCAATCCAGAAACACACATCCATGCGCAAACTGTAAACGTCAAAATCATGAAATGTCGTTTTTTGCTGTTTAATTTTGGATTTTCTGTTGTGAATTTATATTAAGACACAGGAACTTAATTTTATTTACTTTTTATACCCATTTGGAGGATAATTGATCTATCGACACATGTAATCTCACCATTTTCTCACAGATAAAATCAAAATCTTTTAAATTAATTTTTCGTATTGGGCATCTGCATTTCACGTTTTACAAATAATTACTTGATTTTACAAAGATAAGATTTTACACTAGATAAAAAATGTTTAATCGACATATCAACTTATTTTTTTTTTTCTATTCATTATTTTTATAAATTGTTCACTCGATATTATTGATGTGATTAATACATTTTTAATGTGAATGTTGGACTGGTAATTTCATTGAAAATTTATATTTTAGGCAATATTAAAATAGGTTGCCGATTAGTCATTTTTTTTTTTTTTTGAATAATATTTTTGGAGTATGTAGTGGACATGTTTATCAAAATTTTCGACTGGGCATATTGTGCGTTGAATAGTAAATTGGAAGTAGTAGGTACAGTGTCGGACAAAACAAAAGCACTCAATTTCACTTGGTTACATTTTGCTTTATTAAATTTCTAAACTTGAATTTTATTTGGTTAATGTAGGTATAAATTAGCTCTTTAATCGCAAAGAAAAAAAGATATTAGTTACACAGTAAAGGAAATACAACAAAAAAATACAACAAAAAATTTTAAAAGAAATTGCGACGAAACTAATGCACATAATTTAATTCTGTAGTTGTTTTCCAATATTTTGTTATGAAGCCACTATTTTTGATAACTGATGCTTGACAACTACCAGGCATTGACTTTATCAAGTTCTTTATGATTTTCTGAGAACTACTTCCAAGCAATTTTTGCTAGAACAACAAGAAAATCCTTGTTTTTGCAGTTATCAAGTTGAATCTGGCGGTCTTCAATCCAGTAGGTTTTTGTATGGGGATGAGGTCAGGTGCCTGTGCCGGCCACTTCAAAACGTTGATTTTATTTTCCAAAAACCAATTTTGCACTAATTAAGCGGTATGTTTTGGATCGATGTCATATTGGAATGTTTATTTGAAGAGCAATTCTACTTCTGCGTGAGGCAGCATGATGTTTTGAAGGACGTCATCATACACAAAAAAATCTATGAGTTGGCCCGATTCTTTGACTAGCAAAACACCCCCAGGCCAAAATAATTCCTCCTCCGTCGTTTATTGTGCCTTTGTGAAATGTGGGTTTGGTTTAGCCTTTTGCGTCATTCCATCAGAACATTGCAGATTAAACTTCTGGATTCGTCCGTAAATAACACTGCTTTCTATTTGGCAACAGTTCAGTCTATGGGTCCGACCGAATAAAGCAAGTCCGCAGACCGAAAAGCAAAATGGTAAGCCACGTTTCACAAACGCAAAATAAACCACGTAGTCCAATCATTTGGTAGTTTTGCCTGGAAAGTTTTGGAGTAGTTTTGAACACTTTTCATTTTTATAGATTTTGGGGTGCTCTTTCCGAATTTTCATTTCGCCACCTCGCAAATTTGCCGCCATTCGAGGTTAAATGTCGAAAATATCACGTTTTCGCATATAACTCCGAAACGGTAAATGTTATCGAAAAGTATTTCATGCAAAACTTGTAGATTTTGTGATCCCGAAGAAAAAAGTTTTAACAATTTATTTCCTACGACTCACCGTTAAGAAGATATCGGTATTTCAAAAAACGTACTATGTCGAAAATGTCACTTTATCACGTATAACTCCTAAACGGTTCATATTTTTGAAAACATCTGAATGCAAGGTTTGTACATTATGTAACCCCCTACAGGGAAAAAACTATTATTTTTTTCTTAAAAACGACTTCAAAAATGGTCAAATTTCTTTAGAATAAAAGAAATTAAAAAAAAAATTGTTTTGCCTGGAAAGTTTTGAAGCAGCTTTGAAAACTTTTCTTTTTTATAGATTTTGGGATGCTCTTTCCGAATTTTCATTTAGCCACCTCGCACCTTTGCCGCCATTTTGAAAGTTTCTCGCCAAACTGTTTTTGGTCGCCATTTTTTCAAAATGGCGGCGTTAGCGGCAAAGGTGCGAGGTGGCAAAATGAAAATTCGGAAAGAGCATCCCAAAATCTATAAAAATGAATAATTTTCAAAACTGCTTCAAAACCTTCCAGGCAAAACAATATTTTTGTTTAATTTTTTGTATTAAAAAAATGTTTTCGAAATTTGACCATTTTTGAAGTCGCAATATCTTGCTGTGTTATGTTATGTGTTATATGTAAAAAGGGGTCTTAATATTTCTTCTAGACAATATTAAAATCTAAAAAATAGGTTCAAAAAATTTTCCGTCAAGTTCGTCATTTAAGAGTAAATGGCTAAAAACCGGTATTTTTAAATTTTTGTGATTTCTTGAAATAATGATATCGTAAAAACTATGGCTGCTAGAAAAAAAAATGTTAATGGAAGCTTGTATAAGGTTTAATTATGTATACATTTTGCATAAATAATTTTTCGATAAAACGTGCCGTTTAAAAGATATATGCGAAAAACCTATTTCTTCGACATTTGACGCTATTTAAGTACCAATATCTTGCGACTTATGACTTGCATGGAAAAAATGCCAACACTATTTTCTAGAGAATATTATAGTCTACAAATTGAGCTTTTTTTCGACAACTTCGTCATTTAAGAGTAAAAAGCGAAAAACTGGAAATTTAGGTTTTGTCAAACTTTTAAAATAATTATATCTTTAAAACGGTTGTTTTTAAGGAAAAAATAATAGTTTTTTCTGTAGGGGGTTACATAATGTACAAACCTTGCATTCAGATGTTTTCAAAAATATGAACTGTTAAGGAGTTATACGTGAAAAAGTGACATTTTTGATATTTTACGTTTTTTGAAATGTCGATATCTTCTTAACGGTGAGTCGTAGGAAAAAAATTGTCAAAACTTTTTTTCTTCGGTTTCACAAAATCTACAAGTTTTGCATAAAATACTATTCGATAGCTTTTACCGTTTCGGAGTTATATGCGAAAACCTGATACTTTCGACATTTAACCTCGAATGGCGGCGTTGGTGTCAAAAGTGTGAAGTGGCAAAATGAAAATTCGGAAAAAACACCCCAAAATCTATAAAACTGAAAAGTTTTCAAAGCTACTCCAAAACTTTCCAAGCAAACCACTTTTTTTCGCCCAAATGACTGGACTAACGGAGGAGGAAATGTTTAAGCCTGTATATTTTTCTTTGCGATTAAAGAGTTAATGTATACCTACATTAACCAAATAAAATTCATTTAAATATATTCAAGTTTAGAAATTTACTTAAGAAATTTGTAACCAAGTGAATTTGAGTACTTTTGTTTTGTCCGACACTGTATATTCATTTTCTAAAATAGAAGAAAAATGGTGATTGTATTTATTTGTTGTGAAATTTGGATTCCCTAAGAAGATTTAGGTAACCCCCTGGAGAAATTTGAATATTACAACACGTAAACTTTTAAATGACATTATTTCTATACTAATACGTGGTTGCCAAACTCAATGGAACTACATGAATTATGTACCGTGCGTCGTCGGAAAGGTTTTGTCCCATGTGCATAAACCAAAAATTATTTACGTTCATATGTAACCGTTAGGAGTAAAATGGTTAAAGGTCGAATTTCGGCCGTAAGGCAATACTAATAAAGGTAAAGAAGTCGAGGAATCGTTTGATAACTATAATTTTACGTTTAGTAGTTTATTTAAAATTTTATGTTTTAAAAACCTAAGCACACAATAATATTGATGGCATAAATTATGTTTTGTACCAAAGTATGTTAATTTTAATTTAAGTCTGTTACCATTTTAATATGAACAAAGAATCCAAACTGACAGAATTTTATATTTACAAGTGATTTTTGATGTACATAACAAATAAATTATCGTAATTTTACTGACAGCATTGGAATACTATTATCTCCAATGCCAATACCACATCACGATTAGCAATTTCACTGAAACAAAATACATTTATGTACACATTTCAAATTACCAAGCATATGTACATTATATCAGATCATACCTACAATCACAATCAACAGATATGAATTGGTTATTTGTTGTTAGAACCAACCTTACATTAAATTTACAATATCAATTGATACAACTACTTCCTAGTTTAAAGCATCTTGCTATTCAGCAAATTCAGCGAATAAAAATAAAAACAAAACTTTAATACCTACAAATGCGCGGTTCACTGGTAAACAACAAAATAATTATTTTTGATAGTAAAGTGGATACACTTTTAATTATGTATTTATTTAAATTTTCTATCAACCCGCCTCGCGCTGCCACTGTGTGTTGTCGCCGTTACAGTCTGAAGTGTGTTGTTTCAGTTAAAATAAAACAAAAACATTGAAAATAATTTTCATTACATCAAAATCACAATAAGTACGAGTATATTCAGCTATAAGATACATATGTTGTTTTTTTTTATAAACTCGGGCACGTTTTTGAGTCGTCACATAGAACCGGATTAGTTATAATAATTCTCAAGAACGACAAAACAAAAAGCTTTCTATTGATTTCGCGTAGTCGTCATTCTCACTGATGCGCTGCGGTAGAAGATGTTTTCTTTACTACTTAATTCCTCTTCTCTCTCGAGGCTTGTACGAATAGTTGTTTAATATTTTGGCAACCCAATTAATTTTCACTACCAAATCAATTAAATTTGAACTACTTTAAGCCCACGAGACGACGACACCGATTTTATTAGAGCCACATAGCCATGCTTGTCGATATACAGAAATTCAGCTGGTATAATATTGTAGACATTTTAATCAAACCATGTGAGGTTGAGTGGTGATGATATTGACTCTCCAATCAGTAGTTTATTAATAAGAAATAATACCGTGTGCCACTTTGCCGGTGTAATGTATGGCATGGCATACATACTCTCTCTCTCCCTCTCTCTCCATTTACCTTTGGCTTTTACTCTTCCCTTTTATTTTACGGTGCTGATTCAGTTAAATGTCTTTTTTTTAATGTTTAAATAAAATAAAAAAAAAAATATTTTTTTTTTGGAAATATACTTATGGAGCTCTCTTTGGTTGTGGTCAAATAAGCAATGACCCAGTTTAATACTTTTGAGTTTTATTTTAACTTTTTTATCTTTTCTTTTTAATTATTTATTACAACAAATTTTGCGAAAGAATTGCATGATTTTCTATTAAACCATGCATTTTTTTTTTTGGAAAATATAGAACGAGGACTCGAGTGTTTTGTTTTTTTTTTCGTTTTTTTGTTCTTTTAATTTGGGTTGCGATATGTCAAAAGATATCAGTTTATTTATTTATTACATATTTTAATTAGAACAAGTGTATTGCTTAACAATTTTAATTTTCTAGTGCAATTCTCTTAGCTATTAATGTTTTTGGAGATTTTATAATACTTTTACTAGAAAATATTCATTTCGAGTGAACTTCCTTTTTTAAAGATACAAAATATCAACTAATACATTTTATAATACTTATGAATATGTATATTATGTGTTTAGCAGTTAATAGGAGTTGTGAGTCTCATTTTGAAGAAATCAGGGGTGGAATCGGCTAAAGCAATAGTTGATTTTTGACCATCAAAATAAATACTTCTGCGGAAGGTGATTATCACTGTTGCGCAATGGTTTGTGGGTGACAGCTATTAAGGTGTCACTTTCATACATTTTTTTTTTTGTATTTTTTTGAGAAAGATTAGTTGTTATAGATTCACCTTCAAATTCAGAAAAAGTGAAAAAGTTGTGAAAGATAAAATTAGAAAAAAAAAAAAACTAAGTGAACAGTAGTGGTATGGTTGAATGCAAATTTTCTATGCGAATGAAAACTAGAAAGAGTTCAATTTCTAAGAAATAACTTAAGGAATAGGTCAATATTAACTTCCTAACCCCACTCTGCAACTGATTTTGTTGGCGGCCCATTTGGATTTAACCCTAGAAAGATAACCCTTTTTCATGTCCCATAAGAGTTACATGTAATTGTTACGTCGATTCGACGTAGGTTATCTTTCTAGGGTTAAGGACCTCGTCATCTGCTCCCATTCGCAAGATTTTACGTGTTGTTTTGTTAATTTAATACTATATCAAGGTAAGCATACCTTCAATTTTGCAGGGATAAAACCTCAGTACAAAAGAAAATTAATAAATAATTTTCTCTGGAAAATGCAACAGCTGATCAAAATGACATTATAATAGGTAAGTACTGCCAAGCGCTCAAACATTGGCCTCGTTCACTAATCAATTCGAAGCAATCCGGATTGGTTTGTGTTGTTGTAATCCCCTGACAAAAAACAGCTTATGATAAAACAGCTGTTCTCAAAAAAGAAATCTCAACCTATCCCAAAAAATGGCCACGTTCGGGTGGTAAGCAGATACGTATCTGAGATATGTTAGAATCTGATATGTTTTCGAACGACCAAAACCAGATACGTAACCAAACCAAACAAAACCGAGAAAATGAACAGATGAGATGTCAGCTGTTAGTACAATCCAATCAAATCCGAACATTTTTGGGATAGCTTTGGATCTTTTTGACATCAGCTGTTTAGCTTGTCCGCTGGTTTTTCCTTAGGCATTACAACAACACGAACAAATCCAGATACCTTTGGTTACGTATCCGCGGCCAATTCTCGTATAACTCAGTTATCTGAAGAGAAATGTCAACAACAGCTGACTTCAAATTTAAATTGTACGTTGAATTATGTGCTAAGTTAACCTATCCGGTTCATGTGGTTCACAAACTTAAACGGATACTCGAGTATTAGAGATGACATATCACAGTGCAACGTGAACGAGGCCATTTCAAGCGATCACTCTATACAGAGCAAAGAAAAGTTGATAAAACCTTTGCTGATTCCATCCAGGTCGCAGTAATAATACTCGAACACTATTTTTTAAATTTGCCATGCAACTAAAAATAATCGAAAAAAATCGTGACAATTTACACGTACCAAAATTCATGTTTTATTTTGGTATGTACAATGTACATATACTATGTATGTATTTTTTGTTTCTGGTCCAAATGACAACGTTGTGAAAGTGATTTTGTCTTTTCGCCTGAAAATTAACACATTTTTATTCCATGCACAATCGTTGCAGTTGTTCAAAATGAATGCATTTTCCAAGGAGCTATACTATAGCATGGAAACTATAACTTCATAAATGAATGGAGATGGAGACGCAAAGTGTTGAAAATATAAATCATCTCCATAGTCTTGTTATGGGTACATTTATACAGAAGTTGAAATACAAAAACCATCATCAATCTTCTTGTCGTCATCCGTCGTGGTCGTCGGTTGGTCGTAGAGTGCTCGTGACCCATCAATATGTTTTATTTATTATGAATACATTACAGGTAACACAGTTATGTAAGTGTATGCGTACATATGTAGGTATGTATATAAAATGTATATATTTTGAATTCGAATTGGGAACATTGTAAAAGATAAATATTGGCAGATATACATTTCCGTTGAATATTTCTTCAACAACCATTCTCCAATTTATAGGTAAGGCATGTGCAAATAAGTAATTTGGAAATCAATTAACCGTTCATTCTTCTTGGATGACGAGCACAGATGAAGGACACAAACGTGACGAACAGAGGAGGAGGAAAATCCCTCGATGATGATGATGAATTAAGCATTATTTGAGTGAAACAAAAATAAAACCAAATTAAATCGATTCAAAAGGATATAGGTAAATGCAATTGGAGACTTGAACGATTAGATATGGGCATTCGTGCTAAATTTAATTATGAAGCTATAAGATACCTTTAAAGTTTCTTACTACTCGAATTTGCATTATAATTTGTTATTCAATTTAAACAAAAAAAAAAAACTACATACCTATGTAAATGTTGATACATGTATGTGGGTTTCTATGTATATGTACATACGTTTGTTAGAAAGCCTCTATACTTAAAAGATTATTTTATCACAGGAATAAATTATTAATACTTCCTTGGGAAACTTCAAAACAATGTTAATTGAACGACACCTACTCGCAGTAGATGTACTCACATGTACATTATGTAGAAGTAGATACACTCTGTAGCATCGTTAGTTATAATCGCACGTTTGATAATGAACTTATAGTGTGTGATAGTAAATTTCCATCTTGATGTTACGTAATGAGGTACGATTATACCGTCTAATTAATAGATTAAAGATATAACACTTCTTTAGCTTAATTATCCTTGCATTCAACATCTGTATTAATAAGCCAAGGCACTCATCTTTTCAATTATTAAAAAAATATGTAAACAAAAGGATATCATCAATTCTTAGCTATGTTAAGTTGAAATTAAATTAAAGGTAAGAAAAAAGTACTTACATAATTTGGCCCAATAACAAACTAATTTTATTGGAATTAAAGAGAATTTTCGCTCCGGGATGGATTCTGCTGAAACTTTCGAAACCCGCACAGAAAAACCATCTAGTTTTCGACAAGCCACTAGAAACTTGAACATAGATTCTGGCAAGGAGCTAGCAAGGGTTAGCCAAGGCTAGAACAAGGACCTTCGCGATGATGAATCCTTTTGACTCGTAAGGCAAAAACAAAAAGGTTGGCTTATGTGGGACTTGATTACGTGATCTTCTGTTTGTCAGTCCAATGCGCTACCCGCACTGGGCTAACTCGCTATACAAAAATTCAATGTCGAAAGTGATTAAGTTTCAAACTCTAATGTTTCATACCATATTGCACAACAAATGCATACAGAATAGAATAGGTTTTCTGCTCTAACTTGTCTGACGTTTCTCACAAATCTGTGCTGTTTTATTCTGTTCTGATCTGCATAACTGAAGTCCGTGTGATAAGAGAAAGGAAAGAGAGAGAAAAGTGTGCTATTTTGGTTTTTGGTTCAAAGCAGAGCCCGACTGCCTGAGTTGTCAAAAAAAAAAATGAGTTTCTTTTCTAACTCAGAGCGCCCAGAGCTTAGAATTTGTCTTTGTTTTTTTGCTAAGAGCATGATCTGAACGTGGGGAGAGCATGCTCTACGAAGTAAGGCAAAAAGCCGACAGAGCAGGCTGAAAAACTGAACACATCAAATGTCAAACTGAAAAAAGTAGGAAGATAAGCAAAATGTGAAATGGCGGACGAGAAATGTTCTCAAATGTGTTTCAAAAATAAATCAGGGCGATCAGAACACGCTTTGTTCATAGTTGTTCAGAGCATGCTCCGCTTCTGTTCCCCGGCTGGAAAAATGCCCAGTTTCTGTCTAGTTTCTTCAGTTTTCTTTAGGGGAAATCTAGACGAGGAAAACTTGTCGAATACACGTCAAGCCCTTTAAAGTTTTCAGTAAGTACAATTTAGACGAGGAAAATGTTTCATACTCTCGTGACGTTCTCGCTCGTAAGAACTTGTTTGACGTTTTCGGCATCCTATCAGAGTAAGCACTATCGTTATTGATACATATGCAAAATTTCAACTAAACAAATTGAATCGATGAATCGAAAAATACAAATTTTAACCTTAATTATAATTGATCAGTTTTGGTTACAAAAAAAAAAGTTAAAAATTTCACGCTCATGCAAATCCTACCAAGATATATAAGATAAGATCTAATTCTCAATCCACTGTGCCAACAAAAATCTTTCCTTTCCTTCTTTTCCTTCTAACTAGTGCCGTGCATTGAATTTAAAAGACCTGAGGTCTTACTGGCATATAGTTAAAATTATTATTATTATTATTATAGTCCTATAGGTATTTACTTTCGAATCCCTCCTAAAAGATTGAAATTGTAAATCTGGCTTGAAATCGATTCGTCGCGATTTCTGAAACAAACCAACTATGTAGATAGGTACTAGATGCTTTATTTTGAAAATCGAAATTTAGAAACAGAACTTGTAATAAAGTAATACTTATTTGAAAGAATGAAGAAATAATTCTCATCGAATTGAGCCAGAAACACGAAATTGGCACATTCATTGATCTGGCTGCCAAATAAAATATGGCAACAAAAAACTTGCCATGAACGTCTCACATTCAGTATAAAATTCTACATGAAATATTTCAAAAAAAGAAAGTGGTTGTGAGAATGTTTCTCTAAAGAAAGAATTCCACTGTCATTTAATTTTCGTATACGTCAGCCTCCTGTAGTAGCCCGTAGCGTAATGGTTAGTGCGTTCGACTGTCACGCTGGAGCTCTGGGATCGCTTCCCAGCCTCGTCCACCTAAAAACTAAAAAGTTTTTTTTTCAGGGCTACTGCCTCTTGCGAGGAATTGAAAAATCCTCCAAGAGTATAACTTGTCAGGAATAAGTGCTTCTCGTCTAGCCGTTCGGATTCGGCATAAAATTGTAGGTCCCTTCCATTCCTGTCGAAAGGCGCACACAGGAATGGTTGCGAGTTGTTAGTCACTAGGCCCTGGTTCTTCATGAACCGTTGTGCCACCCAATTTATTTATTTTTTATACGTCAGCCTCCTCACCACATTAAAACATTTAAAAATCATCGATTTAAAACTTAATAAATGTTTTTACTTTAAGGAATTTATACATTGAAGGTGCTATTCCGAAGCTGAAAGCTGGTAGTTTTGTTTTCAGAAAAACAAGTTGAAAGTTGTATGTAGATCTATAAAAAAAAATTTATTAAAAAAAAAAATACCTACGTAAGTACTAAATCAAATATTATGATAATAAAAGTATTTTACAAAAATGCCCAGTATCATACTAAATTTGCTCTAATATCGTATTAAATTCATAAAAACTTACGCTATTATTTTTATTATTCAGGTTTTTATTTTTGATCCGAGTTATTTTACTATCGGATCACAACCGATACTAAAATACCCTTTTTTATTGTTTCTAGCAAAAAAAAAGTGGTTCTTCTGACGAGGCAAAAGGGTTCATAATCGACAAGGCCCTAGTTTTGTCCATTACTCAGCCATGCTGGGGCCTTGCCAGAATGTATTTAAAACTCTTCAGTGTCATGTCGAAAACTAGAATGTTTTTCTGCGCGGGTCAGAACTCTATTCTGAACTAAAAAAGAAAAAAAAAAAACCGAAAGCGTCATTAGTTCGAAGTATCACTGAAATAGTTTTCTTTTTTTGGGGGCGATAAGTACAATTTTCGTTACTGTATTTTTCAGACGATTTGTAATCCAATTTCAATTGTAGTTACATATGTATGCATATACAGCTATCTTTCGAAAAATTTGACAGTGTCTTGACGGACGGAGAATAAACCTCTTCAAGAAATCTTCCGTTAAAACTATTTATCAGATCACTAGAGGATAAACGATATGAAGATGTTTATCGGGAATACTATTTATTTCCAAATGTCGTCACTTCAAATTGCACTTTTATGTTTTCAGAACGAACAAAATTAATTTGTTCAATTCAATTTCAATTTCAGCCAAGTAATTGTGCCACAGGGATCCATCTTGGGCCCTTTATAATTTTTTTTTTTGTTTTGTCTCTAACATTGCTCAATGAGATTACATGCACCTGTTGCAAAAAGTGATTTCCACCACCACTAAACCGAGATTATATTTGATTTACCCTTAATTTCGATTAAACCTCTAGTTATCCTCTTATTCCAAATAAATGTTTTTAAATCTTTATTGAAATAGTTTCAAGATTTGTACTGGCATTTATCCATAACATATCGCACATCAATTGACACACGGGAAAATGTTTGTCGCACTTACGCCTCAAGGAAACAAAATGAAACACCATTTGCATTTTGAATGGTTCTGTCAAATATAATATTTTTGTGCGGTGGAAACTAAACACAAGAAACAAAGTTAAGTCTAAGTTACGCTTTGTGACTAATTGAATGCATAATAAAAGAAGTTTTAGTAGAAAATGAGCCCTGAGTGTAGACACTATGGCGACTTTTTATCAGGGTTAAATGTGTTCTGGCTTTCAAATAGTCAAAATCTAATCAGATTTTATTTATTTTTACAATGATATCATCAAATTACCAAATAGATATGTAGTTATATTTTTTAATTAAATAAATATGTGGGTACGTTAAAATAAAAAAAAAATAAACCAACAACTTGTCAAAACAGAAAAGTTTCTTGAAATATTTACCGTTTTAGATCCTCCTACGAAATGCCTTCGGGACATAATTTTGTCAAAAGTTGTAAATTGAAACAACTTTGCTTTACCCTATTACCTCTATTACTACTTGTGGTAGGTAGACACGCGGGAGGCTCGCCCACTTTGTTCATAACGTAAACTTTAAACTACGCCACCTACTTAAGTTTCGATGTACGACTATGTAGGTACCTATGTATTTAAAACTTTTTGTTTGTCAATTCCCGCTCGTAGTCGTTCGTAACCATTGTACATATTATAGGATAAGCACACACCGGGTGCCAGACGAAAATTTCATTTAACACGAAAAAACAAAAATATTTACATTTCCAGTTGTTTTGAATTTGCATTTCATTTCAATTCCATGTTTTTTTTTTTAATCTACCCTCTCTGAGGTACCTATACAAATATATGATGTTTATTTATGTGGATTGTATAGTTAAACTTTAAGTATGCACATACATTTCATGTAAGCAGAGATACAATATATGTACATAACATACGAAAAACAAATTATGGATTGAAAACCTAGTTTTGCGGCGCGGCAGCGCGGTTATGCAAAAAAGCATCTTGTTATGAAACAATTTAAGCACGACAAGCAGGATATTTACATTGAAAAAAGTCTGATTCTGGCTGTTTAGTAGATACAAAATATGGAGTATGGATCTGGAGGTCGATGAACATAGTGATGGGCGGTTTTTGGTTCGGTATGGTTAGCGGGTGTGAGTTTTTTTTTTCCTGGTGCTGTTAGTAAAATTGGAAAGGAAATTTATAGCTCACCATATATGTTGCCAGTTTACTTTCCGATGGGATACCATTACTGGGAGAGTAGAAAATTGGATCCATAGCAGCAGTATCTGTAAAAAAAGAGAAATTAAAAGTTACTTCATGTTTACTTTTTATAGTTCTGTAGTATTTATTTGTAAAAGGTTATTTTATTTGATTAAATAAAGGTTGTGTATAGATACTCTCTCTTGTTTAAAAGACACGTGTTTCAAGTTGTTTTTATTCATTAACTTAAAATAAATTCAACATTGATGCTATTAAATGAGTTTCAAAGAAACTAGGTCAACTTTTTTATTTATTTGGGAATTAAATAATATATATACATATATCTACTTTATATTCCTTTTAATAACAAGGACCTACTTATACCAACACACAGAAAAATAAGATTTAAAACCAAAATAAAAGATTGTTTTCATTTTGAATACATTGATAATGCAATTTTGTGTAGTTCACTTGGATTTGAAATTGATTGATTGTCATTTTAAATCATTGGTTTAATTTTTTATAGAAATGTTATCAATTATACATTTGAAAACAGCGAATCATACCTGGAGTTAAAACAGTACTGATTTTTGTAAAATCAACTTTTAATCGTTTTGAAATAAAAATGGAATTTATAAATTCAACCTGGAATTATAAAACAAACTGACTATGTGTAAAATGAACATAAGCCTTGTTTTTTGAAAGAGTGTTTAGCAACTCAACAAAATCTGTATATGTAACAAACAAAATTACTATACAGAATTTTGTTTGAGTTTTCCGTGGTAAACTTTTGCTGAGTTGCTTATCACTCTCTCAAAAAAACACGGCTATTATTGGATCGTTTTGAAATATAATATTTAATTTTTAAATCAAAATCAATCCTTCTTAATTTGTCCGTTATTTTCTTAGTTTTTATTGCAAGTGTTTTCATCTTTACGTTCACTTTTTCTTACAAAATAAAATTAACAAAAAAAAAACAATACTGTAATCTTAACTATTATATAAAGACAAAAGTATTATTTTGTTCCTTCGCGCATAACTCATAAAATACTTAACTGATTTACGTGAAACAAATTTTATAATATTCTTTATGTCCATGGGACGGTTTAAGGATTTTTCTTAATTTTTTTTTTAATTTTCAGAATATTATTGTTTTTTAAATTTTTGTCACCTTTTTTCTAACAGTTTGTCCCACATATTAACTCATACACTCAAAAAGGTTTTATATCTTAAAATAATAACGATTTTTTGATAAACTCAACATAAATACGAACATTTTAAGGCCTATATCTTTTCTTAATTATATATACAAGCTGAGTAATAAATATATAAAAATATATTTTTATTTTTTTTTATTTTCTTCTGCAAACTGAATTCATGCCTGCTGGCTGAGCACAACGGTGAAGTTGTAGAAAGGTAACAAATTGTATATGTAGCACCACAATGTAAAGTTACCATTGTAGCAAGAAGGTGTGTGTGCGGGTGTGTGAATTAGGTAGGAAGGTATGTTATGTAGGAAGAAAATTGTGAAATTATGTGATCAAATTATTTCTTTATTGTGTATCTCTTATTATCGGCAATCGCTTTTGTCTAAAAAAAGGTGTTTTCCGGATGAACAAAAATAATTTGGTTCGAGTAAAAAGCGTATAACTTGACTTCTGATGGTCGGATCTTCAAGATTGAGATATATTAAAATGACGGGAAAAATAGTTTACAGTCGTGTGTTTTCAAAGAAAGAGATACAATCAATATTAATGCAATTGAATGGTGTTTGGCGAATATTTTAAAAGGAAACATTTTATGAATAAATTCAAATGAATTCAGTCTTAAAAAACATTGTGTATCCGGAAGCTTTAAAAAAAAAATACATATATAGGTAGGAAGGTATGCAAATATAAACAAACTCCTTTATTAGTATGTAATATTATTTTTTAAAGTTTGCGAAGCAACGCGAGCACGGGCGGCTAGTATTTAAAATAAAATTGAGCATTTTTGACACAATACTGAATCGTGTAAGAATTTATTTAATTTTGTTAAATCTTGCAAAAAAGACTACAATGTCATTCTAATTATCCAAACACTCTATTAAAGGGTGAATTTTGTCTAAATAGTTTATACCTACCCTCAAGTCGTAGTTATAGCGTTCATTGACAACCACCATTGAAAATTTTAATTTGCAATTTTGAGACGAAAGAAAAGTTAAATCAAATATAAATCTGATGAAAAAGAAACAAGGATTTCCTATTGTTGTTGATATGCATTTTGATTAACGTCTCTATGGATCATTTCTGATAAAGTGAAAACTTTCTTAGGCGGACAGCGATGGGGACAATTTTTTTGTCAGTTAAAGCTTTAAGAAGGGAGATGTCCGTTCAAGGGAAAAAATGAACAAATTTCATGCGTTCCTTTACTCTAAAATTCTTAGCTTTCTATCAAGATACTTATATTATATATATATATGTGAACTGTGGCTTTTTATTCCCAAAAGCCTGTCCATTTTATTTTTGTAAAAGAACTTTGAAATACTTGACAAATGAACAGAAAACTTCAGAGAAAAGAGACGGACATGATATTTTTGTCAAAAAAAAAATAACAAAAAAAGAGTGAGTGTAGCAGTGGGCGAACGCGTATGAAGTGAAACTTCTTTATCGTTGCAAAAAATATTTGCTGCAAGATGGCTTTAACATATAAAATCTAATGGACCTATTATGGCTATCATGGCGGACTGATGGCAAATAATTATTTTAAACGTCAAACGAAATATTTTATATTGAATTTTAGAACAACAACAACAACTTAAAGGCGCTACCACCAATTGTTTGGCTGGAGATATAGCTATTTCGTGCTTTGCCACGTTTGCACTCATCAGTCTCCTTTTTGTGGTGCTGAGCTTTAATCCAATTTTATTTTTGACAGAATAAAGAATGGTCAAGCCTAATAAGCTGATATTCTAGTACGAATAGTACAATAATAACAATAAGAAATATTTTATATTCAATTTTTGTTCGTTATTCACAATGAGACAATAGAAAATTAACACATTTTTATGCGGGGTACACATTATCGATTATCTTTGACAAATCTGTTTGACGTCAAATTGTAAACCAATATACAAACAATTGTGAGCAATGTACGAGATACATAAATATAAATACCAACAAAATAGGTGAAGGTTTTTTAGACGTTTTGTTTTAATTTCCTTTAAATACGCCGTTAACAAGAAGTATGGGAAGATCGAGTTGGATTAGGGTCGAGTTTAAGACCCACATTTTTTGTCATTTGAGTTCAACGCCTAATTTGAAGTTGAGTTGGAATGGTTTTGAGATAACATAAAAAGGAATGGCATGAATGTAAATTATTTCACAACAAAAACAAATAAAATTGAATAATTTTAATTATTGACTCTTGGTACCACGGCTGCTAGCAGTCAAAGCGTGAACCCTGTATGTGATATAATTATTTTTTTTTTTGATTTCGCATTCAATGTATTTCCCATAAGAGAAAACAAAAAAGAGTCCACAATAACATTACTTTTATTATTACTTTTATATGAGAGGGTATTCATATTACAATTGCAATAGAATAATATTAAGTATGTGAGTTTGAAAATCAAGCGTAAAATATATCCAAACTTATAAATAAAATGCTTTACTTCGTAGGTGAAAAATGTAAACAAACTACCTTTACAACGAGAAACAACAACAATAATACTTGGTTAGAAAAAAAATCAAGACCGAGTGTAGCTAAGATTATTAATAATTTATATGAAATATTTTTTTCAGAAAAATTATTTTTTATTAATTGCTCCTTCTACTCCAGATTTTCCATATTCGATAGGAATGGAACAGAAACAATAAAAAGGAGTAACTACGGACTACCAAACGAAAACGAAATAAATTTATAATTTAATTTTGTTCATGTCAAGTTGGCACAGATTTCTACATTTCTACATTAAAGATAGTGAAGACTGTAAGTGCGAATTCGCTCATTTTCTTTTGGAGCCAGAGCGCGGACCGGGACATCGGTTTTAAACTTAAAACATTTGCACAGGAAATTGTGAATGCACCATGATAAAATCAGTTCAGTTTTCTGAACATCTAACTTTGCCAATGTTCGATTTCCACTTTTTTGACATTTCATTGCTCCTCATTTGTGTACCAAAATGTGTCTTTCATAATGTACCCTAAATAAAGAAGTTTCACTTCAAAAAATGCTTGTGAACGATTGTGAACGTTTTAAATAATATAAAATATTAAAAAGTATTGCTAAAAAGAAGGAAAGAAAATCACAAATTACTCAATTAATAATCCTGTCGGCGTCCTATCAAGGGAGTGTCCGCATAAAGGAACACAAAATGAAATGTATGGAATTTAAATCCTAGATCCACGGTCGCAAGAATTGTATCAGTTGCCCTCTGTCGGAATTACTCCGCTCATCTACTTGCAGATGAGAGCTTGAGTAGATAAAAGTACTAGATTTTAGTTTTCACCTACAAACAAGTACTTCGTCACCTCCAAAGGAAATCGTCTATTATCAACAAGCTAGTAAATAAACATACATATGTGTTTGTGTATGTATGACTATTCATAAATTATTTTTTGTTGTTGTCATGAGAATATTCAAAAAAAAAAAAAGTTTGACTGGTATAAAAAGTCCTGAATACTTGTTGAAAAAACAAAATAAAGAATGTTGCACTATCGTCTACTACCGCGACGAGACCGAGATTGCTCTCGTTTAACAAGAACAACTATTTAATTGAATAAGTTATTTTAAATAGATATCTTAAACTGATCAGGAGGATACTGGGCCATCACACACTGGCTCAAATTTCAACCAGACTATCTTGGGAAAATGAAAGTTTGTAGGCGAGGGTGCCCGCACAGAAAAACAATCTAGTTTTCGACAAGGCGCTAGAGAGTTTTACATAGATTCTAGCGAGGCACTAGCACGAATTAGCAAAGGCTAGAACACGGGCCTTGGCGATTATGAACCCTTTTGCCTCGGCAGGCAAAAAAGAAAAAGCTGGATTATGTGGGACTTGATCCCGCGATCTTTTGATTGTCAGTCCAATGCACTACCCACTGGGCTAACTCGCTATACAAAAATTCGCTACACACAAATTCATGTCGAAAGTGAATAAGTTTCATTCCATATTGCATAACAAATATGTACAAACAGAATAGAACCGAATATTTTGTACTTGCTTTTTAGGTAGAACAGGTTTTTCCTCATTGAACAGTCCTATACAGATGTCTCACACCCATAGAAAAGTGTGATACGAAAAAGAAGACAAATGAAAGAGAGAGAAAAGTGTCGTATGATGCTGAAATTGCATAAAAATAAATAAATCGGGTGGCCCAACGGCTCATGAAGAACCAGGGCTTAGTGACTAACAACTCGCAACCATTCCTGTGTGCGCCTTTCGACAGGAATGGAAGGGACCTACAATTTTATGCCGAATCCGAACGGCTAGACGAGAAGCACTTATTCGTGACAAGTGATACTCTTGGAGGATTTATCAATTCCTCGCAAGAGGCAGTAGCCCTGAAAAAAACTTTTTAGTTTTTAGGTGGACGAGGCTGAAATTGCATGGTGCTTATAAAATTTGTGTTTTTGGTGTACAAGAGACATTCCTGATGGAGTCCCGAATCGTGTCAAACAACTTTTTACTAGGTATTGCCTCACGAGTGTTTGAAAAGTTTTCGCAACGTCATATTTGAAGACTTCTGGAACATAACTGATTATAAATTAAAATAAACTAAAAAATGATTTTGAGAGAAAGTTGAATTATCTGATCGACCTGTTTTTGGATTTTGTTTTAAAAAAATAATTTTCATGCTTTTTTAGGACTTTCAAAATACGAATTTTTGTAAATTTTGAGGTAGGATTTTTGAACTTTTGAAAAATATCGTAAAAATTATAATTTTTCAAAACAATTACAGGTAAATAAGGGTTCAAATTATATTCTTAAATAATTCTGACGTAATTTACATGAGTTGCCTGCTCAGGTTAGATGAAAGCATTACGTTTCAAAAAATAAAATTCGCTGCTTTTTATGAGATTGAACGGGTTTTTTTCGGAATATTGTGTGTTTATGTTTATATTGCGAACATTTTTGAAAAAGAATCATAATTTTTGATTGCATCCTGTCCGACAAAAGGATGCATATTTTAGTTCTAAGAAAAAAAAAAAAACAAATCATTCAAGAGTGCTTTATTGGAAAAACCCTTTTACCTTCCATTTGGCGTATAGGAAACATCAAGGCTCGGGTCACTTATGATCGTGGTCCCTATAAGACATCTGTACTATACTCAGGTACTATAAATCGAGTGCATATTCTAATTCCAAGAAAAAAAAAACAATTCATAAATGCGCGCTGTATTGGAAACACAGATCCCGAATATAAGTTTTTTGCATTCAACTTATTTTTTTACTTATAGCGTTAGATGCATGCAGTTCATACAAACATTATAATTTTACCTCCAAAAAATGATACTGTTAGTGGTAATGAGGAAATCGATGATAATGTGCAGCTTTTGGAGGATGGAAACATGTTCCCAAATGAATCGGCTGGTGAAGTTGAGCTAGAATGCAGGTTTGATGAATTAAATTCTCAAAATCCTGAAGACATATACGATGAACCAGAAGTCTGTGTTGTACCAAATGATCCAAACAGTGCATCAACATCCCAAAACGTCGCTCCAACTTCTAAAAAGGATTCGACATGTCTTCATTATGACTTATGAGTTACCGAAGTAGTCAAAAAGCCATAATGTTGAATTTTCAAAAAAACCAACAAACTGATGGACCAACCAATCAATCAGGCAAAACGGTTTGATTAAAAAAGAGAAAACATGTCAACATTCCAATGCCAAATGAAATTCATGAAAACAACATAACAATGGGTGGAGTTGACTTATTTGATAACGCTACAAGCAATTATCGGATTCGAATTCGAAGAAAAAAGTGGTACTGGCCACTTTTATCAAATGCACTCGATGCAGCGTTGGTAAATGCATAGAAAATACATTGCATTTGCAAAAAATTTGCAAAGAAACACCAATGCCGCAACTAGAATTTAGAACGTTTGTTGTAGATTCCCTGTTGCAATCGGAAACAAACACTGAACCTGTGATTCAAACGGAAGGAAACCCGAATGATACCCCGCTTCATCCAAAAAAAAATTAAAACCCATTCCTTGTAAACATAATGGGGCGTATTCATAGTCATTTTAGACCTGGGTCTAAGTTTAGCTTAGGTTGAATTCTCGGACGTTGATTCTATTTTATTATTTCAAAATATTTGAAGCTATATGTGTAGTATACCAAGTTAACTATCTTATAAAAATATAAAACCAACAATTTGTAATTAAAATCGGCCTGTATTCATTGAGCCAAAATTGTCTTGAACTGTAATTAAGTTAAACCCGGGTCTATCTGCGACTATGAATATGCTCCAATATATCTAAATATAATGTATAACTTTTTAATTGAATTATAATGTATAACTTATTACGAGTTTTGTCATTTTATTTTTAACCATCTTTCATTACCCAGTGTATCTATATTTAATTAATTTCTTCATAAGAATATTCAAATAAAATTAATTCATACTCCATGTAAAAATAAAAATATTTTAATAATTTTGCTACCCCTTTCGGCGAGCGTTGCGAAAACGCAACGTTAATTTTCCGGCAAACCAGAAGCTTTCCCAAGATTTCCTCTAATAAGACCAAAAACAGATAGTGTGTTAAATTTCAAGTTTCTAAGTCACTTGGAACTGGTAGCCGCCGAAAATGGGTTAAAGCCGGTTCATGTATACAGAATTTTCAGCCAGCCTAGCCAACCCCTTGTGCGGTCGAAGCTAAAGTTAGTCTGGAGTTAGTTCAGTACAAAATTCAGCCAGTGCTTGATGGCCCCCTGCCTTTATGTATTTCAAAATTAAATAATTCAGTCCATAAAATGTTTATTTTGTTTTTTTTGTTGTTTCATCAAAAATGTTTTTAATTCTTCGCTTGAATATCCACATAATACATGTGTACATAGGTATGTAGGTACATTGAAAAAGTCACGACAGTTGAACTTTATCCGGTCATTTTGAATTAAAATAAAACACGATATTCTGTCGAAATCCTAAAAACATCCTCATAACCTTATGCTTATTCCAGTGTGTCAAACCGAACTATAACTTGTGGGTTTAGTAACTTGTTTGTTCGCTGAAAAAAAACTTAGCTGTCAAAAGAAACAATACAATCAAAAGAAGTATTTTAAATATTTATCATCGTGGAACGACAAAAACACACATTTTTACTTCAATTTTTAATTTCGGTTTTTGGTATGCGACCTCAAACTTGATGTAAATGCCACATTCAAATATTGAAACCTTTCTTTCTTGTTTTTTTTTTTTATTTATTTAAGTGTGAACATGTTATAAAGTTGTTATCATAAATTTCATACTAGATTTGCATTTTAAAAATAAACCAACAATAAAATTGAAGCAACAAATAAAATATTTAATACACATACAATTTTCAGCTAGAATTCAGGAATTCACAAGACACTTACAATACAATTGAATTCTGATTTGTAAATTTGTAATTCAAAGCTCAAAGCTTCCAAGACATATCGCAAACATTACTGCTTTCGGTTTTGAATTAAATCAGTCAGTGACCTCTATGCGTAGGTATTTAAAAACAATCCACATTCTTGTTGTGACTTTTTTTGTTGTTGTTGGGAAAAACTTGTTTTGAACACAATACTAATTATCTTATTTTTTTCAATTTTGTTTTGTATACAAAATTTAGTTCGATTTATTATTATCGTTTCAGGTAATGTATTTACAATTGAAAACAGTTCAATGTTAATCTTATCATAATGCTAGACCGTTAGAAAGAAAAAATCCCAACCCAAATTGATAGGCACTTTATTTATAAATAAAAAGCGGCTGATTGTGATAACAAAATAAAGTCAAGAAATAAAATCATGTTTTTTTTTTTTTATTTTATTTCTCTCACTCGAACTTGACGTTTGAAAACAACAAAGCAAACTGTCAATAAGAACAGATACAACAATACTAGATACCTTCACTCAATTTTGTGAGCGGTTAAGAGAAAATATAATCAAATTTTGGTTAAATTCGAAGATTCTTTTTAGGTTTTTGTTTATTGGGATAAATAAAAATACAAAACACGAAAAAAGATAAAAGTTAATTCCGTGAAATACCAAAATGTTACGAACACGCGCGACCAGCCCACAAAGCACGTAAACAAATTAACAGCTATTATATTTTAAAATATCAAACGAGTATATTAAAATAGGGTGTAGGTACGTTTATGTATTATTTTTTTTATTGATATGAGACATGTCGCCACGTTAGAATATAAACTTGTTTAATGTTTAAGTACTTTTAATTACATACCTACCCATACTTAAAACTTTGGGTGTTATTTTTTATGAATATTTTGCACATGTTAACATGCATTATTAAAAAACCTTTTAATTGTTTTATTTAAGGAGCTTTGCATACATATACATAGTAGATACAAAATAAAATAATAGGTACATATAAAAAAATAAAAAACAAAACGAATGAAATAAAAAAAATAATAAAACAAAATAACAACATAGGTAAGTACCTCAAGGACCACCATTTTATAAGTCGATTTTTTGTTTACTTTTAGAACACGGTTATGATAACAAACTGATATGCCAGGAGGCGGAGAACTACAACAGTGTGATTGCCCATGGGCGGATGAAAGTACCTAAATTGCCGTATCTGAAGAGAAATCTAATGTGTCGAAGGAGTTTTTTTTTCTAAATTCTGTCAACAAGTCAATGTGTATTTTCTGTCAGGCTAGGAACGGGTTTGGGGTTATAAACGCTGCGCCCAAAAAAAAAATATATTTTATTTCGTGGTTTTGTGCTGTTTTTTTTTTTTTTTTGACAGAAAAATAGGGCGACTGAAACCTGAAGAGCATTCCTGGGCTAACTTAACAACATTTCTAAGGCTAGGCGTGCGAAAGCGATTTTCTGTCGTTGCGAATAAAAATTGATGAACTGTTTTTTGACTTGTGAATTCCTCTCTCAAGATTTCTTAACAAAAAAATACATAAATTAAGCAACGAACGCTCTTGCGTTTTTTTGTCGCTGCGATTAAAAAAGTGTATAGATTTCACGGTTTATGTGCGTTCATTTACAATAAAACCCATGTGTTTTATTATTGTTGCAAATTCGCATGCGATTTTGAATTCGCATGTGTGTAATCCTATTTAAAAGTGTGTGTCTCACTTCTTGCTACTTATATAAGCCGTGTTTTTTGGCAGAGTGTATGCCAACTCAGTAAAATTTGTACAGTTTTTTTGACAGAGTATATACCAACTCAGTAAAATTTTTGTCGCTGCGAAACGAAAAACAGTCATATATTTTTTTTTTTTATTTTTATCAGCGTATATTCCATATTTGATTAAATCTCGGCTGGAAAAATGTCCAGTTTCTGTCTAGTTTCAACATGGCACTAGTCACTTTTCTTTAGGGGAAATCTAGACGAGGAAAACTTGTCAAATATACGTCAAGCCCTTGCAAGTTTTCAAATTTAGACGAGGAAAATTTTTCATACTCTCGTGAGTTTCTCGCTAGTAAGAACTTGTTGGACGTTTTCGGCATCCTATCAGACTAAGCACTATCGTTATTGATACATATGCAAAATTTTAACTAAATAAATTGAATCGGTGAATCAAAAAATACAAATTTTAACTTTTATTATAATTGATCAGTTTTGTTTCAAAAAAAAAAAAATCACGCTCTTGCAAATCCTGCCAAGATAATCATATAGGTATTTACTTTCGAGAATCTCTATTTTCACACCCCCGCCAAAGGCTTTTTGAACTTTTCATTAAAATTAATCAAAAATTATAATTTACTGTCTTAAACTATATTTACTTAATTCCAGATGGTTCATCTCAAGTGGTTCATATCGGTTGTTTTTGTGGTGGGATGTATTTTAGATTAAGCGCATTTTTGTACACGATACTAAATCAAATAATATGATAATAAGAGTATTTTATAAAAATGCCCAGTATCATACTAAAATTGCTTTAATATCGTATTAAATTCATAAAAATCTGCGCTATTATTTTTATTATTCAGGTTTTTATTTTTGATCTGAGTTATTTTACTATCGGATCACAACCGATACTAAAATACCCTTTTTTTATGTTTCTAGCAAAAATATGAACAAATCTAGTTTTTGCTGGTCCGGGCCCTAGAATGGTTTTTCTGACGAGGCAAAAGGGTTCATAATCGACGAGGCCCTAGTTTTGGCCATTACTCAGCCATACTAGGGCCTTGCCAGAATCTATTTAAAACTCTCTAGTGCCGTGTCGAAAATTTTCTGTGCGGGATGTATTATATTTGTTGCGAATGAAAAATCGTGCGTTGCTAGCATTAACTTGCCACATTTAGGTTTTCTAAAGTGCTGTGCTAAGGTTTTAAAATTATCATCCCCTGTCAATAATTATTATTAAATGTAACAAAAGTTTTTACATATTTAATACACTACCCCTGCAAAAAGTCTACAAATTGAGACGAAACGTAGGGGAAAAGTATGAAATAAAAAAATTTTATTTGCATTAAGAAGGAAGTAACCAAAAAAGCCCGATTTAACATTAACATTCATAGTTCAAGTAATTGGTCAAATTTGTATTATCAATTCAATTGCCGCAATCACATTGGTAGAAAAATGAGAAACATCTGCCTCATTTCAGCTATGCGATATTTTCGTTCCTGTGCTTTCTCAATTATGTGTTTTCTATTTGTTATTTGCTGTGACAACAGTAAAAAGTACAATCTAAGAAATCTAACAAACAACAAACTGGAAAACCAATGTATACAAGAGATTCTAAAAAGTCAGAATGACACTCCCTATATACATTTCGTTTAGATTGACCGATTTTTAGAATCGTTATTTTGTTTAACTAACCATCATATTTAGACCAAAAAACCATATCATAATTGTCCACTGTTCATTTTTATCTGATATTCTTTTTTTTTTTTAAGTTTAAAACAACTCTTATCAACAAATAATATTCACTCACATTTTAAGGCTATTTGTTCCAACAGGTTAATATTTTGAAATAAGATTAAAAAGAAATGATAATCAAATCAAGTGAGGCGGAGTGTATAATTAATACTATTTCATGTTTGTTGTCATCGGTGTTACTAATAATATCAATACCAACTAACTACGCACCTCTGTTGTCTTTCACTAATAGGTATTAATTCAATAATCTGTAACAAAAAAAAAAAAAAAACACATCAAGAATATTTTTGAACTCTTAGGTAATTTTAACTGCGACATTGAAGTATTTACCATAATAAATCACTCAAATAATATTTCGTGTTTTTTTTTTTTTTTTTGTTTTGTTTATTTGTCTCGTCTTACATGACATCTTCTGTATTTATACTATAAAAGGCATAATGCCATATCACCATATTTAAATTATTGAAACATTTTATTTTATTTTTATTATCACTCGATATTGACCTTCGATTGATTTAATTTTCTTTTAAATAAATAAAATTTAAAACACAAACAAAAAAAAAAAAAAAACAGAGCGTATACTTTTATTTCGTTAGTTCTGCTCTATTATGGTTATTTGAAAAGACTGACATTAGTGTTAAAGCTTTCACTACCACAAGTTGAATTTAATTTTTGGCAGCAGCTGGCTGCGGAACTTAAATTTTTTGAAAATTAGTTTGCTTACGAAAAAGACGGAAAGAGAAACAGAAACACTCTGGTTTAACTGAGTAGATGCATCTTTTTTAAATGATGTTTGTATACTGTTGACAGTTAGGGTTCTTCTTTGGGAAAAGTTTTTTGGGACAGTGGTTCTGTGGTAGGTTTAAAGGAATTAACAAAAAAAAAAAAACAATTTGATTTGTTAAAAACAGCAAAGGAAAAATCTTACAAATTTTGAAATGTTTTAGGACAATTTTTTCTAATGCTATGTTTCCACCCAAGGTTTCTCTAAGTTAAGATTGGAGTTTCCACCGCAAAAAAAAAAACATTAAATAAATATTTATTTACTTCGTTGAAAAGTTCAAAAAAAATATACATACAGTGGTGAACACGAAAATAGCAGTAGGTAGAAAATAAAAGAAATATTGAGAAGAAAAATTAAAACTTTAACCACCGTGTTGGACGGTTTTCGTTGTGTATTGTAGTAGGTATTCGGTGTTCGGAGGACGTCTAATAAACTGCCGGGAACCAGTCACCATACAGAACAGTTTTGGACTCATCCGACCATAAAATATTTCGCCAATTTTCCACAGAAAAGGAGGCAAATTTTCTAGCGAACGTTTTGCCTTATGTTTCTTGGTAAGTTAAGGCGTTTTTCTTGGGCTACGTGCTGGTAATTTTGCTTCCAATGGACTTCAAACGGTCATATCACTCACTTCCAAATTTAGGTCTTTTCTGATTTGTATAGCCGACTTTTTTGGATCTGGTATGGCTGATCTCACAATCCTTCAATCATCCTGTCATATTGTTTTTCCTATTCCACCGCTGTTTTCAGATTTTTTAATGAATTTTATAGCGTTGGCTATCATTTTGGCGGAGCATGAAAAAATACGCTGGCTTTCGGTATAAGAATTACTTTCTCTGCGTAGCGACAGTATAAAACTTCGTTGTTCACCGGTGCAATGCTTACCACGACCCAATTTTGTTGATACAAAAAGAAAACCGTTATTGTAAAAGCCCATTCCTGGTTAGAAATATTTTTTAAAAGAAACTCTCTTATTTTAATGTTGTTTTTTTAGAGAATTTTTTAATTAATCCAAAAAAATGTTAAATTCTTACAGACCACTGCTATTTTAATGTGCACACGAAATAAGATCTACAATAGCAAAAGTAACTATTTTTCTATAATCATGAATTGTTTCCTATTGTTTTCTCTTTTTTTGTTATGCTTAATATTTTCTCTTAAGCTGAGTGCTTTCATTTTTAATGTGTGAGTTCAGAGCTAAGAGTATTTTAACATTGCTTAATTTTTATAAAACTACTGCTATTTTCGTGTTCACAGCTATATGTAAGTTGAAATTTCCTCTTGAAATTGCTTAAATTATTCGCATTCGCTGTTCATGTGAAAGGCACTTAAGGGTGAATATCATTAAGGCTGGTATTCACCAAGCGATTATAACTTAAGAGCCTCCTAAACCTATTCACCAAGCAAATATTAATGGACATTTACGAGCGCTCGCAAAAGTTATGAGTGGTCTCGAGCACTCCTAAGTTACGAGCGGTCTCTTAGAAAAGTTGTTCGAAAACTTTCGCAATTAAACGTCCCTTCTCCCCAAGATAAATAGAAAAAAGTATGCTCATTTGATACACCCAATTCGTTATCATGGTATTTCTGGGTATTTCTATGACGTCACAGCTCACAATCATCTTTTGTTATTTTGTTTAGAGAAGTCAAAATTAAAGCACTCATAAGAGTTATTTTTAGATGATAATAGAATAACATAATATTGTAATGTTAAATTCTAAAAAAAACTACTACCTATTTTGTTCAGAGATTATACCTATTTACAGACAAAGGTAAAAAATGTTTTAAGTTTATTGATATTCTCTTGGCCAGCTGTCTATCGTTTCAAATTGGGAATGTTTGGTTGGTTTTTCGAACATTTGCTCTCATATTCAAACATTGGCTCTCTTTTTCGAACATGGAAAATACTTATACTTACTTATACTTGGTGAATGGCACAAATAATTTCCAAGTTAAAAAGCTCATAAAGTTAAGATCAGTTTATGAGCGCTCGGTGAACACCAGCCTAAATCTCGGTTTTGTGGAGAGTGGGAAACTTAGTAAAAGTTAATTAATGTAGAGATGTTGTTTTACAAAAAAAAACTGAAATGAAATTAATTTGATTTTACTTTCTTTATTTGAATTGGGGTTAAAACCTTTATTAGTTTTTTATTTTAATTTAGTTTTCCATTTTTTTTTTCAGTAATTAAATATTGCAGCTTTTCATTAAAGGTGTAGTGTTGTAGAGGTTTTCGCTTCTAAATGTGCATCATTTTCTAAGAAAAGAAAACAAAAAAAAAACTGCCTCTTTTTTTACTTTTTTGTTGATCATTTTATCATCACAATTTTATAAACTGTCAAGTTGACTGATAAAAAGTCAAATAAAACTAAAGAACGTCGACCACCAGCAAATGAGGACAGACAAGTAGAGCTCGAGGCAACTATTTTATATTTATACGCACGTGTTCTTGTTCGGTTTATGCTGGTTTTGGTATTTTTTTTTTTCCTTCGTTTTGGTAGAGTGTGAATAAAGTTTATACACATTAATGCGGGTGCGGGTCGAAGAGCGAGAAAGAGAGCTTCTGTGGTTTTTCGAGGTTATTTAGAGTATAGCGGGTATGGTGTTTTTTTTGTTTACTACCCGTCTTGCATTGCATCTGGTCCTCGGTCGGGTGATAAAATCTAACAAATGTGGATAACCACAGATGTGAGACGAGTATCTACATATATCCATATATGTATGTTTATAGTTTTGCTGACTGATGACAGTGGGAAAGATTAGCATTTAAACTGTGTCATTATGTTTGCTTGCCTCCTATTTTTGTGGTTTTAATTTTGTGGTTGTTGATAATAGTGGCAATGATCTGCCCAGTATGCACTGCGGATGAACTAAACGGTTATATATTCAAAGATATTCCCTACATCTATACAAAAGAAGTCCACAACAAATATTGTTCACAATTTGTTGAACTAGATGCATTATGGTAGGTTAGGTGTGGTTCATTTGAAGTTTGTGGTAGGCGAATAAAAACAATTTATTGTGCTATAAAATTCAAGGGTATGTTTTGTAGATACCCACTGGTGTGTGCTGTGGTCGGTCGTGTTTATAAGTTTAGAATACGGAAAATGGGTATAGCTATGTTTTCAATCACTAAATCAGTTTATTTTGCTTTAGATACCATATTTTGTTAGTTAATGCTTTACACTTGTAAATTTGTATAGCAGTTTATTTTGTAGAGTTCAGCGGAATTAGGTTTTAGGAAGGTTGAAACTTATCGACCGGAAATATAGATGTCTCTAATTATAATCAGCCCTATTGTGAGTTCCGCGTGAAAGAAAATCCGCCCGGAAAAATTACATTTCACTCTTTCCTTATTGTGAGTTTCGGGCTAAAAGATTTCCATTTAATTTTTGGTGGCGAACGAGGCCACACTCTTGTTGTAAAATGGATGATGAAACTCACAATACCTTTTAAAAATCCGGGCGAACAAAACATTTTCGGGCGAAATGTTTTCCGGGTGAAACTCACAATAGGGCTGAATATGTTCAGTGACTAGAGGTTTGTTATTGGCAGTGAGGTTGTTAACCAAAAATGTTTTTAATATCACTGGAATGGATAAAATTGAAAATGATATTGTGATTAAGAAGACGTGAAGAAGATGGACACACTCGTAGAAACTGCAATGCGACGGAACTATACACTCTAGTGCCAAAGTTGATAATCTTTGTCGTGCTTGCACTTCAAATTGATCTTCTACACACAAAAACGCTTCACAACAAATTTTAATCAAATCCGTCCATTCGTTTAGGCTCGTCTCGTTGACGGGCGAGACACGACACGCTGGTCATAAATTATTTTTATTACTAAGGTCCATTTGCTGACAAATCTATTACACATGTTTTAGTTGAACTAACACACTTATATATATATACATATGTGACAGTTTATGTGGATAAAAAGTAGTCGAACTAGATTTTGACATCAACAGAAACTTGTAACAACCTGTACTTAGTATTTTATTGTTCCTCAAATTCTCAAGAAATCAGACGAAATGTTCTCCCTGCTGGGTCATTTAGGCCGCTTTAACGATCATGAAATAAATTGAAGCAGGTAGGTACGCACAGTAACCTTTTTAACCATGTATGAAACATTACTGCTTATTAGAAAGACCACGTTGCCATTCTCCTTTGCCTCAATCTTAACTTATGAAAGTATAAAACTCACGAAGATCTTTTAAAACATAAATAAAATAATCCAAACCCGCATAGGTACAAAAAAAAATATGAATGTTAAATTTGATTGCCAAATCGACCTAGACCATGACGAATAATACTTTGATGATGATGATATTGCATGCGCCTCTTCCAACTAAGTAGGTAGGTTGGTTATAAAACTTTAGTCTATTGTTCAATATAATTTTATTATGTTGCTATGCGAAGTTTTCTTTATTTGTTTTTTTTTCGTATTTTAATTTTTGTTTGCTGAACGTCAAATGTTTATTCAACCAAACTTCATTTACAGTCCAGTAGCTTATTGTGCATATATTTTTTGTTGTTTGCAACTTTTACGGGCTAGTTAATATAACTTTCGGTTGTTAGATGCAAAGTTGATAGTCTGAGTCATTAAGTAAAAGTAAAAAACCTTTTGTTTGTACAAGGGAAGAGTTAATAGACACAGTTTCACATGGAAATGAACTTTTACTCTTGTGGGAATTCATTTTTCAAAATGGCAATAGAAAATAGTTTCTATTGTAATGATAACGTTTTGTATCTCACTTTTAATGGGGATCAATTAAAACAATGTGATAGGTACATATATACAACCAGAGCTGTAAAGTATTTAAATATATTGTGACTTAAGTACTACTTAAGTACAATTCTTTGGTACTTAAAATTTTTAAGTACAAGTACAATTCCTCGGTACTTGTACTTGAAAATTCTAAGTTCGAGCACCGAGGAATTGTACTTGTACTTAAATTCCACAAAGGAATTTTCAAAATTTGTATTCATTACTTCAGTAATTAAATGATGTACTTAAATACTTTTTCAAATACTTTTAATTCCTTTAGTACTTATAATTCCTTTTAAATTCCTTTTGTAAAAAAATATAAGAAAAACAAAAGGAATTAAAAGAATTCAAAAGGAATTAAAAGTACTTAGGGAATTAAAAGTACTTAAGGAATTTAAAGAACTTAAGGAATTAAAAGTACCTACTTAAGGAATTAAAAGTATTTGAAAAAGTATTTAAGTACAGCATTTAAATAAAGGGTCCGCCATCTAACGTTCTAGTGCTTATTTCGTGAATGGTAACACTTAGCTCATGTCTGATTTGACAGATAATTAGTTTTATCCTTCCGCTGAACGAATATGGCTGTGTATACGCTTGAACAACGCTGGGAAATATTGCGACATTACTTTGCCGATTTTGCCAAAAAAAAATCATCTTTTCAGATAAAGCTCATTTTGATCTTGGCGGGTATGTAAACAAGCAAAATTGTCGCATTTGGGCACAGAAAACCCGCACGCATACATTGAAAAGCCGATACACCCAAAACGAGTCACTGTTTGCTGCGGATTTTGGTCCAGAGGCATAATTGGGCCATTTTTCTTCAACTGAGCAAGGAGTGGCCGTAACAGTCAATGGCGATCGTTATCGGGCCATGTTGAACGAATTTTTGTTCACAAAAATTGAAGAGGAGGATATTGGCAACATTTGGTTTTAACAGGACGGCGCTACGTGCCACACAGCCGAAGTTACACTCGATGTTGATGATGCATTTTCAAAAAAAAAAAGTTATTTGGCGGACCCTTTACTAAAGTAATTATTACAAATTTTGTAAATTCCTTCGTGGAATTTAAGTATAAGTACAATTCCTCGGTACTCGTACTTAAAATTTTCAAGTACAAGTACCGAGGAATTGTACTTGTACTTAAGCTTAAATTATACAGGTCTGTTTACAACCTTATATTCCCTTGGTTGACTGCTAAGTTAAGTTATTAGAAAATGGGAAAAGTTCTTAGTTTGTTGTACCGAAAGATGGAAATAAGATAAACTAAAAGCTGTAGAAAGATAAATATGTTTGAATATTTAATATAAAGTTGTTTTATTTGAAATAAATGTACAAAACAGTAAGGTAAGTAATTAATTTAGCTCTGAAAAAAAACTGTCTACAGTTACGTCAAGATACAATTTTTTAAATGAAGGATGAATGCAGAAAGAATTAAAAATCTCGGAAGATAAAATATCGAAAGCATTTTTTGAGTTATTCCAGAGTTAGCTCACCAAATTTAATGACTTAACTCGGGCTTAACCCCCGCCCGCATTGAAAAAGTGACCCTTAATAGTTTTAGAATATATATATGGAATTTATATATTTTATTATAATATAAAACAAAGAAACTGCGGAAGGCAGTTTGCGAATTTCTCGGAAAAATCCTTGGTTATTGTTTTTCTTGGTCTTAAACTGGCTCGAAATATGTTATTTAAAAAAAAATTAGCTCACATTGGTATGGGGCCGAAAAAAATTGTAAACAACGAAAAAAAAAAAAGGGAACATCTCGAAAACCTGACATGAAGAGGTAATTCTAAACTTAGATTCTATATAAGTCTGGTTTCTGTTATATAAAAAATGTTGACCAGTTGAATCTGAAAGTAAAAGTACTAATAGTAGTCAAGGTACCACAAACGTATAAGGAGAAACGGTGTTAATCGTGTTAAAATTGTTCAAATTGTTCAAAATCTTAGTCGATTAAATACGATGTTAATGCATTTTAGTACGATACTAGTCTTAAAAGAGGCCTTTTGCTAAATTTTAAAAATGAATTTAGCTATCATACTATCTCGAACATTTAATTAAATTTGAAATGGCAATCTTATCAATCGAACTAAATCCACCTGACACGTTGACATTGCTAAACGTCAAAGGGTGTTCTCTAACTACGTTTCCACCGACCACTATACCGAGATTTAGATAATGAAATTTATTTGATTTTTCCACTGCATAAAAAGATGAAAAAGAGGATTATTACAAAACATTCAAATGGCGTTTAATTTTTTGTATATGAAGTGGAAGTAAGATATGTAGTATCTTTTAAATTTCCATCTGTCAACGAAAGAAAATGGCGTTTAAATGAGTCGGTTCCAAAAAAAATTTGACAAACCAATCTTTTCATGAAGATGTAAATGAATTTTATTTTAAACCTTCATTTGAGGGGATTCAAATTTGTATGGTCAATTTGAAAGCATGTAAACTCCACGACCTCAATGAAATCATTGGGTTGTGGTCGAAATACTGTATGTGGCAAAATACTGTATTCAAAATACTGTATGCCAAAATACTGTGTATGGAAGGAGTATGGAGGAGAAGATTAAACGACGAGCTATACGGGCTCTACAGCGACGTTGACCTGGTCAAAAAGCCGAAAATACAGCGGCTGAGATGGCTGGGGCACGTGGAGCGTATGGACAGCAACGCAATCGAGTGAATGACGACATCAAAGCACTCGGTGTGCGCAACTGGAAGCGGCTAGCTAGGGACAGAGCTGGCTGAAGGGGCTTGTTAGTTTAGGCCGAAGCCCATCCTGGGCTGTGAGCGCCATCAAAAGTAAAGTAAGTAAAATACTGCATGTCAAAATTCTGTATGTGTAAAGTGCTGTATGAGCGAAATACTCTTTGTCAAAATTCTGTATAGCTAAATTCTGGTTGGTAAAAATACATTTTTTTCAAAATTCTGTACAGAGTGCAGAGTGCGCGCGCACTTTTTTACATAATCAAAACGATATTTCTTTTACAGCATTTTTACAGAACTTTGAAATACAGGTTATTTATTAGAGGTTTTATACTCACGTCATAACTTTCTTATTACCACCTGAAACAATAAAAGATCGAAATTGATAAAAGAAGCAAGCTTCGGTAAAGCCCTCTTTAACCGCAGACACTACTTTGACGGCGAAACACAAGAAAAATGCGCTGACTGTGAAACTAACTTTACAGTAAAGCACATACTAACTGAATGCCCAACATCTTCTCTAATAGAGCGAAATGAAGAAACACTAAAACTTTCAGAATTCATCAACCCTTCAATTTTCGAATCCATAAACAACATCAAACTAGCTACCTCCCCCCATCATAAATTCAACTACATATAGACCAAATTTATTTACATCATGCAACATAGAAACCTTTAAATATAATTTTTTTCACTATACCAACAAAATCGTAAACTTTACAATAAACAAACTAAAATGCAAAATTAACTCTAAAGACGGTATTATATGGCTTTCAGCCCAAATGACTTAAACCAAGAAATAATGTAAATTAATTTTATATATTTCTCTACAATAAATAAATAAATAAATAAATAAATATGTCGGTACCTAGTTGGCAGTTAAGGGGAAAAGGAGAGAGAAAACTAAATTCTACACTTATTTACTTCTTCTTCGTTCACTTCATTTTCCCTCTAAAATTATTTCTTGAGTTTTGTCATCTTTTTTGGTATAATGTCAATTTTTTGTTCACTCTTTCTTACTTTCTCTATTTAATTTCACTTAATCTCTTTTGTTTGTGAAAATACAATTTTATGTCATGAAGGAATTCTATTTTGTACATGTCATACATTTGTTGCTATGTATGTTTGTATATTATTTAAGGTGCTAAAATATGAAAAAACTATTACTTAAATCAAAAAATTGATCGCTATTATTAAAAAACATCCTAAATTGCATACATACCTAAAACGAATTGCAAACAAGTTAAATTTATATTGATGCTGACATAATACATTACATATTTGTAAAATGTATTTGTTTATCTTTAAGAAACTAACTAACATAATCATATTTTTAATAAGAAGATGAAGAAATTTAAATATTTAAATATTGAAATTACTTCTCTTTTAAGTGGAGTGAATGAATATAATTCAATTACAAGTTACAAGTGACCTCACTTTTTAATTGAATAACTACATTTGTATAAAGTTATGAACACAACACAATTATATTCAAAACTAGTATTATGCTATGTGTTTTATTTTTTTTTTTTTTAAGGAAAACAAAAACAGTATTGAAAATACAGTATTTTGCCGTACAGCATTTTACAAAACAGAATTTTGCAAGTCAGTATTTTGTTCAAACAGTATTTTGACACACATAATTTTGTATTTACAGTATAATGACAAACAGAATTATGGTCTTACAGTATTTTGAACACACAGAATTTTGTCATACAGAATTTTTAAAAACAGTATGCCATTTCTGCAAATAACTTATAGGAACCGTGGTTATCAAACAATAGGTATGTTTGCAGTATTATTTCGCTTTCAATACTTGTACACTTGTACAAAAAAACTCAACAAAAATATACCTACTCATGTATAAATACAACACAAATAATCTAGTTATTTTTTTACTTGCCTATCAAAATTTTGATGGACGTTAAATTGTGTTTCTTTTTTTTTTGTATATAAGCCTTCCCATCCTACTTAAAAAAGGTCACGATCTTATAAAACTACACAGCTGTTAGGGTCTGTCTGATTTTTTTCTAATCACTTTTGTTTACAATTCAACTGAATCCTATTAATATGCACTATTTTTAATCTATAGAAATGAATTCAATTTCATAATAAAAACACATGTTTCAAAGGTCAAAAATGTGTCTTAATTAAATACAATATACACATGGGCAGGGCCAAGGAGACCAATAGCCGCATTCGTACTCAAATTTTGCTCATAACTTGAAAAACACTTCTAGCCAAAGGCCAGTTTCTGTGCATAGGGCTGGGTCAGGTCCACATTTTCTTCCAAACAATTTTTTTATATCTGCTACAGTCTTCGAACTACGACCTTCCAAAGGTGTCTTATTACGTTACATTTACTTCCAAATTTTGTAACGTTATAAGACACCTTTGAAAGGCCATAGTTCGAAAACTGTAGTATATATACAAAAGATTGTTTTAAAGAAAATGCAGGCCTAACGCAGCACTATCATACGCACAGAAAAAATGTTATGCTTTGGCTGGAAGTTTTTCAACTTATGAGCAACATTTGTGTACGAATGCGGCTATTGGTATCCTTGGCCCTGACCATATGTATGCTTACAAAACTTAGAAAATATCTCCAATTTTGTTTTATAACTGGGATTATAAATGGTTCAATTTCACCTCCATCAGTTCTGTGTAGAATAAATTTTAATTTTAACCGAACAAGTGTAAGATTACAACAACCTTTGATCCAATTATTTAGTAGATCAAACTATGGTGCAAACAGCCCTCTTAATCAATTAATTTTAGTTTTTAATACATATTATTTCCTTATCTGCTCTTTAAATGACAATTTTAAATGTATTCAATTTAAAGCACAATTTTTTGTACATTAAATAATATTATTTTAGGATAGATATAAGATATTTTTGTTACGTTAGCATTTAACGATCTAATAAATTAAATGTATATGCAATAGGTTAGGTACATCGATAAAGATGAACAATCAGCACCACTTTCTTATCAATTAAAACAAAAAACTACCCATGCATATAAATAAACAGAACATAACAAAAGTCACCCCTCATCCCATAAACTCTCCTTCGAATGCAATTTGTGATGTGCACTCGTGTAAACTTAGAACTCTGCTATTGGCCTTGGCTTATTCTACACTGTCAATACTATTACACTCACAAGCACAAGATTGAAATCATTTAATTTTTTTGTAATTTAAAATCAAGTGCATACTTATTTTTTTTTTTTTTTTTTTTTTTTTTTTAATATGACGTCATGGAACGTCATTCATCCATGTTAGAGAATATCTCACGCGACAAAACGTCATTTGAAACGCGCGTATAAAGCTGTCACAATATTTTTCTTATCAACATCACCATCACTACTATTTACCATCTTAATTGTTCGAAGCACAGGCGCACACAAACAAAACTGTCATGTTGTGTGCTGCAGTTGCAGTAGAGAGGAGGCCAAAAAACTTTTGTTTTCATTGTAAATGGAGGACAACAAATCAGACAGCGCAGCAGGAGGCGAATATTATTTGTGTGTACTTTTACTATTTAGAAATACTATGCGCTCTATAGTACGCGGGTATTGCACGCAGCTTAAATTTAAGAGTATTTGTTGAACATACATAGTACCAATGACCCCCGCCTGAGTTGTAGTTGCATAATTGCAAGGCGCAACACATGGGATTATTTGTGCCAAAAACCTGACAATTTTTTTTTTTTTTTTTTTTACTTCGATGAAATGTTCATTTAAACTACTAATATGGTATTATTTGAGGAGTGACTATGGTATGTTATAGAAATTTGTAATAATTTGTTAGAAATTAAAAAATGTTTAAATAAATATTAAGGCTAGGTGGCAATCTGGCAATATTTTATTCCCAACTCGTTGCTTTTTCCGATTCAATTTAATTACATACATTGTGTTATGACATGGCGGCTGAACGAGGTAACTTTTTGTTGCTGCCATCAGTAAGCCACTAACTGACTGCTACTAATGACAGTAAATGTCAACAAACTAAAAATTAAAATGAAACGTGAAATTATTTAAAATTGTGAAGTAGTGCGGAAACTCAATACATATTCCCCCTTATTTATAAAGAAAAAATAGTTATTTCAGCTCCCGTGTTTAGGAAAACTACATCATGGAATATAAATGTTCCGGACTCAAATGGAGCACTAACCAAATGCCTTTGGTTTGAGTCCAGAAAATTCTTATTCCATGGTGTAGTTTTCCTAAACACGGGAGCTGAATTAACTATTTTTTTCTTTATAGATAAGGGGGATTATATTTGGAAGTTTCTGGCAGAAGTAAATAAACAAAAATAAAAAAAACTCCTTTGAACATTTTGGCCAACCATATTGTTGAAATAGCTGCATTTAAGAGATTCGTTCATAGTTCTTAGCTAGCTCCTGATATAAAACACCCCGATGTATATCGAGTGGAATACTAGGCAGCAGCCGCTGCAAAACGTCACACAGAAGTATCTATTTTTAAAAAAGTTGCAAAATTGAATTAACACTTAATACTGTAAACTCAGCATAATACTCGAGTGCATCAGCTATAGAGTTCTCGATAGTTTTACAATGTAACAGGGGCATAAGGGCCAAACAGCAATATAGCGCTATATAATAACGGTTTTACAATAATTTAATGCATGTAGTGTTGACACTACTTGAAGTCAAGAGTTGGGCGCCATACAAAATGTATTGATATACTTTAATAATATGTATGTGATAGGTTAGGTACAGGTATTGCGGTAGCAGCCACATTGACATGCATCAGAAGGCAAAGAGATAAGATGTCCTCAAATTGACCTCTATTAGATATACTTTGATATCAGCAAGTGGAGGCGCGGTGGGAGAGAGCTAAATTGTGCAATTTTAGGGCCGCTCAACCGGTGACAAGTGGTAAAATTAATCAATTTTGCAAACACACACACACAGCAATCGCAGCAGAAATACATTTCCTACAAACACAATTTCAGTCGAGAGAAGAATAAGTTGAATTTCTCTCAGAGTCGGTATTTTTTTTTTTTTAATTAAATGCTAAATGCAGATTGTAAATATGTTTGCATTTTTTTTTATTTTTTTTTTTTTCAAGAAAGAGAGATTTAAAAAAATAAAAATTAATTTATTGCCAGATACAAACATTCGTTGATGGTGTTGTAGGCGTCGTAGGTGTGTGTTGTTTGTTCAAAGCATGCACAATAAGACAATAATAATAATTGTTACCTACATTATGAGCGCCAAGTTTACTCAAGTGAAAAATTGTTTACTTGTATTGATTGTATAGCGTGTTGTACGCGTGATTTGAGAAAAAATAAACAATAAAAATTCAACACAAAATAAAGCAAACGTTGATTTTTTAAGTTCAAAATAGAAAGTTGAGATATTTGCTGGGTGTTAAATATTTGAAACAGTGATAGGAGAACGATTAGAAGTGTTGAAATCCATCAATTCTAACTGCAGCTGCATTCAATAACGATACGGTTTTATTTTACTTTTTGCATACCAACCTATAAAAAGCCATCAAGGTTGAAGGGTTTGAGGTCGATGAATTAAGTAGGTTGAATACTTGTAACGAATATAGGTAGTTATTAATTCAATATTCTTTGATAAAATGATACTTTATCACGGAAAAATGTAAATTGTTGTTTAATAAATGATATTTGCTACTTGTAATTCTGGGTGAAATTGTATGCATTTATTGAGATATCAAAGGCTTCTTTGTCGTCCTCAACTAATTCCTAGGCAATAATTAAGTTCATATACAGGGTGCGAGGTGCGACAAAAAGTTGACAGTGCAGGTACCTACCTAGATTGGATCGAGACAAGAAAAAAGATCTTGTGGAAGAGAAGGGGTTTATTTCTCTTTTTTCATATGAGGGGCGATAATCTAAATCAATTGATCTTGATTTTGAAACAATTGAATTGAATTCTTTCCAAAATAAGAATTCTTAACCCGATAAGAATCCCATTTGCAAAAAATGTAACAAGTAGGTAAGTAAAAAGCAAATATTGACATTGTATTCAAGTTAGGAATCGGATCTGCCATTTTCTTCCGATTTTGTCAGATGGCAATGAGAAGAAATTTTTCTCATTCCTGAGCTTCCATTTTCCATTACTGGGTCGAGTAATACTCACATTTTACCTACTGCTGTAGGTACTGCTTGTAAAGCGCTCAAAACATTTATCAAGAATTTTATCGCCGCGCCCCCGATGTGTTGGCGATAGGCTCCGCATCCTAGAGAAGCAAAACAATCATGTATTAAATTTTATAATTTTGGTAAATAAATAAATGTCTTCTTGTGGAGAATTTTATAACAAACAAATTTAGTTGCAATGTTTTTTTTTCCTAAGTCCAGGCAAATTAGATTTTTGCATGTATGTAACATATAGTATCTTAGATTGTTGTGGTATTCGATCAGAAATAATATAAACAAAAAAAATATGAGGTTGCTCCCGCTCAAAAAGGTGTGCTACTTGCAAAAACAATCGAAACGTGCAAGAAAGTGCATTATTCACTCCCTTTTTTTTGGAAACATGCATCTTAGGAAAAAAAACATAGCAACTAAATTTGTTTTTTATAAAATTCTCCACAAGAAGACATTTATTTAAAACTTTCTGGTGTTATATTTTTGGTGCTATACAGCGTTGACGTCAGCTGTAAAAATCAGAGTAGTTTTAAAGCGCTAAACTGACAGATAAAAAATTGTCCAATTCTACTGTAAATGTGGACTCACATACTCTAGGGAATTACAAAATGAAATATTGAAACCCTTTTCAAATCGGTCTGATAGGTTCGGCATGAGAGGTAATGTTAAATAACAGCACATACTTGGAATCCTTAACTATCGTAAAGTATCGTTATAGTATTTATTTTATTTTTTTAGTCACTTTTGTAGCGATTTTAAAAGAGCAAAAATTGTATGAAAAATGCTTTATTAAAATAATTATTTAATGGGGGGGGTGCGGGTAATGGTCTTTTTGTCAGACCAACACAACGACACCTTAAACAAAAACTAAATTGTCTAAGTAGTTTGACAGTTTTCTCATATAAGGAACGTTGGGCGCCATTTTCAAAATTACGTCTAATCGCCAAAATTTCAGAAATGACTCCCAGGCTAAATTTCACCTGAATAATGTCATAAATAAATTTCAATCATAAAAAAAAATTCCCCCCAAAAATCGCACGGTATTCGGTTTCCTGACCGGAATAAAAGGAAAGAGTGAAAAATTGAAATTACATGGTGATTATAAAATGTTTGTTTTTGGTGTACAAAACACATTCATGATGGGGTACCGAAACATGTTCAACAAGTTCTTACTAGCAAGGGCCTCACGAGTGTTTGAAAAGTTTCCCTCAACTAAATTTTTGGTACTGAAATCCAGCAAGGTATTGCCAAGTATCTAACAAGTTTTCCTCGTCTAGATTTTCCCTACTGAAAAATTTCTGGGGCCTTGCCCAAACTAAACATAAACTGGACGTGAAAATTAATGTTCGCACAACAATTAGTATCATTAGTTTTTTTTTATTACTAATTGTTTTGTCACCGACTCTCTTCTTTAATTAGTAACGATCTCCTGTCTGAAACTTCTAATCCATTAAACTGTTTTGCTGACGACAGAACCTTCAGCTTAGGATGTGGAACTTTAATGGCAGCGAATGATAAGCTAATTCAATTCATATCTCAACAGCATTGTCCAATGAGAAATCAAAAATCGTTTAAATTTAAAGCATCAAAAACTCAATTATGTCTCTTATCGTCCTATCGTTAAAGCGGAACCCTCCACCCATGTCGGTATCTATGAGCGGAATTGCATCGAAGAAACCGAAAAGCTTTCAGTCCTCGGTATGTGTGTCACATTCACAGACCACCTTCTGTGGAATGATCACATATTCGACGTTGTCAGGTTAAGGTTTTCTTCGTCGATGCAAGAAATTTGTCCCCCCTTCTGATCTGAGGCGAGGCTGTAATCTATAGTCTTCATTCGTTCAAATCTTGAGTATGATTCTTATATATGCATGGGCAGGTGCTCATATAACTCATTTTAGTCTCTTGGATAGAATTCAAAATAGTCACCCATATTCCGCAAGTCGTATTTTGTCTCGTACTCGTATTCGAACTTGAACTCGTATCGTATGAAAATCGTTATTCTTCAAGTCGTATGCGTTGTGTACGAGAAGCTTTAAAAAACAACGTATATCGTTGCCTGTATAATATTTGTCAAAATCATTGAAATGTCATAAAACTAATTATTTTAGTACGAGATTTGTTCAACGATTTTCTAAAAGTTTTTTATACCGCTTCATATTTGGTGGATATGCTATTTGTATCAATGCAAACAGGATTGCATAAACCTGGCAGCGATACCGCGGACGTAAGATCATCAAGATGCATTTTCGAAATGCAAAAAAGGAGGAAAGAAAAAAGTGTTTTATACAGCTCCAAATTTAAGCAATACCATGTCGTATAATACCACTAAAATGCACTGTCAAAATGCAATACAAAAATTGATGTATGCTATTGTATTGTATGTATGTATTTATTTTATTTTTATTGTATTCATGAGATATAACACATACCTGAACAAAACACATGCTATTAGTCTGAGAGCGACAACGTGGAGCTAAGACCACTAAAATGCAATACAAAAAAGATAGATGTAAAAGAGCCTTATACCGCTCCAAAGCTCCTGTAGTTAACACGGATAAATAAAAGTATCAGAAAACAAAATTTGGAGCGGTATAAAGCTGTTTTACATCTATCAGTTTTATGTTGCATTTGCATAATATTGCATTTAAGTGTTCTTAGAGTCGCGCTTTCACTGCCAGGTTGATTGCATATAGAAGAGATCTTTTACATCTTTAATTTGTATTTGCATTATAAAAGTGCATTTCGATGGTCTTAGAGCTGCGGTGACCCTCGCAGGTAGATAAAACAAATAGCAGGAATATTGAAAAAAATATCTACATTATATGCATATTGCATGTACTATGTTTTTGTCCTTTTTTATCCGAAAAAATATATATAACTCGTTTAAAAGATTTCACACGACGAATAAACAACACAAATACGACTTTAATTCGAATTAATACTAGACTCGGAATAATGATAAAATATGAACAGTCGTATGCGATGTTGTCCGTTTCTCAATATTTGTAGAAGTGAAGTCGGATATACGACTTTTGGAATATTAACATACGACTGTAGTCGAAAACGAGTCATAAATACGAGTTTCAGAATATGGGTGAGTGCTTTAAGAATGATAAGTGGTAGAACAATAAAGGCAACAATTACATACCTTGAACAGTGCCGCGCCGCACTGTCAAATGTCTGTCGCCGTTTTGTCGCTACTTTTATAAACAGCGTTCTAGTAAAATAGTCAGTTGAAAACAATTCAACTGTAATACTTGCGCTTTCAGGAATGCTCATCAGTTTACTCTTGAGCCAAACTTCGGACGTACCGTTAAGTACAGTAGATATTCTTCTTTAGTCGCACAAGAATTTGGAAGGATTTATACCTGGTCCCATTTTTCCTATTTTTGTTACGAATCCAAAACTAACTCTATAGTATAGTTTTGCAAGTAAAAAAGAACCCTAGTTTTGATAACTATTTCATTACATAACAAAGATATTCTCATTTTGTAAAATTTAGAAGTGAGCTCAATGCACTCTTAAACGTGGAACCCAATCAAAAAAATATGTGTAAACCTTGTTGTGTTCTTTATTTCATGGAATATTTGAAAGGTATCTTTCAAAACCTACCATTCGTCCAAGGCAGTACGAATATAAAAAGTTATAACACGAGAAATCAAGCGCAAAGCGTATGAAAAAAATCATTTCATAGACCTAAAACTAGATTTCTTCTTCCATTTATAATTTTATTCGCATCATACCTACATTTCTCTGATCACAATAGTGGAGACGTCTTTAAATGGCGCCCACATTTAACTCTTTTTTTTCAGACATTTGCTTTAATTAATGACGTATTGAACAGATGGCTGTTGCGCCAACCTTCAAATCAAATGACACTAGCTACTCTACTGTCTGTAACAGTGACTTTTTTCAATTCTCATTTGTATTGCATATGTATATGCCAGCCATTTACTGCGTTGAATCTACTGTGACCTACTTTTTCATACATAACATAACAGATAAACAACAACTAAATCAGCTGTTTTCATACATATTTTCACTCTATGTGTCTCACTCTCTACTAGTTTCTGTTTTAAACCTAGGTAATAGAATTGAAAAATCATTTGGAAGATGGCTCGTTTTTACCACGTTAAGCAAATCAGTTTATGTGTATATGTATCTATACATTTTATCGTCATCACCTACCATAGCAACAAGCTAACGAGAAAAATGACGATAAAATAAACCAAGAGAAGTTGAAAAATCCAGTTGCTTCATAACGGTATATTTCTTTGTTTCTTTATATGATTTTTACTATTAGCCCAGCTGGTTGTTAACTTTGTATATCTTCTCTTACCACACTCACACTATTGAAATCCTATTTGATTTCTTTTTATGACAGTTCGTTCGCTGGTCGAACCATGTGGAGATACGGATCCTACATGTTTTATAATTGCCTACCTATATATTCAGCGTATGAGTAAAATTTACCACACCATACGAGTGCAACACAATAATTTCAAACTGTCGTAGGTATTCATATTTTATGTTGACATTTTGTAGTAACAAGTTTGTGGGATTTAAAAAAAAAGTCCACACATTAAAAAGCGCTACACAAGAATGTGTGGTTTTAGGGTTTTATGGATCTATTACACACCAGAGCAAGAGCAGCCATTGTCAGCACTAGTTAACACTGCCCTGCCATACAAATACTGGGGCAAGAGATCCATTTAAATGGCAGAAACCCAAACCTCAATTTGTATAGAAACTATGCATATAGTTTACCACTTGTCATTGAAAGACGCAAACTGACACTTTGATCTCAAAGGTTTCGGCTTATACCAAGACAAACAAAAAGCAAAGAAAGGAAGAAGAGAGTAAGCATAACTCATCCTGTCTTGTCAAACCGAGTAATTCGATGACAAGTGGAAGCATACCATAACTGGTGACATAAAACAAAATAAAAAAAAAAATTGTTTCTCGTATTTGAAAGGCTCGTTTCACACACTTTCCGTTTCATTCGGTTTGGTCTGTATTCGATTCGATTTCGGTTTCCTTCAAGACCTCTTCACACACAGACGGTTCATATTCGGTTTGTACTCACTAATAATTAAAATTAAATAAAATGTATAAAAAAAAATCAGAAAAACCGAAAACGAACCGAACATGTGTGAACGCTACGTTTACTTTGTGTGCCCTAGACCCGAATGGAACCGATTCGTGTGGAAAGATCGTTCGGTGCTATACGGTTTCTATTAGGTTTTTATTTTTGCTGTTTTAGGCTCGTTTCACACACATTCGGTTTCGTTCGGTTCGGTCTCTATTCGGTTTGTATTCGGCTGTGCCTGATATGTGTGAAAAGATAAAACGGCAAAAATAAAAACTTATAGAAACCGCCCAGCGGGAAATATCGTCCCCAATGAATTTTATAGCTGAATTCTTCAATCAATTCACTAGCCAAATAATAAAAGGAAACGTCATGCAATGATTTAGTGAGTGAAGAGTCATGCGAGGTTTCCTCAGTTCATAGATTTGAACCTACTTTTAGCTTTGTGTGTAGAAAACAACAAGACAACAGCAATCAATCCACTAGCCAGATAATACAAGGAAACGACATGTAATGATTTAATAAGTGAAGAGTCATGCAAGGTTTCCTCAGTTCATTGATTTGAACCCACTTTCTGCTTTGTGTTTAGAAAAAAACCCTTTCTGTCGTTGAATTAAAAATTGCTTTTGATATGGAAAATTATAAGATGAAAAAACTGTTGAAAAGTCATGTAGAAGTTCATCAGTTCATCGTCTATGTCCACTCATATGCTTTGTAAAGTGTGCACCGCCATTGTGTGTTTTGATAGAAGTTGATTTTTTTTTGTGTTCTCTGTGTTGACATTGTCTACTGACAGTAAATATTATAAGAGGACTTATGAATTTCCATTAAAAAGAGGCAATCTCAGATTTTCTCAAAGTATTTCAGTTTTTTGGTTAATCACCACTTCGCATATGAAGTGGTGATTAACCAACAACCACTGACCTAGTGATTTAACTTTAATTTAAAGTTTTAATTCTATATTTTAATTAACCAATCAAAAATAATTCACAATACATAAGAGTTAATGAATTTACTATTTATTTAATTTTCTTCACATTTTTCATATTGAATTAACTAATTACTGAATAAACAACTACCTACTTCTATATCTTGTGATTTGATAATTGAATTTTCATTACCATTTTCATCGAAAATATTGAACTGATGAATAAACCACATACGTTTATGCAGTGAATTCATAGTTTATGCAACCACCATGTTTTTCATCATCTGGGTCGGTGAATAAACAACTTCCAACGAAGTAGTGATTTCGTTGGCGAACTTGCATCGGATTTTCAGCATGTGCTTCCCGCCTAGGACATGCCCATGTTAATTTCATCAAAGGAATCAGCTGAAAAATGGACGGTGCAGCTGCCATTCCTCAAGGAAAAAGCTGATTTTTCCTCAATGAATTTTTGAATTTTTCCCGCTGGGCGTAGAGCACCGTTTCATCGTTTCACACATATCAGGCACAGCCGAATACAAACCGAATAGAGACCGAACCGAATGAAACCGAACGTGTGTGAAACGAGCCAAAGGAGACCTGATAAAATTGATCGAGGAATCTTCTTTATTTCTGTGATTCCTCAGATCTTTCAGATCCCATTTCCCTGAACTGGCCTAGTGTTTTTAAACAACATGCCAATTTCAAGATCTAGAGCTTATATAAGTAATCAACTTTTAGCTGATTTCAAAGTCATCCCACTCCACTGTTATCCATCATCGCTTCGAAAGTAATCTTTTCCTTCATAGGTATATATAAACGTTACGATGATATGTTTACAAATTCGTAACATAACTGCATTAACATGACAATTCGAACGCACACAATACATAGGTACATGTTGTAACTTAGTTAAAAACCTCATCATCGTGCTTATACATGGAAGTAAAAAACGTTTTTACATTTCTGTAAAATTTTCACGTAATCGATAGATTTGGGCGTTGCGTTGAATTGAGGTTGTACAGGTAGGTATAGTTCATTTGAAACATATCAGAGCAACAAATGAAGAAGAATGTAACAAACCTTTTTTTTATGAAGCGTTTTTTGTTAAATGAAAACGTGCGTTCGTACTTAAAGATCCCCTCGCATTGCGTACGTGCGATTGAACTGCCTCTGGGCTTATAGAGTTCCAAATACCGTTACGCGTGTGTAGGTTAGGTAGGAGTAACCTGTAAATGTAACAGAAAGAAACCAACATGTTCGAGTTGGGATTGGGAGTAACAAAAGATTGACAGATTGGAATCGAGTAAAATAAACGAGTTTAAACAGTTTGTTGGTATTTTTTTTCTTTCTTTTTTTTTGTGTCAATGTTAAATTCGAAAATTAAGTGTTTCATAACCTTAGGCATATGCTGTATTTTATCTTAAAATCTCATTGTAAAATATATAATTAAGTTGCTTAATATTGTTTTGTATGGGACTTTATTTAAATCTCATTATTGGCAAGGTTAAACTTTTGATAAACAGAACCAATATAATATAAAATATATGAGGTTCTAATTGCACATGGCAAGATTGTGAACGAATTTTATAATTTCGTTGTGGCTAGAAATAATTTCGAGTTAATCTTCGATTCTTCAAATTCGTACTGCTTCAAATATGATATATTTTATGAGTTTTATTTTTTTATTAATACAACCTACTTACTCTTGATGAAGTTAGCTATTCAGTTGTAGCCTTCAAAGGTTTACGCAAAATTTAGGAACGCAGAGCGTCTGTCGGCATCATTAAAAAAAGCTTACAGTACTTCGACTAACAATTCGTCGAAGTTGTTTAATTTTGCCCAATTTAAGTGAAATTTTCGTAAAGTGTAAAGAGGTCGTATTTCGACCTGTCATTTTCGAAAAGTGTCACAAAGTCGTATTTCGACATTCTGTTTTTTTTTTTTTATTAAAGGCAATTTTAATTGCAAAAACAGATTTTAATAATCAAATTCATGAAAGATTAACAATTTGTTGCAAATAAATGCACAAAATGATAAGAGTCCAAAAGTGCCCTCTCGTATTGCTTAAAAAAACGCATTTTAGACTAGACAGTGTCATGCAGAATTTCATTACGAATCCATATGTCTGCACTAAAACCTAATACCGTTATTGTTGCCTACGCAGCGTGACTGCATTGTATGAACTTCAGTTCATCCAAAAATCCTAATAAACCGTTATCTTTTGTAATTTTTAAAACTGCAAACTTTTTTATACAAAACTAACCTCAACTGGTCTTAGATCAAAAGTTTATATGCATTTGAATCTAAACCAAAATACTTCTGAAACGAATAAAAATAAATCATTTTTTTCAAATAGCAGATCATTTTTTTTTTTTTTTTAATTTCGATTTATTTTTATTTTATTATTGTAAATAAAACGGTACAATCAAATGCCTACAAAATGCTACTTAAGTATTTCGAACCCCATCAAAAGATGTTTCCAAAAAACAAGGTGGATTGATATGTGTGCCTCAAAAGACATATTAGGATTTCTAAGGCCTAGAGCTTATACCCCTCATGAATTGAAAGGTCAGCCTTCTGGTCCTCCGATAATCCAGAGAAAGCAGCATCCGTTGAATTACTCAATAACTGAAAATAGTAATGCATGTGTACCAATCGTTTTATACCATATTGAGCCATATGCAGATATCCTTTATGCCACAAGGCTTTACAAAGCAAAAGTATAGATCAGGATCAGATTCATCGTCCGCGATAGTAATGTTTGGTTCCGGCAGAGTTTGTGCTATTAAAGATGAAATATCCATTGCCAATAGCCTAGTTCCGCCCGAGTACAAATCCTTAGTCAGTTTGATTGTTTAACTTAGATTCTATATCCGATTTTGCACTTGCAGCCGTCTCGTCTGGGTCCTCAAAGCAGCTTTGACAGCAGAATTCCAATCATTTTCACGTGACCGAACACTTTGCATATGATCTTGCGCCTCCTGTTGATTTCATTCATAAGATTCTTTCTTCAGCGCTTGAGGGTTCCTTTTCTTGGCTCATTTTGAGTTTGCTCTTCTTGCTAAATTCGGCTGAGGGGGTTCTTGATGAGGGGGGATGTGCTATATAGACGTGGTTTTCCTTTTGGAAATTTGAGGTTTCTAAAAATAAATGAGATGACGATTTAGGAGATTTTCTTGCTTATCATTGTGATTAAGTTTGATGAACAAATATGGTTAAGAATTCATTTAACGTTAAATTGAACATGCTCTTTTTTTTTAATAAGTCACATGCTATTTTTTACTTGCGATATACATAGTATAGAGATATAGAGATTATTGTATTGAATTGTTTATTTATTTTCAACTTCGTTTCACAAATAGATACAATTTCTTTAAGCCTTTTGTACCTTTACGTCAAAAATTCCAAACTTACAAAATTTGACTTTACGAGTCGTCTGTCGGGTAATTTAAATTTATAAATATAATATTATTTGCATTATGTTTGTAAAACAATTTAATGTTATTTACATGAGTTTTTTAACATTAAAATGAAAAAAATTTATTAAAAATTCAATAATTAATTCAAAACTACTGACCAATACTTAACATTATAAAAAAAAAATCGGGTGGCACAACGGCTCATGAAGAACCAGGGCCTAGTGACTAACAACTCGCAACCATTCCTGTGTGCGCCTTTCGACAGGAATGGAAGGGACCTACAATTTTATGCCGAATCTGAACGGCTAGACGAGAAGCACTTATTCGTGACAAGTGATACTCTTGGAGGATTTGTCAATTCCTCGCAAGAGGCAGTAGCCCTGAAAAAAAAACTTTTTAGTTTTTAGGTGGACGAGGCTGGGAAGCGATCCCAGACCTCCAGCGTGACAGTCGAACGCACTAACCATTACGCTACGGGCTACTACGCTATACTTAACATTATGAACATACTAATTAAATTCGTTGATGAGTTGTTTTCTGTATGAAATGGCAACTTTTATGTAGCTGACCAACCTATCCCAATCTCCTTCACCATTCAGTGTAGTTACTATTTCATTTTCCGTTAAAAATGTTTTTCCAAGATATGTGCCTCTGAATTCTCTTAAAACAGGACATCTGCCCAAGAAGTGTTGGATATCCTCGTCCTTCCTCATATTACAGAGACTGCATGCGGATGAATCATTACGGTTGAATCTGCTTCCATTTAAATAAATAAGGTCACATCTAGCCTTGAAAATCCATACTATTTTACCCACATCAAAATCATCAATGAAATAGTTTTGACCTTTTGTATAGTCTAAGAGTCTATAGATGCGAGTACTGCTTCCAGTTGCCCTGTTTGTATTACCCTCAGTAACTTCAAGCTTCAGGCGGTTCAAGATGTTAAGACTTTAAAGCGACCATTCTTCCTTTGTACAAGATGCTTCATCCCAATGTAGACCATGTCTGGAACCGATTTCATTGAGCTCTTTCACCCAAAATTGATTTTTTCGTAGATGTGGTAGTCTTTCTTCGCTATAATCGAACATTGTTTTTTCGACATACCTCAAGTGAAGATCTAGGGTGTAGAAATGACCATCTTCAGCTCCAGTTTCTAGCGTCAAGGCGTAGTTTGGCGTACTTGATGATAGATTTAAGATTCTTTTTAAGAAATACCTCTGAAGTTTATCTACTTCATCAAAAAATCCGAAGCCCCAGACTTGTGCACCATATGTTTGTGCAGCTCTGCAGACTGCCTGGAAAAGTTTCCACTTTGATTGCAGCTTTATATGTTTCCTTGTTCTAAACATTGCCATGTGGCATTTATGCTATTTTTCGCTGCATTGTTTCGAAGTTCAACATGTTTACTAAAAATCATCTTTGTCGTTAGAAGAACTCCCAAGTATTGATAATTCTCAGTAATTCGTATTTGTTCCCCTTTAAATTTCCATATTTCCTGGTTCGATATTCTGTTCTTTGAACAACATTTATTTTTTAAAACTTAAACTAAATTAAAAAAATACCTTTGGTCTATCAGAAATTGGAAACAGATGAATTGCTTAAATAAAACTACTGCGCTCACTTACACTGTGTCTGTCTGTGATAAATTTTAGTTTCTAGTATACAATTACTGTTCAAAATAATTTAAATGCCATGATGGTAAAATTACCAGGGCTGCAAATCAGAGATGCTTTCCTTTCCTTCATAAGTCGCTAGAAATAACCTAGCGACATCAAAATATTTTTTGTCGCGGAAAAAATTGAAATATCGCTAGATCTAGCGACAAATTCGCTATAACGGCAACTCTGACCCTAAAATTACGATGACAGAGAACCTAAAAAAAGTGGGTCTCCCAATTCTGTCTGTCCGTCTGTCTGTACCTCGACCTGCAGCCTAAACGGCTGAAGCGATTTTCTTTAAACTTTGGACTTAAGGTTCTTATGTGAATCCCTAGAGGGTAAATTGATTTTTTTTTTAGCTCAAAAAATAACGGTACCTGCCATACAACCAATATACAAGAAATGATTTATTTCAAAAACGGCTCTAACGATTTCGGAAAAAAATTACGAGCTACTATAATTACTACAGTTAATATTTTGGTAGAAAAAAAATTTGTAACGGTACCTGTCATAGAACCGATTTTTTGGTTTTCAAATTTCTCGTTAACGGCTACACCGATTTCAACCAAACTTTTTATATAAGAGGTCCTTTACAAATTTGGCGAAAAAATAATTTTTGGATTTTTAAAAAAATATTGAAATTTTTTTTGAAAATTCAATATCTTGAAAACGGGTATATGATTTTTTTTTTTATTTTGTGTAAAATTGTAAATTATTTAATTCTAAAAGTTGGCATACCAAATTTTATTTTTAAAAATGTTCAAGAATTTTTATATATAAAAAATTAATTTTTAAGAAAACCGCTCTAACGATTTTTGATTTTTTTTTTCGTAAATTCACATTTATCAAAAAAATCAGATGGCTTACTCTTTTTTGAGCTCTATCTGTTAAAGCTATTACAAAAAAACAAATTTATAGTAAATTATAGTAATAATTTATATTTATAATTGTTTTTAAAACTTTTTTTAATTATATCACAGCTACGTTGAAGTTGTTAGCTACAAGAGCAAGTTTGTGCGATCCAGTAGTGCCCATTTTTTGTTTTACAAAACAAAACTAAACTTTTCGTTTTTTTTTTTTTTTCAAAACAACGCCAGCGCAATGATAAAATTTCTTGAAAATTTCGAAAAAGTTATTTACCCACCTAATTAATTACTTGAAAGCGGAAAATACCTACTACTAATTGATTTATTAAGCCCATGAAATTTATTTCTCCAGCCTTTACTCTAATTTAAGAAAAAAAGAGTAGTCGTGGCAGAAGTGAAACTTCTTTGGCGATCTAAAAATATCGATATGTATAGGGATATTGAGCTTATACGCGTAAGACGCAGCTAAGTGTTCTATATCAAGATGATCGATGGATTGGGGTTGTAAACTTGAAAATTAAATAATAATGGTGAAAATTTAAAGTAAAAAAAGGCGAAAATGTAAAAGATATAAATCAGTTTATTACTGTAGGTTTTCCGACTATTTCCAAAAATTCCTTCACTCAAAATCTCTCCAAAATCAACAATTTGTATATTTGTATTTTATTTATTTTATGTATTTTGCAACTATATATAATTTAAATTTTTAGCGGACTCTTCTGATTTAATTCAATTTTTTGAAATTAGCCTATTTTGAGATAAAATTTTTAAAATAATTTATATCTCCATACCAGTAGGAGATAGACAAAAATCTTAAACTAGTAAGATTCTTAGAATTTCATTATCTATCCACCAACAAAAATTCAAAACTCTAGCATTCTAATTAACGAAATTAGAAAAAAGACATAAAAGGACATTTTCCGTTTTATCTCCTACAATATTATAGATTATCAAAAAATCCAAACTTATTGCACTATAAAATATATTAGCCTGTCAATAAAAATTTTTACTTTAACTCTACCTCCCACCACTTGGCTAATCAATGATCTCAGCGTTGCACATGTGGCGTTACATTTTTTCGTTTCACAAAAATTCAACCTTGAAATTTCACTCTCAACGCGCCCAAAGAAGTTTCACTTCAAAAACCGAACCTTCTTCCTTGATAAAATAAACCCATTGGCACTCGGCGACCTCATCAGTCTTTATAACTAAGTTAACCACCTGATGTGTTTCTCAAATGGTGTCTGCAAGAATTTTTTCTTCTAGCCACCTTATAAAGATAGGTATAGCGGTAACATTTTCTCGGTCGCAGGTTAATCCATTATACATTAAAAAAAAATGCAATTAAATCAATTAACAAGAAGTCATAGTACCAACAACACTTTTATATACATACTTACGTTTCATGCACATGTCACTCCTTTACCAATACAGAAAAGTACATCAAAATGGGTGGCTTAGGGGAATTCCTTTTGGATTAAGATAAATAGTTTTTGCCATCGTAGTTTCTGCTGACGATATGAGATTGTATGCATGCATGTACTAACATTTCTGATAACGATCAGGTTTAACTTGAGGTTTAAGGCAAAGTTTGACAATGCCTTAAAACAATTTATTTTTGAACAAATCATCAGTTATCAGTGGATTTTAAATAATTTTGAATAGGTTTGTTAAAAATTGTATCTTGCTTATTTTAAAGGAGTGTAGCATCGTATTATTTCCACTTGTCATTGAAAGACACACTTTGACAAGACAACGTGGGTTATACCTTCTCTCTACTGGTATTTTCTTCGCTATTCGTGTTGGTACTAGACTTAAATTTCGTTAATCAAGTAAATTAAAAATTAATCTTGCTTATCTGTATGTTTTATGTGACCAATTGTTTGTATATTTATATATATTTTTTTATGCAGGCTTTTTTGGTCAATTGAATTTAAATGCAAATAAAAAACGTTACTCCATCTTATCCCAACGTTTCGTAGTTATCCACAACTTCTTCAGGGGTTTTTTATTGGATCTTTAACATTGAAAAATTATTACAATTTGTATTATATAGGTACTAATGAATTTAACTTATACAATATATATAGGTACTATTGAATTTAACTTATATAATCGACTTACTTTTAAGTTTTATTGGTAAATTTACATTTTTGAATTAAAATGTTGTCTTTTGTGTTTTTAAAAAATAATAAATAAAATTTTGTTTTAATAAATTAACATTGAAACAATTACGGAGATTAATAAATCAAAAGGACAAACAAAAATTATCACAGTATAGTTGAGCAGGTACTTATGTAATGGCTAAAGCGTAGCTTACGAAGGTGTTTTCTCTGTCTTCTTGTGTGTTCATCGTTGTTGTCAGTTTTTGTTGAATGCGTAAGCTTTCAAGAGTATATCTCGCGTTCGTTTCTTTCTTTTTCTTTTCTTTGTCCAGTACTCTTACATCGTCAAAATTAGCTGTGTCCGGTGTGTGTGTGTCTTGCTGAATTTTCATCAAACCGATTGTTTTGCAAATCAAAAACGCACTTAAAAAGCGCTGAACTCAGTCATTGCTTGTTTGTCAAAAACAAATATTTTGCATTGTTCTAAAAAGTACTAAAATGTAAATCAAACATGCCAAAAATAACGTTTACACATATACCAATATCTAAACATCGTACAGGTATGGTTAATTTCTTGGGAATGGTGTTCTATTACACCACAGAAATTTAAAGAAAAAAACTCTTTAAAGACGATTAGCCAAACGCATTATCGTCTCTTATGAAATGTTTTTCTCCCGCGGTGCCCTCTGTTCTGAAGTCTTTCGGTCGAGTGCGTATTTATTTTTGTTATTTGATGAACACACCCACGACAACGACATCACAAGAAACCCTTACAACCATCAGCACAGCAGGCGTCACCATGTACATATACCGTTATTTGGAAAAATTATAAGTTTGTAAATTGTTATTGTAATTGCGTACAATTATATTCCTTGTGTATTGAATTAATTCAAGCGTGAAAAGTTTATTAATTCGATTATATACCTATTTCGTTTTCGAATTTAAAATAAATTATGGTTGGAGGGTGAGGGTGCGTACTGTAAGTTTGTTTGTATAATTCGAGAGTAATGGGAATTATTTCATTTTTCTCTTTCATTTATTTTTTAATTATGCGACGAAATAAACGTAAAATATTATTGTTAAGTCGACACGATGACAACGACGATCATTATGACGGCGAACCTAAAGAAGACCTACCTACTCTAATTAAATGCTTAACAATGGAAATACATTTTTTGCATGAAAGTGAGCTTGAAGCTTTATTCATTATGGTAGGTATGTATGTATAGCATCGCAGGAACACAGAAGAAAGTGAAGCGTAATAATTCATATAATACCTACACAGTAGGTGGTAGGCATAGGTATTATGAGTTTTCTTTTATTTTTTCGCTCATTTATTTCTAGGTAACTATTATTTTGTATATACCTACTAGGCTATAAATAGCCGGAACCGTTCCTTTGAGTACCTATGTATTTACGGATAAAAACTCTGGACAAAATTTGGTATTATATATACGCTTATATAGATTAAAAATCATGAGTTATTTTTCGTGCAATTCTGTTGAATAAAATTGCAGGTAAAATTATTTGAATTTGTGTAAATCCATATTATCACTTTGCACAAAACTTTCTTACAAATTAAATACATCTAAAATTAAGCAAACGTGATTTGTAACATAACGCACTTGCCTGTTTTCCGAGTTGGAGATATGTGACTGAAGTGGATTCCATTGGTAAAACAAATCAATTTACTTTTGATTTGGATCTGTCAAAAAAGACGATTTGGAAAATGTGTGCGTTCTATTATTTGACACACATTTTTTTTTTATTTTTTTTTTTATTTTTTTTTTTATTTAAAATCAATTTTTTTATCTTATTGCATTTATTATTAACTATCGCCCATTTTGAATGCTTTGCCACATTATAGATCTGATGAATCAGAAAATACCAATATTAAGTTCGTTTTGTGCTAGACCAATACAGAAAAATAAAATGTTCTATTCAAACTTTTAATTTGTTTTTTTTTTCAACTGAGATTTTTCTTGGCATTTGCAACAATAACAGACAAAAAATAGGTTTAAAAGAAAGAAACAAGAACCCAGGGTCATTAGACCTTCAACTTAAAACGACTTCCAGACAAAGTTGATGTGTATGTGATTGTTTATCATTCAATGGCAGTGGCAGTAGGTAAAGTTGTGTTTATACCTATCTTTTATTTTCTTTGTTTTATTTTAGTTTTTTTTTTTTTGCTAGGTACCTATCTTTCGTTTACGCTTAGTTGAATTCTTAATCTTTTTTTTCCTTAAAATTTGATTTTTTTTGGCATAAAAAAGACAAACATTATCTTACAAGGAAGAGAGAATCAAAAACCATCTGCTTTCTTCTTGAAGGTGTGTGTGGGTGTGTTAGTATGTATACTTGTTCGTAAAAAATGAAACCGATTCTTTCTTTACTCTCGATACTGTTGGTAGGTAAGTATTATTTGCACCTTCTTTCCATCATCGTCTTCTATTTCAGTTTAAAGTAGGTATATATTCAATTACAAATTAGAACTGCCAGGTGTAATACCTATACTACCCACTCTCTTCATCACTGTTTAGGTTTCAGGTCAAGTAAGGCAAAAGGACTCAAAATTCAAGTCAAAATCTACAAAAACAATAAACTTTATCAACTCAAAAACGAGACATCCATCTAACAGGTGATTCTTGGAATAAAGCCATCACGTAATTCCTTCTCTTTTGTCTGTATATTTTTGTTTGTTTTATTTTATCCTTGTTTCCAAGAAGTAGATATGAGTTGTGGGATGATACTTGCCAATCTTGTCAGCAAAAAACTGATTTTTTTGTCTTTCTTTCTAATATACGGATGTATACTAGTAGTTCGGCCTTGTTTCGAATGTGTTCAAGATAAGAAAAGGCTTCTTTCTGTGTGTCAGCCTACCAGTGTCACATTCATGTCGATTTTCATTTTTTTGGTTTAAACTTGTTGAACTGGTTTTGTTTTGATGGGGCAAAGTTCGATGGAGAGAAAACTTAAAGGAGCATCAAATAGAAAAGGATGAATGTCATTCAAAGACAACTACAACTACAAACATCTGTTGCGTTTGAAGATGTTTTCAAAATTGGATTTAAGGTTTTTACCAAGGAAGGAGTGTTAAAAGAAGTTAAAATTAATCACATCAATATTACCCTGTAAAATCTTAATTTTTTTTAACCCCTTACTGCATGATTTTTTTTTTCTTCATGAAAAAAATGTATATGGTAGCTAATGCCAAATTAAAGGACTCGTGTTTCAGGAATTTTCATTTTATTCGATAAAAATTGGGAAAATCGAATTTTTCCGGTTTGGATCATATATGACACATTGAGCAGAAAAGGAGCAAAAATTATATTACAAAATAAAACAATTATTTATTGCAATTTTTATATAGTGTGAAATAACATGAAACAATTCCTTTTTTTGTTGAGGCATAAGTTTACTTTGCATTTTCGGCACTCCACAAAAGATCTTCCACCGCATTCTGGGACATAACACCGCTGTCTAGTAGTCCAAACAGGTAAGTGATCTATTTGATCCAAGCGTACGTCCTGGGATGGCATACTAGCAACGGGTCCTTTCAACTTCTTCGATTGAATAATATTTTCTATGACATTAGAATGTCTTCCTCGTTTGTTGACGGTACTTGGCTTGCTGGCATAGCATAAATCTTCAGCTACCGCACATATGAAGTCTGCTAACGGCATCCACGAAGGCTCGGATCTGTCGAGCCATCGTCTATTACAGCAGCCACGCGTTCACTGTTACCATATCGATCATGTGAAAGAAAATTCGGTGGTAGAATTTTTTTGATCTAATTTGTATCCTGTAGTATCCAAGAAGCGCATCCAACAGATCGACTCCAGCCTTATGCCGATTGTACGTCATCACTGCTTTTCGACATGGTACATCTTGGTAGGCCCTTTCTTTTATATTGTATCGTCGGACTTCAGAAGATGGTTTGCTGCCGACGTATGTCGAAGCCAAGTTCACGATCCTGTTATCTTACCAGGTTATTACAGAGAAACAGAGATGTCAATTTCCTCTACAGTCGCTATTTTTTCAACGGTTACACCTCCTCCCTCTTCAAGTCTTTTTCTGCTGGAACCTTATACCCCGGAATGCGAGTAGCTTTTATTGTGTCTAACGGTAAGATCGCCCTTTTAGCCAGGTAAGTCAACAGTGGCAAAGATGTGTAACAGTTATCGAAGAATAATTTATAGTTTAATGGTTCTTGCAAGTCGAACAACATCGTTAATGTCGAACAAAATTTTTGGCAAATTGCTGACTGACTGCACAGGTCCTTGGGCTCCAGTATAAATTTCAAAGACAAAGTTGAACCCAGAGCTACCACTAAGCACAAATTTCTTAGACTGCTTTCACCCAAGGAAACTGAGTTGCCGGCAACTGGGAATTTGTAGGCGAGAAGGGCGTAAGGGAAAGAAAAAAATCTCACCCTTCTCGCCTACAAACTAGTTTCTGGCAACTCAGTTTCCTTGTGTGAAAGCGGTCTTATATCCCCATTTGTGTAAATAGAGGGTTTTGCCAGCACTTTGTTTTTGTATGACACGAAAATATATAACAGATACGAGGGTATGTAAAACAAAAAAATCAAAATTTTGTACCCTTGTTGCATGGTGTGCCATATATGATCCATTCCGTTTTTTCCTCACAAAAGTACTATTACTTCACCAAACTAAAAAAAAATACTTTATCAATAATACTTACAGTATTTTCTTTACGGGTATATTTTTTTGCGACCACAAACTTTAAGTTTTGTATTTTTTATAGAATTTTGAAATTCTCAAATGCGCTCATACCCGACTGAAACATGTTTGACAATTTTGACTAAAGAATTAATTGCCATAACTCACTTATAGATGGCGCTCATTAATACAATTGCAAACGTATATTATATTAATTTTGTACCGCATGCAAAAAACCATAAAACCACAAAATTTTGACGGATCAAAATCTCCGATATATCTCTTTTCTGAACGCGCCTATACATACAACGCTTTTATGTCATAATTATGTATATGTACAAGTACATAGGTACATGATACATATGAATGTAAATAAATTGTATTATTCTTAAAAATTATCTAATTTCCATTCAGTACCTAACACTCTTTTTTTTCATTTAAAACTCAACTTATTCAATTTTAACTTCAACCACAAGGAAGTAAAATTTTTTTTTTTTTTTTAAATTAACCCACTGAAATCCTTTCAAACATTGTCTCATTTTCCTTGCTAAATTGCGTAATTCCTTGGTCAGAGATCAGTTTACCTTGTAAACAAAACCAGTTCTTATGTTTTCCATGACAAGAAGGAAGTGTTAATTGCATGTTTCCTGTATGGGTTGTTAGCCGCCATCCTCATGAAGAGCACCAACCTTAACGATTAAAATGTATGCCCCTTGCTTTGGCCTCCCATCAGGAAGCATCGGGGACAATTATTACTCCTTCTCCTACTGCAAGTGTAAAAGTATCATATTTCTTCATGGATTTGGATTGAAGAGAAGATTTAAGGTTTAAATTTATTCCTTAACATAACCTTTATAAGTGTATTTTGTCTCAAGAACAACAACATCAATGTGGTTTCCTCTTGAAAATTCATAACAAAGACTTCGTCCGTTCGCACCACCATGCTGCTGTTTGCCACTTTGTTTTGTACCTTTAGGTATCATCTACACAGTCTACACTCTCCACTTGTTCGGTTTTGCTGTTTTTGAATTCTCTGTTTTTATCACGTTTTTCCATGGGAGGGGTAAGGGCAGGGGAAGCAGAAGACGAACCTGCAAAATATTCTCGTTTTTCCAGTCAGTCAACCAACATTGTAGCAATTATGTTTTGGACTTCTTCAGCGCGATGTTGTGATTCTGATGTCTGTCTTCCTTTTTTTTTAATTTTTCATTTTTATTTTTTCTATATGTTTTTTTTTATATAAATGTAGTATAAACGAGCTGTGAGGGCAAATTTTCTTTGTTCTTTAGTTATTCAAAGTGTTCTTCAATTATTTATACTTTATAGGTTGAAACGAGAGTATAAAATCCAGCACCAAAGAATGGCAAGCTTCATCAGGTATGCATTGGTTTGGATAAATGAAACAATTCAGGTGAACATGGTCGAGAAGGTAAAATTGCGCAAAATTCTGCAGACAAGGTTTGTTAACCGATAACACTTTTAAATGAAATTATTATTTTATAGGAAGGAAGTTACAGTCACAAAATCTGCCAATAACAAGAATGAAAATGCTATCCTCAAATATTAAAGAGTTATATCGTTATTTTATAATAATATTCTAAGTCCGTATGAAAACAAATCTTATGTGGATTTCCTTTCAACAAAAAAATCAAATCTGTGAAGGGGAAATTTGATTTGTTTAGAAGAAAAGACCAAATTTTCTAAACAAATCAAATCTTTTATTTTATGTCGATTTCTTTTCAACTATTGGAGATCAAATTTTTTTGTTGAAATTTGATTTGTTTAGAAGAAAGATCAAATTTTCTAAGCAAATCAAATCTTTAACCCCCTTATTTATAAAGAAAAATAGTTATTTCAGCTCCCGTGTTTAGGAAAACTTCACCATGGAATAAGAATTTGGTGGACTCAAATTAAAGGCAATTGCTTACTGCTCCATTTGAGTCCGGAACATTCTTATTCCATGGTGTAGTTTTCCTAAACACGGAAGCTTTAATTACTATTTTTTCTTTATAAATAAGAGGGTAATTTTAGAAAGATTTACACCGACTTGCACACGCACTAGGAAGATTTGACATTTCTCTGGCAATTTTAGTCAATTTGTTTAATAAAATTATATCCGTGGTGTAAAAATATAAAGTTCACGTTCTTTAGTAAATAAAATAAATACAATTTACTATATGTAGATAGAATTACAATTTTCCATTTTCAAAAAAAAAATTAAAGAATTGTGCATTCGGGCCTGTCAAATTGCACACACATACAATCACAGAAAACAATTTATTTTGTTTGCGAATTCCTTATAACAACAAAAAAAATTTGATCTCCAATAGTTGGAAAGAAATCGACATAAAATAAAAGATTTTCTTTGATCTTTTCTTCTTTGATTATTTTGTTGAAAGGAAATCCACATTACACTCTTCTCTTAGATAAACAAAACTGAATTTTTCTTAAATTTTAATCTGAACGATAAGCTCCAAAAGTTAATAAACTATGTGAACGTAAAATATACTCGTACTTTTTCACTATTATTATACCTTTTTATTGTATGGTATTGTGGTTGTCGATTGGGTTCGACAATTATCGAAAATCCGATCGCTCGTTGTCGACCGCATTTTTGTGATCGACTGGGTCTATTCAACAAGTAAAAAATTATGTAGAGAACAAAATGTGAGTGTTTTTATTTAAAAAAATGTTTCTTTATAAGTAAAATAGGTATATTTAATTATTATTCTTAATGCAGGGCGAAACAAGTTTCAATTTTTTTAAAGGATACAAAAGATTGAGCCAACCCAATGAACAAGTCATTTCACACACTTAATTGATATCATGCTTGGGCACAGAATCGTAACGCGGTACACAATTTAAGGATGTTGGGAATCGATGATTTTCTTATTCCCAGCTTAAGTTTTCAGAAAGTAAATCCATAAAGGCTGGCTTGGATTATCAAAAATAGTTAACAAACCTATAAAAGACAAATAAATGAAAAGAAAAAACTTCAAAATCAAGTAAAACGTACAATTTATCAACTTCAAGGGGTTGGATGAATTGCTTATATTGCACCGTTTTCTGATGAAAGTTATATTTATTGTATCTTCTTCTGAATCTTTTTCACTAAACAACGCTTCGATTCATCTATTTCTTATTTTAAGTTATATTTTTATAAAAATAAACTTTTTTATTGCAAACTTCAAAAAACGAGATATATAAATAAACAATCCAGTCTGAAAAAAATCGATCTGTCAAACGTCAAAGTATGAATAATTCACAATTTATACTTTTTCATTCACAATAACTCATATACTAGTCGATCAAGTTACGCAATACCGATTGAGAAATCAGTCGATGGTGATGATCGTTGAAAGTGCGATCGCTGATCGACAACCGCAATAGGGCCCAATGTTTGATACCTTGATTATGCAACTTTAACAAAACAAAAAATGCACGACTAGATCGCACGAACTTTTTCATTTTATCACTTCACTGGAATGCCTTACGCGAATCTGATAAATATCTGCCAGTGTGTTCTAAAATGAACTAAATGATAAATCCTGTCAAAAATATATTCACATTATACACAATTTCTCTCCAGACATCAAATCATAAATTAAAGTGTTCAATGACATTCCTTGATTCAATGCAACATAGACTGAATTCAACCCAATTCCCTTGGTTCCCACTTAGTTTCGGTCTGCATCATTCTTCTTCACGTCGGCTTCACAAGAATATTTGGTTGTGATAAAAAATGTATCATGTTAAGAGTTTATGACATTTGATTTTACCTATTCACATATCCAGAATCGAATTAGATGTGAAGCTTTGAAAAAATGTATAACTTCACCACATTACAGAACGGGAATTGACCCCCAGGTAGACATTGATATATTGACAATGCATGTTAATAGTTCAACGATCAAAAAATCAAATTTTGAAATTTTAGGAGTTAGGTAATTCAATTCAAAATACAAGTGACTTCGACTCCAGCCATTAATTGAATTATGTTCACTTCACCTAAAGCAGATAATTTTATTGTTTAAATTTATTCATTTTTATCATTTTAATTTAATAAAGTAAAAGTATTATCTAAAAATATAATAAAGCCGTGTTTTTTGAGAGAATGACTAGCAACTCAACAAAATGTTTACACGCGAAACAATAACAAAACAAATTATTATAGAGAATTTTATTTGTGTTTTCCGTGTAAAACTTTTACTGAGTCACTCTTTCAAAAAACACGTCTTAAATAAAATTTCAAAAACATGAAATTATTTTTTTTAATTAGTTGAAATTCTTTGGCTAGAGTATTTTGAGCTAAACAAAAACAAAGGCAATAATTTATTCCTTGATTTAATATGAAATCATGAAATAAAAAATAACTAAAAATTGTTGAAACGGTTAAAAGAAAAAAACTCTTTTACATAGTTATACATACATACATAGGTATAACATTTTTAAATCATTAAAAAAAAAAAAATTGAATTGTGTATTAAAACACTGTAATTATTTACCAACCTAAAAATTAAATTTCAAAAAATTTCATTAACGCGTTTTTTGAAAAATCTAATTTTGAAAAAAAAAAAATAGATTTTTTTTAAATCAAAAATACATTTTTTTGAAAATTTTTATATGCAATATTAGGGTTGGGTACGATTTGCCGATTTCAAAATGTCGATTTAAAAAAAATCGACTGTCATAATGTCGACATTCAAAATGTCGATCGTAAAAAATACCGACTGATCAAAATGTCGACTCTTATAAAGTCGATTTTGAAATATCGACTGATAAAAGATCGACAGTCGCAAAGTGAATGCGCGCGCCGCATGCATGTGAACATCATTCACTTTGCCACTGTCAATAAACAATCCACTCTCGGATAAATGCGATTCAAATTGCCAAGAGCTCAAAACACCTCAGAAGCTTGGCATAGCCGGTTGAAAGTTCTTGTGGGAGCGTCACACGTTGGTCTACACAAATTGATTGCAAAGTTTGCAAAGGAGTACCTTGTTGTCAAACAGACTGTTGAAAAAGTTAAGAAAGGAGAGAGCCCAAAAAGTCGATTTTAAAACAGTAGAAACAACTTGCAAATATCTTAAATGATAAAAATAATTATAACAAAATCAATTTTTTTTATATTATTGCAGTCCATTTAACGATGCAATGAAAAGTTTTGTGTATGTGTATCTACACAATATGTATGTTTTTGTATAAAGACATTATGAATTTTTGTTTTTGGTTTCTATAATTATATCATTGAATTAATAAGAAAATTTAGTTTCCACATAAAAGAGATCATTCTGGTTTTATTTTACTGTATTTTGGATAGCAGTCGACATTTTTTACCGAGAAACTTACAATCGACATTAAGATAGTCTGCATTTTAAATGTCGGTCAAACTTCAGTCGACATTTTAACAGTCGAGGACCATTCGTACGCTTCCCGCAATATTATTTAAATTTTTTAGGAGCATCTACATACAAAAAAAAAATAAATCGGTTTATTTAATACTGAGAAAGTCGAAAATATAAAATGTGGTTTTAAGGGAAGCAGGTACTGTTAATAACAGGAGGCAAAAAAGAATTTTTTTTGATTTTTTGAAAAAAAAAAAAATGTAATACTCGGTGGTAGCCAACACAAGTGGTTGTTGTTCATTCAAAACCTTCAATGTTAAATATGACGGAGCGAAAGCTATGCAGCCTTACTGCAAGTGTTATGACGAGAATACACCTTTGAAATGTTTTTTATTTGAGTAGATTGCACTAACACAACTTTTTATCAAAATTCTATGAGCTTACCGGGGTTTCAACATTTCTATAGAAGGTACCGTTATTTTTGAATTTAGAAACATGTTTTTTTTTCAAGTTTTTTAGAAAATAATAAAATAAAAACTTACATCAAGTTTTACAAAACATTACAGGGTTAGGAACGAATGATCGACAAAAAAAAGTCGACTGGTCAAAATGTCGACTGCGTTGAAAAAAGTCAAGCAAAATATCGCCTTGTCGATATTTTTTTCAACAAAATTGTGCGAAATGCCGACTTTTAATGAAAATAGCGACTTTCATAATCTCGACAAAAAATATCGACACATGTTCAGCCTAATACAATAGCATGAAGACGATGCGAAACCAGCCAGAGAGAGATTTTAACTGTCGACATTTTGATCAGATTATGGTTTATGGAATGATGTTTACAAGCGCGCGCGTGCAAAATGTCGCCTATCGGAATGTCGACTATTAAAATGTCGATTAACAAAATGTCAAATCAAAATCTCGATCAATAAAATGTCGATTATAGTCGTGATTTTGAAATTCGACATTTTGAAAATGGAATTTATTAAAAATCGGTCTAGTTTTTTTCGATATTTTGTTCAGCCGGTCGGCATTTTTTCTGTCGAGATTTTGAAAGTCGATCTCATGTAGTCGATGTTTTGAAAGTCGAAATATCGTACCCAATTCAAAATTACCAAGTCGTTTTCAAAATATTTTGAATGCTATAGGACTATATATAGACCAAATAAAAGGTCATGACTTTTTTTGGCATTGGCGGTTTGACCAATTATACTCAAAAAATCAATATTTTCCTCAATTTATGTTGATTTTTTTTAAATAGCTTTACTTTCTTCATTGGTTGTAGGAAAAAAAGTGTGTAGTGTGTTTTTTTTTGTAGAGAATTTTGTGATCTACAAACTGTAACTAGACTACTTTTCGAACGCATTTACCGTTCAAAAGTTATTTGCGAAAAACTGATTTTTCGACGCTTGCCCAATGCCCATGCGTAAATAGATATTCTCAGGTCAGATCGTCGGGGACATTTTATAATTGCTTGGTTATGGTCAGTAAAAGTTCCTTAACCAAGGTGAATGCCCAAAAATGTATGGGCGAAAAACCCAGAGTCGATTAAGAAAAGCCATACATGGTTTGAAAGGACATTAATTGTAGATAACAATTACACATACACATTTATACACATTTTCTTTAAAAGTTATCCTGGATTTGACAATTTAAAAAAAAATAAAACAAAGTGTTTCTTCATGTAAAACAAAAGTAAAAATTGGCACATGTTCATATTGTGGTTGATTCATGTTATTAAATAAGTTCACCACAAGTCACTAAAATCAGCAGCCACAAGATAATTCTGTCTTCATTCATAAAATGGCGGTTATACCGTTACTCAACAGTTTCGAAAAAAAAAGTAGTTGCCTACCTAAGCATACAGAAGAATAGTTTGAGGAAATAGTATGTGCGTAAGAATTAAGAACAACTTATAAATCATTCACATACCTACTGTTATACTAATGAATAATTCAGACCTGTCATTTCCTTACTATGTAACTTTAAAACTCCGTAATGAAAACGAAAACGGAAAATCTTAAAATTTTTTAACGGCAGTGCCAGTGGTAAAATTCGGAAATGTTTTGTTTTTTATAATTTATTCCGGAATTTGTTAATTGGTTTCTTGGATAAGAGTACTTTCAATATATTGACGAGACTAGTAATGTACCAATTATTTACAGTTAAAACATTTTCGCATTAAGAGAATGCATCATTGAATGCACATTTATTTCAACCAATACCTTCCTATACGGTTGCTACCTCAAATTAAAAAAAAAAATATTTAGCGTCATCCACGCTTGCAACAATTTGTTTTTCGAAACCTTATATGCCTTATGAAAATAATTTTTTCCAAAAATAGTTTTCGAACCCTTGTCTTATTAGAAACTTTGTTTTACGAAACTCTTGCGGATTACCAAGTGCCGAGTCGATAAACGCAACTCCAGAAAGTGACCTAATTCAAAAATTGCAATTTGTGGGAAATGAGCAATAAAGTTTTCAAAAAAGGAAGTTTTGAGTAAGTTTGAATGTATCTCTTACCTATTTCATTGGAAATTATTAATTCTTTGCGGAATAATTTATTAATCGCTTATGCACAAATCCATAACATAAAATTCAATTTAAATAATTTTTAAATATATATTTTGAGATTAAATGCAAAACAGTTTCAAATTAAGTCACTCTATTACAAAAATATTTCCGTATTTCTGGAACTTTTTACGAGTTCAGCCTGTTTAAGACGCAAGATGCCACAACTCCTAAGACTAAAAACGGTCAGTAAAATCTTATAAATAATTTGTAAACAACACACTTATATAATAAAAGAGTCAGCTTAGCACAAAAAATGAAATGTACTTACCTTCACAATATTTGCAATTAACTACCACAATTCGAAATCCGTCGATTTAGCACACATCCACTCGCGAGCACCTCTGACGCACTACCGATTTGGTCTCTTTCACACAAAATGCATAGGTGAATAGCTTGATCAACTAAAGTGACCGATGTAAAGACTGTGTCTTTCTTACTCATCATTCGGTATCTTTTTCAACAGGGTTTTAGATATCCCTTTTTAAGGTTAGTTTATTGCGAAATCAGAATTTACAGGAATTTTGAGTTAGGTCACTTTCATTCTGGGGGTGCAATATGTAGGTATGCTTTTTAATCAATACCTGTTCTTTTCTGTACTGCCCTCACCAATGTTGCATTTATATGAAAAAACACCTTGATATTAAAAATAAATAAATTGTCATAGCTAGTCCCGGGGATAACTTTTGAATAAAATAATTTCATATTTGATATCTACAGTCAATGACCTTTCAAACCATATATAACTTTTTCTTATCGTTCCTGGTTTTTTTTTGGGCACTCTGCTTTAAGCGTTATGCGAGTTTTGTATAAGTTTTAAGCTTTATAGGTATATGTCTTTTTTGACTTGGGTAAATAATAACCATTTAAAAAAAATGACAATAATTTGATTTTTTTTAACAATACGGACCCGTTTTTGAGAAAATAATATTTTCGTTTTTGACTGAAAAAAGGGGTAGGTATTCCAATTACCTTCCGTTATTTTTGGTCGTAAGAAACAAAATTGAAGAATGTGGGCATATTACTCAAAAAACATTAGGTACCAAGTTAGAAGAAAATCCATCGAGCCGTTTAGTCTGTAGGTTGGATGAATTGACTGACCCACTTTTTTTCGCGTTCTCTATCATCGTAATATTAAGGAAAACTAATAGGTATTTTGAGTTCAATTTTTTTACGAGTTCATAACTTACCACAAAGTTCCTACATATCGAAAGTTAAAATGTAAATAGGTCAACATTTCTTAAACAATAGGTATGTAATCTTCAGTCTTCTTTTGACAAAAAAAAAAAAATAAATATTTAATAACAACCTATTCTAACGAGAAAGATAAGTATCAATTCTGAATTTAACTATTCTGGCTTTCAATCTGAAATCCTTTTGGAAGTTTAATTTTTTATCAGAGCACCATGAATCATCTAAAACTTTTATACCTAATTTAATTCTTCCGAGATTTTTCGTACATTATGTACCTACCTACCAACCTACCCTTTCAAATAAAACTGCTTTGAGATAAATTAATAATTCCTTCGTTGGAAGGTGGTAGGTATACTTGACTGCCTACCCATCGACTAAAAAATTAAATTTCCTCATTCATATTTCTTTTTTCATTATGATTTCCATACTCAGGCCTTTCAAGATTTACGTTAATTATTAACGGGTTTTGATTCTGGCAGCCTCATTGATTTTCCCTCAAACTGTTAAGATTTATTTTATTTTTGGACTGCGCGACCTTAGCCAAAGGTTAAATAAAAGACATTTATTTGCTTGTGAAAAAAATATAGGAAGAGATTTATCTACAGGTGCCGCTCACACACATAATCTGTCAGTTCTTCAAAAACACATTTGTCGTATAAACTTTGTACTTTTTTTCGTAGAAAAAAAAAATCTGAAAATCCCCTTTATCCAAATACAAACAAAATGAAAAATAACAACAAAATAAAACTTACCAGCCGGGAAAAAGTTATTCAAGAACGTTGACATTTTGTTCGGAGTCGCTTCGTATCCACACCACACACTCGAAATTCACAAATAAAATAATTAAAATAACAAAAACAGGAAAACTAAACCGTTTTTTTTTTTCTTCTTTTCTTTTTTGTTTTGTTTTCTTTGTTTGTGATGCTTTATTTTGTTTTCCTTTTTTTTTTAATTTTCTCTTGCTATTTTTTTAATTATAGGTATTTCTTTATTTTCATTTGTTTACTTTTTTAGAGCAGCAGAACACATTTATTAAATTAAAATGGGAACACTTTTGTGTGTTTTAAAGGACTGGATATGGTGCATAAGAAAAGGATGTGCATAATTTTTAATGCTTTTTTTGTATTTATTTTCTTGCACTTTTTTTCTTTTCATGTTGGAATAAAAAACATCAAGCACTGTTTTTTTACTTTTTATTTAAAGTTAGATCACTTATTAGATGTATTTTTTCCGCCATTATTTATGTTGAGTTTTCAAGAACTACTTTTCATTCAAGCAAATAATTGCAATGACAGAAAAAAAACACACACACTTTCATGAAATTCAATCCAAACAGTTTAGAATAATCCTTCACCAAAAATTTAAAAAAAATCAGGAAACTGTATGCTAAACGAGAGAAATTAGAAAAAAAAAAAACAATCATTATTAGGTTTATTCTGATAGTTTAGAATTATTATTACAGTTTATTATTATTACAGGTAAATTTAAGTATAATTATCATGAAACAAAAAAACTAATAGCTAACAATATCGAGAGATGGATGGTAAGTATAACATTTTTGGATTCTCCTCTTTGGTGATGGTAATAGGAAGGTAATGCAACAAAAACGAACAGAGAACAACTATTGAATAGTAGAAAATGATAAAGAGCACAGGGTAACAGTACCTAAATTATTTTTGTGCATGGACCCATAGAAGGACAGTAAAACAAAATTATAAATTCACCACACGAAAATAAAGGGAATAAAGTTTACCTACATACTAAATAGAAATGAAAAACATGAAATACAAGAAGGTGGTGCAAGCAGCAGGCAGACAAAAATGAAAGGCAAATTCAGAAGCAGAGCAACATTTTCCCTGTTTTCATCCTGATTTTCATGAGGTACACAAAAGCCAGCCCATACACAAACACATACCTACATTCATATAAAAGGAAATCCTCCCAGCAGGGATTCTCCCCCATTCTTTTATTACCGGTTTGAAGTGGTGGGAATGTTGCCAATTATATTTACTTTTATAACTAGTTGACAAATTGTTCAAAAGCAAGGAAATCTCGTAGATGGATTAATTCAAAAATTGCCAGACAAAGTTTAGCGAGTAGCCTGTAGTGTAATGGTTAGTGCGTTATGCTAGGTTTCCACTTGTCATTGAAAAGACGCAAATTGACACACTTTCCAGGACAGGGTGGCTTTTACCAACACAAAGAGCAAAGAAAGTAGTAGTAGCGAGCAAGTATAACTCACCCTGTCTTGAAAAGTTTGTTAATTTGCGTCTTTTCAATGACAAGTGGAAACCTAGCATTAGACTGTCACGCTGGAGGCCTGGGTTCAATTCTCAGCCTCGTCCATCAAAATGTTAAAAAAGTTTTTTTTTTCAGGGCTCCTGCCTCTTGCGAGGAATTGACAAATCCTCCAGATAACTTGTCATGAATTAATACTTCTCGTCTAGCCGTTCGGATTCGGCATTAAAATTGTAGGTCCCCTCCGTTCCTGCCGACACGCGCACAAAGGAATGGTTGCGAGCTGTAAGTCACTGGGCCCTGGTTCTTCACGAGCTGTTTCGCTACCCATTTTTTTTTGTTTGTACTTTAATGTTTAGCGACGGAACCGCGTAAGAACTTAAAACTACCTACGTGCGTAATTTTAAAACGTCTGAAGTTGGTACCAATCAATTTGTATACATAAAACTTCAAAAAGTATAATCCACTAGAGTTAACTCAGTTAAATCTAATATCCTCATTAATGCGTTCGAGAATCAAATAGATATTTTACTCAAATCCAAAATAAATTTAGATTTGTTTGTGTTATAGGTAGTTGCGTTAGCTGATATTAAGGGATAACAATACAAAAAAAAAATTCAGATTGCTTTGGTGCCGTAACGGCCAATATTTTTATAGAATTTGTTTTATTAACTTTTCCACTGGTAAAAAAATCAATTATTTTTTGATTTAAAACTGTCAAAGCCAATTTTTACAAATTCGAATCGTTTGAAATTTTACACACAAACAATAAAGACAAAAACAAAATTGCGAGCATTTGAACAAACTCCTTTTTTTGTCGGTAATCTATCAGCATCGGAAAAAGATGAATTTTACTGAATTGTGCGTAATAAGCTTAAACTCGTGGTTTTCGTGACATACTTGAAAATTTAACTAAACATATTACTACTAAGCAACTCCTTAAAACCTTTTGATTAAAGTTATTAATTTGCGTTGTACCTTACCTATTTGCATATCATTTTCTTGGTAGGTACCCACCTATTTTTTTATTTTAAATACGCATTTATATTTTTAAAGACGCATTTATTTTAACAGACATATGGCAACACTGTAACTGAGGTATTATTTTTGTTTTCCTAGCAATTTGAATGAGGAATAGGAAGACAAACAACGACGACATGGCTTCCTTCTTTTCAAAACCAACATTTTCAAACTTTATAGCTCTCCCATTTTGTGGATAGTTCACCGGCACTGAATTGAAAAAACAAACTGAACACAACTTGATTCCATTTAAAAACCGGCATTTTTTAATATAAAAACAACAACTTAATCATGATAACATTACCACATATATTGTTATTGCGCATCGAAAACCATCCTATTGTGCTTAAAACAAAAATATTAGCCTTATTAAAGGTATGTATTGAGGTGGGTTTTCAATAGGAATACAAAAAAATACTTCAAAATGGCAGGGAATCCCGACGAAGAAAATCTAACTGTTAAGATGAAAAATCAACGAATTTGGAAAAGAAAGAGCAGAATAAGGGAGCCGTACTGTTTTCAGAGAGCAATATAACAAGTTTAACTGGATTTTCCAACATTTTCCTTATATTTTTTACAGTTTTTTCTTAATTTTTTTTTTTTGTGTATTGCTAACTTACACCGTTTATCCGAAAACACGACTGTAATCAACGAAGACGAACAGATAGACTGATAAAATAGATAGCAAGCGAAGCAAAGGCAATAATGGTGGATTGATGGTAAAGAAGATTGAAGAAAACAAACCAACTCGAACTTATGAAGACGAAGCTGCTGCTGCTGATGAAGTTGGTGCTGCTTCGTGGACATGGAAGAAAACAGAGAACGACAATGAAAACATTGGATTTATGCTTCTGCGTTGTTTCATATTCTCGTTTTCTTTTAGAAATATATACGGAACATCACTTCACTGATAACTGTGGATTTACCAACTTCTTTTCATTTTTGTGTACAAAATTGCATAGGATTTCAAAAAGCATTTTTTTTTGTTTGCAACTATCCACTACCAACCACCAAAGAGAAAGTTATGAAGGAAAATCTAGACGATTTAAACAAGGATATAATTTCTACGAGTTTCCACTTAATTTGGTTGTTATTTAATAATACACAAAGATTATAATTGTTTAAAATCAAATTACAATAAAATAGTAATAAGAAATTTACTTGTGTTTGGTGTTTTGGCCATAAAATAATCCGAACTAAAATTTACTTGGAAACAGCTGGAACCGCCATCTTACAAAATCCGCTATGCAACTGTTGTTATCTCGCTTGGTTGTTTACATTTTTCTGTAGTAATCGATAAGCTTCGTTAAATCTCTCATGTGATGCGTGCGATATCTAGGTGGGAGATGGCATAGATGAAATATAACGAAAGTGCTGCCAGGTGTATCATTAATCTATTTCTTAACTTCACTAACAGAGGGTTTGTATAGTTAACATTTTTAGGTACAGCTCACACTAGGCGATACATCATACAGCCTGCGATATAAGGGCACTTCTTAACCGATTCGAAAAATTCGCTGACGACAGTATTGTTGTTAGTCCCGATCTACATTGCCCGATTATTCCACAAAGATTTTTCCAGAAATCGTGTGAAATGTACACACAGAACGATTTTCTCAATGAGATTTTTTCCTTCTCTTTTTTATTTTTTTTTATAGCTGTGCTCTTCATTTTTTATTGATATTCACTCATACCATCAAACGAACGGTACACTGACACAAAACACACACAAAAAACTGGAAAGAAGGTGGAAGATAACATAAACAGACTGTAAAATCGTTCGAGTTTTGTGGTACAAACGATTTGATCCCTATCCCTCACTTTTCACTCCCTTCACATACGAACAAAAGATCGGCACTGGAAAAATCGTTAAATGCAGACCGGGACTTATTCAGCATTGTGTATCTATCATTGTTTTATGGTTGTGAAGGTTTCGCTCCTATTTCACGTTGTTTTGGAAGATCCATAGTCGGGGAACTACTTAAAGGCAAGACCGCACTCAACTTCAGTTGAACTACACTTCACGTCGCATGTTTTTGTAACCACGTGTAGGAACACAGCCGATTTGTGTCATCAGCTGTGTTCACACAGCGGATTAAAGGCTCTTCCAAACCAATGCGAAACATTCGTTGCGGCGAAAAAACATTCGTCAGTCAAAATTATTTCATATGTTTCTCCGCCGAGTTGGTGTGGGCACTCTCATATATCACCATGTAAATAAATTTTGACATGCGAATGTTTTTTCGCCGCAACGAATGTTCCGCATTGGTTTGGGAGAGCCTTAAAACAACACAAAGTCCCGGTCTACATTGAACGATTTTAGCAGTGCCGATCCTTTGTTCGTTGGTGGAGGGAATGAAATAAGTGAGAGGTAGGGAGCAAATCGTTTGTACCACAAAACTCGAATGATTTTTCCAGTCTGTTTATGTTCTCTTTCACCTTCTTTCCAGTTTTTTGTGTGTGTTCGGAATCAGTGTGCCGTTTGTTTGATGGTGTGTTTGAATATCAATGAAAAATGAAGAGCAGAGCAATACAAAAATGAAGAAGACAAGGAAAAAATCTCATTGAAAAATCGTTTTGTGTGTACATTTCACACGGTTTCTGGAAAAATCTTCTTTGAAAAATTGGGCAATGTAGATCGAGACAAAGCTATGCGAGATCGATCTGGATAGGTATTTGAATCCACTGATGCTAGATTTTAACGTTCGTCAGCGGATGTTTCACATAGGTTTGGGAAAGCCCTAACTTCTTAAAAAAAATAGCAAAAGGGAAAGCTAAATTAAATTCAACTCGTTTAAGTGAATACATTGGAGGCCCAGCTATCAAACTGTTAACATCTGTTAGCCCCGTCTACTATGTTCAGGCAGTAAGCTGCCTCCACTTGCCATGAACGATGGCATGAGCATGAAATCAATGCAGACAAGAAAGTCAATATGTCATGCGAAATGAAAATAATCTTTACTGTCATAATTCGTAGTACCAAAGTATCAAAAAGTTAAAGGCTTAACTACATAGGCCTACTTTTGTACAAAAGTGAGAAATAAATATCTATTCTGAAGACACCTGCTTGCAAAAAAACAATGAAGAATTGTGCATGGTGGTTTGATTTATATGTCAGAACAATTTTCGTATGTTTTTTTGCAAGCATATTTCTCACTTTTGTACTTTTGCACAAAAGTAGGTCTATGTATCTGAGGCTTAAGTCATCAGCCAACCAATAGAAATGAGTTATCTCTTTTTTAATTTCAGCTTCACCAAAAATATCACTTAATTGTCAGAAATAACCATTTTTTTATCGATAGTTTGAGTGATAACGTCAAAGTATTTGAGCCATAGAATTAAAAGATTTTTATACAAACAAAATTTTTATACAAACGATGGTCGTTTAACAAATTAATTTGTTTTTCCTGATTAAGCTTAGACCGCACTAGGCGGAACTGCGATTCATAATAATTTGTATGAAATTTTATGAAGTTCAGTTGCCGCTTAGTGTGATATAGCTAATACAATTTCATACAAATAATGCTTTGCCGCCTCGTGAAGTGTAGTTCCGCTGCAGTTGTGTGCGGTCTAACCTTTAGTGACCAACAATTGAGTTTTTTGTTTTAATTTTACTCTTTTTTGTGTCATAACTGAACGGGACAATTTTTTATATGCGGTTTCTTTTTATTTAAATATATTTAGTTTTTAAATGTCACAAAGCAGAAAGGTTAGTGATGGCGTGCATTTCCTTTTTTGCTTCGATGACTTTGCTAAGTTCAGATGTCGATTCTTTATAGACAATTCTTTCTGGACTTGCAAAAAACAGGGCTAATTTAAATGTCTCTGTGACAATTTATAGCTTGGGCTTAAGTCAGTTGCACCCGGGAAGTGATATTTCTATTCGAAAGCAAAAGTTGACGACACTGACTGAGAAATAGCAACAATCCGCAACTATGGTCGTATCGCCACGTCCGTCGTATGATTTCCTTGAGTTCGATTGTTTTTAAAGGACCACTTCCAGTGCCCCTTCGACAGTAATAAACAGGGCCCGTATTTCTATGCAAATGCATATTTTTTTGGAAGCCTTAGAAGCAAAAGAATCAGACAGTTTTTCGAATTAAGTAATTTGCTTTAAAATGGCATTCAATCGTTAGTGCATCTTTTTGCATATTTTGATATAAATGCATAACAATAAATGCATATTTTTCTTGCGTATTTCAAGAAAATAAACTTTGGCTTTCATAAGTTCAAACTTTGGGTTTCTCTGTGATACTATAGTAAAATTAGAGGGTTGGAACTCGCTTAAAAAACAAATAAATTTAATGGACGAAGCAGTTTCAAAAATGCATGTAGTAGAGTCTCCAATGGGTCAGTCTATTTGTAAAAAAATAGAAAATGTTCTTAAAAAAACGAAGGTTATATGAAAATGAAAAATATCTGTACATCCTCAAATGGGAATGAAGAACAGTGCTTCGATATTCAATATATGAGATAGTTTCATTAAAAAATGCACCACTAAGTCTGTTAACGTGGAGAGGTTATTTTCCATGTACAAAAGTTTTTGAAAACTTCAGAAAAAATTTCATGATTCATGCTATCAAAATCTTCTTACGAAAATAATGAACATATTAATTAAAATACTATTTATTTTTTGTTAAACCTACTTGAATTTTATGTTTTATGTTAATTTTATTTACTTTTTGCTGTAAAAACTTTCTATGAATTAAATACTGTATTTTGTGTCTTTTTTATTTAAATGGTTTTTCATTTACTTTTTGAATATTTCTGCAGCATATTTAGGATTTTTTATGGCATATTTTGTATTTTGTATTTTGTATAGAATATTTAGTAATTTTAAGTGCATATTTTCGGCGCACATTTTGTGTTTTAGACCGCACATAACTGCAGCGGAACTAAATTTCAAGACACGGTAAAACATTATGAAATAATATGAGCTATCGCGCCATATCGTGTCAACTGAACTTCATAAAATTTCATACAAATTGTTGTGAATCGCAGTTACGCTGCAGTGCAGTTCAGCCTAGTGCGGTCTTACCTTAAATCTGAAACTTGCCTTTATGATTTGATTAGGTACAATTAGGGAGAGGATTGCTTGGAAAACAATACCGTTGTTTAAGTGAAACAAAATCTACCCGCACTCTTTGAAGTTAAACCGCACTCGACCCAACTATACCTTACAGGAGTATTCGTATGAAATGTTATGTAGTTCAGTTGCCGCATAATGTTATATAGCTCATACAATATCATACAAATTATATTTTGCTACGCCACAGTTGAAGTGTAGTTCCGCTGAAGTCGATTGCTGTTTTACCTTTAAGTGGCTTCCACATTCACTGCGAAACTTTGAATGCGAATAAATCTTAATTTTGTTTTAACTTTTCGAAGAGTTGAATAAATGATTTTATTTACAAAATTTAAAAAGAAACCACTACGAAAAAATTGTTTAAATAACACAAAATTACATTTTAATATTTTCTATGCGACCAACAACTAAGCTTCTGCGAACTGTCAATAGAGCTGCTAACGAAACTTTCAAAATTCTCAAAAGTGACAGCTAGCACCTTGTGTCTATTTTCAATTGATAGGAATATTCTGGACTTTCACCACAATGTGATGAATAAACGCTTAAGAATAAACGAGAGAGCGGTACATATTGCTATTTGGTAGAGCTCTATTTCCCTATTGTAATTTTAAATTTGCAATCCGCACAGTAATAGGACGCGTTCCACAAACTTGCAAGTAAATAATTCCCTCGAATCCGCAGTTCACAATTCGTGTCTCATGTGGAAGGCACTTCACTTCGGCGCTTATTTAATCATTTATTTATCCAATACAAACCAGAGGCTATTTGCATTAAAATGCAAAGAGCGGAACACACAGAATCACAGTCAGCAGGAAATCATACACATGACATATCGCATGAATTTCACTTAGTCCCGGTCTACATTGAACGATTTTTCCAGTGCCGATCTTTTGTTCGTGGGTGAAGGGAGTGAAAAGTGAGGGGTAGGGACCAAATCGTTTGTACCAAAAAACTCGAAAGATTTTTCCAGTCTGTTTATGTTCTCTCTGTTCTCCTTTCTAGGTTTTTGTGTGTGTTCGGTGTCAGTGTGTCTTTCGTTTGATGGTGTGAGTGAATATCAATGAAAAATGAAGAGCACAAAAATAAAACAAGGAAGAAGAAAAGAAAAAAATCTTATGGAAAAAATCGTTCTGTGTGTACATTTCACACGATTTCTGGAAAAATCTTCGTGGAAAAATCGGGCAATGTAGATCGGGACTTAGCAAAACACTATTGCAAATTTGGTGAAATATCTGCGTAGATTTTTCAATTTCCATAAAATTCAAAGAAATTGCTAAACGCAAAGTCGATGCACATTATTTTCTTTTAAACATGGCCCTGAGCTTGTTTTCTTAAACTGATTTTCTTTGCCAGCAATGTTCGTTAGGAATCAATATAAACCAATCGAAAACCAAAAAAAAAACTATTTTCTTTTTTATTTTATTATTCAGAATTAACTTGAAGATTTTATAATAAACAAAATAAAATTTAATTTTTCTACTAAACATTATTTGAAAAGCATTTTAAGGTTTTAATTGCATCATGCTGATTATAACCGTTTCGTTTGTATTAGTAAACTTAATAAAGTTTTTATTTTTTCTTTTATACCAAAGCCAATTTATTAATTAAATGTATATAGTTTTTAAATAACTACTTTTTTTGAGCTTATTCACTATTTTGTTTTAAAACTACAACTGCCATAAATATTTCTCCCATAAATTCTTTAGCTCTTAAAACATATACATATATACTTATATATTGATTTACAGTGTTTATATAATTTTTGGTATTTTATTTTAACGATTTTCTCACTCATAGATTTCTAATTTACTATCAATGAAAACATTTCTTTTTTTTTAATTTAATTCTTTTTTTTTATACGAATATTAAATATTTTTAATTAAATATACTGTATATGTTAATAATACATACTATGAGCAACAAAATATTTAAACTAAAACAAAATTGTGTTTGCTTAATAAAATTCAATAAATTCGTCGGTTAATGTCGGTTTTTGTGATTCAAGCAATATACTGTATTATTAAGTTGTATATGTGCAACAACAACAAAAACTAGTATTTAAAGCTATAAGAAAAAGTTATATGGTAATAATTATTTTCGAATGAAAAATGCTAGTTATAAATGAATTTTTATTTATGTTTTTTTTTGGTTTATTGTATTTTATGTTTGTGAAAGGAACTTTTATTCCATCTGAGTGCCAAAATTTTGTGTTTGAAATTCAAAACAGTCAATATGGCTATCGTCCACTCGGCTCAGTCTTTGTATGATTCAAACAAGAAACGAGAGATTAAATGAAAAACCAAAACGTGAGACGAATAAAAAATCAACTTTATTTTACATATAAATGGTTTTTTCTCATAATTGTTTTTTTTTTTATTTATATATAATTTTTTATTTTTATATTCTTTTTTTTTAAATTTTAGTAACAATTCAAAATATAGTTTTCTTAGATGTTTACATTTTTATATTTCTTTTCATTTTCATTTTTTGTAACAATTTGAGTGCTTCGATTTATACTGAAGGTATTTTATTGATAATTAACAATTTTGTCTAATCTTTTTTTTTCTAATGAAACTAAATAAGTTTAAACAAAATTTGTTGAATACATTATGTACATATATCAATTCAAAATCAATCTATTCTAATTATTAAAATATTATTAAAATCAGGATAACACATGCTTCTTAAATCGCGCAATTTAACGTCAAAATATTAGATCAAATTTAATTCTGAAAAAAATATGCTGCTAAGAAATTTGAAAATAAAAACTTTACATTAAAATATTATCATGAAACTTGAGACCTTTGGAAGTTTTATACAAGCAAGCATCCGAAGATATAACTTCTTATGACAACACCGAAAAATGTAAAGGTTTCTATACCACTACATACATATAATGTAGTACATTTATAAGACACAATCTAGACCGAAATGAACGCGCATATATTTTCAGACATATCGGTCGGAGGTTGTGTTTGAAAGTATTGTCTTAAGAAATTTAGGTTCAGCCAGAAGTCGGTAGTTTCAAGATTATGTAAAGTAGTTGTTGGATGTAATAATATTGGATCGTTGTGTAGTACATTTAGTGTTGAGTGAATTTATAATTTAAATTAAATTGTTGAAATACTGTATATATTTGTATTGAAGTGACTTTATTTTATTATTTCAAAAATATTTTAATCACCTTAACATTTGATTTTTAACGGAATGCTAACTAGTTGCATCGCTTTTTGACTGTTGATTTTTCTTCGTTTAAACATAAATTATGCATTGATTTATTCAATTTGTCTGTAATCTACACACAGAAACTTTTTCATTTGCAAGTTCAAAATTAGCTTATTCAAGATGGCTTGTTTCGTTTTCGAAATTTTAAGTTCTTTAAAATGACTTATCAAATTATAAAGGCTTCCAAAAAAGAAGTCACAATTAATGGCTTTTACCCACACAACAACGCTTTGACTTTTTTCACGTATCATTTTAAAATCATGTCTAAAAGCTCACATGCTGGCCTTTTCCTCTAGGGAGTTTAGATGGAAAAACATGGTGTACAACATGAGTTGATGGAAAAAATAGCCGTCAACGCAACTTTGTGTTAACATGTGCAACATCCCTTTGTTTCGAATTTTTGAAGCAGACCTACGGTAGGGATTTTATAAATTTTCGATTTTATATTTCATGCTCAGAAGACGAGAATTTTTATCAAATCAAAAATAAAACCAAGTATGACAAACATTTTTATTTGAGAAGCCGACAATTTTTTCTGGTTTAAATGATCAAACATCGATTAAATTCAGCCATTTTGTACAACATGTTGCTCCATCTTAACACAAATGCGGGGTGTCAAGCGGTTGTTTTTTCGGGTTTAAATGATCAAACATCGATTAATTTGAGCCATGTTGTACAACATGTTGTTCCATCTTAACACAAGTGCGGGGTGTCAAGCGGTTTTTTTTTTGGGTTTAGATGATCAAACATCGATTAATCTGACCCATGTTGTACAACATGTTGTTCCATCTTAACACCCCTTCTAGATTTGACTGTATGTCTATAATGCCGCATTTACACGACTATCAAGTTTCCCATTATTTCTTCCATTTCCTTGCAACAGAGAATGAGCCTGCTTACTCTTGTCGTTACTGTCAGAGCAGTCATAAAATCATAGATTTGAATGATTTTATCCATTATTTTGACAGTTCAATAATTACAATCTGTAACTCGTGTGGATACGGTTTCATAGGTACATAATCAAAAAATCACAGAAGCAAATTAATTATTGATTTCCTGCGTCTTAACTACATAGCTGTTTATTAATAACTTAAAACTTAAAAACACTTCTTTCAAAGTTTATTGATTTATTTTTCATGCATTTTCATTTAAATGTTGCAAGCAATGATACAAACAAAAATTATTTTTAAAGCATTTTTATAATTTTAATTGTGCAAAATTTAATGTGCCTTTTGGTATAAGTTCTTACACACCTTCCGCTGCTTAACTTTGTACTCTTTTTAATAAAATACCTTAGTTGTAGTCATGAAATTGTATTTATCCTACTAAGGACTTAGGATAAATTTTGTTGTTGGAGTTAATGACTTATACTAAGAAAATATTTTATTATGACACTTCGTCAATATCGGAAAGTATGAAATTGATAAAAGTTAAATTCATGCAATTGCAGATGTGTGTTTTGTAAAGGTGTAGGTATTTGAGCATGCCGCATATGTATGCATTTGTTAGTATATTAAGACTTTCAAAAAATGTTGGCCAAATTTTGTGGCTTTATAGCGCCTCCAGGACATTCTTCTTAGATTATGGGTTTCTTTTCCCTTGGAATTCAAATGTTTTGTCTTTCAATTCAAATTAAAAAAAAAATAAACCCATGACTTTGCTTTTTTGCTCTATTATTATTTAAACAGCTAAGACCTGGTATGGAGGTTTTAATTTATGAAAAACAATTTAAACAGACAATTTAAAAAAATATCTGCCAACATCCTGCAACTGTGGGCATTACAGAGTTGCAGCTTGAAAATTGAGTAAAGTGATTTGTAATAGCGATAATAAAATAGGTGATGCTAAATATTGAATTTCACTATGCCGAATTTACACAAAAAAAAAAACTGTTATAAAATATGTCATTAAAATGACAAAATATATAATAACAAAATGAATTAATAAAATGCATTTACACGAAGACAGTCATTATAATGGCAAGTATGAACTGTTATGTATTGTAATTATTGAAAATAGTGACAGCCCGTTGTTTGCACGATGCCATTATTATGATCAAATTAAACGTCACTTTCACTTTGTCAATATTTTAATGGCAAAAAATAATGACAGATTTTGAACCATTTATACGATTTGGTCATTAATGGGCAGACAATTTATGGACGAAATAATGGAAACTTGTCACTCGTGTAAATACGCCATTATTTATTTATTTTATTTTGGCTATTACCACCACAGAAACATATACCTATTTGCCTACGATTAGTTTCATTTTAGTTCATTTCACTTTCGCGTTCATGGAATATTGGGCCATACCAATTATCAAATTTAGTAACGACTTAAATATTTAAGGAAAATAGACCAAAATTGTATGGACTATAAAAAATGAACCATACATGTTATGTTTCATATTTTAGAGTCCATGCCATGTAATATTCATAATTTAGAGTCCACCTAAATATTTAAGTCATACCATGGTTGGTTAATTATTTAGCTTATACAATTATGGTCCATTTTACTTAAATATTTAAGTCGTTACTAAATTTGATTATTGGTAGGGTCCATTGAGTTTAATCGTGTAAACAAACGTGTTGTTTTCACGAATCTACACCGTTGCAATGGTATAATAACATGCAGGCAAACAATTTTTAGACCGCTTTCAAACAAGGAAACTGACTTGCCAGAAACTAGCTAGTTTGTTGACGAGAACGGTGTAAGTGGAGATTTTTTTCCTTCCCCTTACACCCTTCTCGCCAACAAACTAAAAATTGCTGGCAACTCAGTTTCCTTGTGTGAAAGGGGACTTACGAAAAAAATTTTTCGATAGCAAGTGTTCAGGGAGTTTTCGAACTACGGCATAATTTTTGAAGCAATGCCCACAATGAAAATGGAGTTTCGAACGAATGCATCCAGTAAAATACGTAAATTTAATTTGGAATACTGTTGGTCTTTAGAGGATAGGGCTTTTTAGAAAAAAAGCTATATATCTCTGTCTCATAGCTTCTAAACGTCAAATCTAAATTTTGGGTTAATGACGTTTAAGTGGTTGGCGTTATTTGTTTTAGTGGTGCGTTCTTTTTGGTTACTATGGTCAAAAACAAGAGTTAAAAAAGTTACTTTTTATTTAAGAACGATCAAAGCTAATAAAATGGGAAGGGGTTGAAAAAAAAATTGAAAAAATAAGAAATAATAAACAAAAGACAAAATTTTGATTGCGTTAAATTTATTGATAAATAATTAAACCAAAAATGCATGGTTCTTACAAATTAAATCACTATCAACTTCATTTTTGCATGTAATCGAATCGTAATATAAAACATTTGTAATTTTTGTTTGTTTTTTTGTTAATTTTATATGAGCCACACATTTCGTTATTAAAAAATTGACCCAATCGGAAGAACAAAATTTTGATGAAAAGTGAATTATTCAGAAAACAATTCCAAATATCAAAGTCAATAATAATACAATTAAATTAATAATAAATTATTACAAAATTGTAAACAATTCCAAATCGGAAGACGAAAACCAAACCCAATCTAACCCCAAAATGAAAACTCAAAGTAACTTTTTCTTATTAAAAGAACGATGAACTAGTTAGAAACAAAAAGAAAGCACAAATGTCATTAACCCAAAATGTTGGCAGTCAGTTTGGAGTTTGACAATTTGGTAAAAATCCCCATTAGAACAAGATTAAAAATAGACATACAGTTATTGTATGAAGTAGAATCCCCCCATTAGAACAAGATTAAAAATAGACATACAGTTATTGTATGAAGAAGAATCAAAAAAAGACCGGTTTTATTTAGTTAGTAAAAATTTCACATTAAATCGAATGCTCGGTCATAGTAGCTGTGTTTTAATATCTTATTATCGGGATCTGGATGCTTTCTATCTGGATCTATTTCAAGATCCAAGAATTAGTTTTAATTCTCAGCACCAGGTGACCATTTTGATTCGTAAATGTTGTCATCACTGACAAAAAAAAAAACAAGATTCAGATCCAGATCCCGATAAAATATAATAATACTTTCACTTCAACTACTCTTCCATTTTTATTTTTTGTTAACATGTCAATTTGAAAACGTCAAAAAACTCAGGAATACCACAATCTTAATGCAAAATTTTTGTGGGATCTGGGTCGTTTTATTATCACAGGATGATCCATATGGATCTTGGTGGATAATAAAACGCGGCTAGTGTCACCAAAGATTTTCAACCTACCCATCAACAACAACAAAACATATTTCTGGTTGCTCTTGCCTCAGCAGCTAATATAATTTATATCCCTCGATAATGCCTTTTTCCATCAACCAATCTAAAAGCTTACATTGTAATAATAAAATATGTATATTTGTCATATCTCATTAATAATTTGCATTCGAAAAAATAATGGTAATTTAAAATAAAAAAAAACTTTTGCAGAAGCTCTAGTTTCTTGTTTTATAAATATGTCATGCCCAGCGAAATAAAAAGAAAATTTAAATATATTTTAAATAATTGTATTATATTTAAATCATTAAAAAAGAAATATTATAATAATTAAACAATAACATTCAAAGAGAAAATATAATAATTCAACTAAAATAATATGAGATCATATAATATAAATTTCATCTAAAAAAGTTAACAATATTTTTGATATATATTATAATAGTCTTTCATATAATTCAGACTACAACAAATTATTTTTTTTGTTTGTTTTGTTGTCAATTAATTTTAATTTTTCTATATCGCGAATACGTCCGGGTTTTTGCTTTTGTGAATAAAAATTTACAATATTGTGAAAGAGACTTTTTATATCACTTAAACTTAAATCCTAATCGTAAATATTGCACTTATTCAGTAAAAATAAAAAAATAATAAATTAGAAATAATGTCTTTTTCTTTAAGAAAAAAGGATTTCTTAAATTAGTTAATTTAATTTGTTAAATAAAAATAAAAAGTTTTCCATATAGTTTTACTTTTTTTATTATTTATAAATTTGAACATTAAATGCACTATACAATTTTTATTTTTCATTTATTTTATTTATTTGAATTTTCCTTTCTTATGAAGTTAGTAATAGTTTACATTTCTAAATTGCATTTCATTGAAATTGAACAAATAGTAGATTAATATTTTTTTGGTTTTCTTTAGTTTGTTTTTCATTTGTAAATATATATTAAGATTTTTTTTTAGTTAAATAGCTTTTGTTTTCGTAATTAAGTGCTTTTTTTAATTTTTTTAAATGTTATAGTTAAATGTTTTAGTTTTCTTTTTTTTATAATACTAAGTCTCAAAGCTTGTTTTATTTTCTGATTTGTTTTTCATTTAGTTTTATTTTTAAAGTTAAGTCTAAAGTTTTCCTTTTTTCTAATTTAAACAAAAAAGTTGATTATATATTTTTATATTAAGAAAATAAAAACTGATTTCATCGATTTATTAAGTTATTGTTATAACAATTACAATTTAAAGTTTTCTTTAACTATAGCGAAAATAATAAAACTTACAACTATTTATTAATATTTATTTATATAACTGACTTTTGGCATCGATTTCTTATAAAAACTGAAACAAAATTCTGTTCTTATCGATGGAGAACTGAAAAATTAATTAAAACAAAAAAAATTAAAGAATCGCAACTACTTCAACTCACCTTTGTATCAACTTAGCTTTTGAGTTACTTTTTTCGTAAAATTTTGTTGTATTAATAATTTATTTAATTTAGCCAATTTTGCTAATAATTTTTTTTTTAGTAACAAATTAGAATCCGAAGATTCTAAATCAGCCAATTAGGATTGTTTTCCAATATTTTTCAAATTTTGTTCAATATGTAGGACAATTCCGGAGGAAGGGCTTGTCAGTTAGGGTAATTAAAAGGGAAAATCTAGCGACTCTAGTCATCTGGGTCCAACCCGATTAGTTCAGCTTGCAAACGGCCCTTAGTCTTACAGCAGATTGTTAAACAAAATACTCTCAATGCGATACGGAATTGCGGCGACATACCGGTCATGATGATGATCTTCCAAAAAGAATTCAATACACCAATCCAGACGAGGCCGAAATTCAAGAGAGTATTTTGAACAACGTGACCGGTTACCACCTCGTATATGCGAACCGATATTAGCGGCAACCATGATATCCAGAATGCAAACACTAATGCGAATGACATCATATGACTAGGATTCGATAAATTTTCAGCTAAAGCGGTTGCGTATTCTTTATCGTGTATTGGCTCACCGGAACGTAATTTACGCATCATTACGAATATATAACCATAATTGTGTACAATTGATATAACACTAGGGCCTAAAATTAAAATCGAAAGTGTGACACTGTAGGCAGCCATATTGCCCCAATCGAGCATGCAAATGTGTGATTCGGGATGGAATATTGGTGTATTGTAGCCAAGTATTGGCGGACAACATAACAATGCTGCTGATATCCATGTGAACGCCATCCAGCATTGACATCTGTTTTATACATTTTAGAAACAAACAAACAAAATAACTGCATTAAAATATTATTATTATTTAATTATTATATTTATTGCAAGGAATATAGGTACTAAAATTAAAATTTTGGAAATCTTATTTTACAATAAAAATATTATTTTAGCAAGAAAATTAAATATAGGGGTCCCAATCAGCATTTGGATGCTAGGTACAGTATACAAATCAAGTACAAGAAATGTTAAGATAACTTGAACGCATCCCGGTTTTCCCCCATAAATTATGCTGAAATATTGGAGAGTCGAAATTTAAAGCCAATTATTTATGGATACACACAAAATACAAAACAAAAAATGCCGTAATTAAAAATGGCAATAAATGCTAAAACCTAAACCTGCATAAAATAAAAAATAGAAACATTTGTTTGCTAAACAATGATACTAAAATAAAACAATATTAAAAAATTTAGCAAATGAAAGGTTTTGCAGATGCTTTATGGATTTAATTTTCAATGAGACTGTGAAATTGCAAGGAGAGTTGCAAAATCTTTAACTGTTTTTGTTTGGTATTCGATCTTAGCGTTCGTGAATCTGAACGCATCTACTTTAGACCAAGCTATAGGAGCCTTAAAGGATGCACATATTTGCTACAAACTTTGTATAGGAATTTTATGCGTATCACAAGGTCCTAATAACCGTATAGAAGATTATTTCGAATTTTTGTTTTACTAAATATGTAATGGGCATACATCGATCGCAACTGCGATTTTGATTAAACTTTGTGCATTTTAAACTAACTCTACGAATTCACATTGAAAGTTCTTACGAAATAATTCACTAAACGGAAATAAGTGTTTGAGTATTCCCTTATACGAACCGGCACGCAGGTTTTTCTCCATACTAAAGCACCCAAGTATAAATTTATGGATGTTTGGAGAAGAGAAATATAAACCAAATGTTGATCTTTCGTTAGCGCATCACTCAAGAACGGCTGAACTGATTAAGCTCGATTTTCTTTTAAATATTCGTTATCCGATACAATAAGTGGCGCTGGAGTCAATTATTTAACAAATTGTTTATTTATAGGTCAAAATGGCTGATATGAGATATGAGAGAATGTCGCTCAATTTCTATTTCTTTCGTCCATAAAAAAAATTGAATTTCATTTGAAATAAATTATAGATTTCATCCGTTTTATTTTTAACAGCAACACAAAAAAAACGTTCAGACTTAAAATTTTCACTAGCAATAATGTTAAGGACAATTAATTGTGTGCGGAAAATAGTGGAGACTTGACTCTAGTAATCTACTACGATTTTTCATTTTCTCTATCGAACTGCGTACGGCTAAACAAAACGAGAAGAAAATACTTCGTTCCTGATTTCGTTGTGTCAATTTTTGTATGAACATTTTCGTTTCACTTCAACTACGTACTTAAATATAAATTATTATAGGCTCTTGGTCTTCAGCTAGCACATTTTCTATGTGGACGAGTTTAAATAATTTGCCCCCAAAAGAATAATAAAATTGACAGTAGCCGTGTTTTTTGAGAGAGTTTATGGCAACTTAGCAAAATTTTTACATGCAAACAAAAACTATTGTATTCAGTTTTGTTATTATTTTGCGTGTAAAATGTTTGCTGAGCAGCTATACACTCTCTCAAAAACACGACTAGTATCTTTTTACTGTGGCTTTTATAAGAGTCAGTACACGTCCACCAAAATTAGTGTCTTAGAAGGATATGACAGTCTAACTGAAGAGCTCACTGTCATAACTTCAATTCTGGATTTCATAGATTTATAAATGTATTAATTCTTCTCCTAATGTATCTCCTATATGTATCTACGCCGGATTTTTCTGCATAAAGCATAATTTATGCGGCAAAGAAAAAGCTTTTCAATATATTCCTGGTATCACGCAGAAATATTTTTTTCAAAAAACTTATAACTCGAAACATGTATCTCAAAAATTCAACGTAGGACAGAATTTTTGAGGTAATCTTCGATCAAACAGCTCTCTTCCACTAACTACTTACTGTTAGAAGTGGGATGGTGTCAAAATGGCACATAACTTTCACTGAGAAACAATAACAGCTCTTTATTTGCTCATTTTAAACTTTTCACTTCAGGTATTTTGTGGAGTTAATAAATAAAAGAATTTGTTTAAATAAAAATTTAAAATGTTTGCTATTCTACAAATAAACAATTATTACCATTCCTCGGCGGCTTTGATGTAAGAGATATATGTACATATATAGAAAGGGTGCAGGAAAGAAAAAGTAGTGTGCCCTCAAACAAATTTATATAGAAAACCAACCCCCCCACCAACTCACCTTGTTTTCGTTTGCACCGTCTCATATCGGAGAGGTTTTCTTACAGCTAAATATCTATCGACCGATATCCACATAAAAGTATAAACTGACACCGCCCAAAGGGTCACTTCTAGATAACCGGTGAATCGGCACAAAATGTCGCCATACATCCATTCGCCCAACAGTGCTGGATACACCGAGAACGGTACTACCATAAGACCGCATAGTAAATCCGCTACGGCTAACGATAGTAGATAATAATTGATGACCTCCGTAGGACCTGCAATAGACATAGCCAACAAAAAAAAATAAGATGCAGAGTGTATAGAAACACCTTAAACAAATAACGATCAAACATCATAAGCTTACCCTTAAAATTAGCATACGTGGCTATAATTAATAAATTTGAAAATACTATTGCTATGCCTAGGATGCATATTAATGCCGCTTGCGTTAAAGCCTCCAGTTTAGAGTTGTCCTGCAGGTAACTCATACCCTGCATCGTAACTCCTTGATGGTGTGGTTTGAAAAATTAGCACACAGTCAGATCGGTATGCTGATATGTGGCGGCAGGCTAACCTGACTGGCATGTCCTGTCCCAACACTCACCTCACATCCGGTCATGACGCTTTTGTTATTTATGTGGTTATACTCCGGCGTCCATCCTTAGTTGATAAGCACCATATTGAGTAAGGATATAGGGTTGTGCACATTCAGAGAGTTTTGTTAAATGTGCTGAATTGATGTTTTGCTTACAAATAAGTTGTATGTATGAAGTTACACCCTCACGTGAAGTATTTTATAGCAACGAAGGACACCGCTAAGTGCCACCGAATGCCAGTAGCAGGCGCCTGATGCAACTGGATTCGAGCCAAAATCACGAGCACGTAATAGAGCCTATATCGCGCGCCACCGTGAAGAAGTGGAGCACAAAGTGCAAGGTTGACACCAATAGTGTTTTGTAGGCTTTAAGGTCCTTTTCCTTGTTTTCGCTGAATTATCCTTGTAACAGGTTAAGGATATTGAATTTTTAAGTGAGTGAGTGTTTGTTTTTGTTGTGTGAGTGTGCGAATGTGGTTTTATCTGAGTGATTGATTGTTTTTCTTTACTTTTCTTTTTTATGTGTCTTTTAAAAGCTCGATTGATTTTTTTTTTTTTTGTTTTGTATTAATCAATTATTCAAAATACGTCTCAAAGAGTTTTTCACAACACGATTTGAGATTAAGAGAAGGGAAATCAGAGGAGAGCCTTTTTTGGTTTTATTTTTTTTTTTTTAATCTTAAGTTATTGAGTTTTTATTTAAAATTCCAAAGTTACTTCTTTTTATTAATTTAAAAATTCTAATGGAAGATATAAGATTATTCTAATATTTAAATATATTTTGTTTTGTTTAAATATATATATAAGTATGTTATATATTTTGTTTAATTATGTTTAATATTTAAGTATTTTTTTATATTTTATAATGTGCGTCTAAAGCAAACTTTTCTAAGGCCTCGATTATTAACAAATTTTTATTAAATTTTCCTGTGTTTGAATGCTTATGCTGATAGAGGGCGCGGGAAGTATTTTTGTTTGTAGTTCTACAAATAGTGTGCTGTAAGGATAGGATGTGAGTTTTTATTTATTTTTTTAATTGATTTTTATAAGGATTATTTTGTTATTTTTGTTTTAAGGTTGCACATCATTGCGTTGACGAGTATGTTGGTTTGATTGAATTGTCAGTAGCATCTGAAAATGATATGAAAAAAGTCCGTTATAAGCTTTTATTAAGAATTATTAAAGTGAAACAAATGAACAAAAATGAAAAAAAAAAAAAAACTAAAAGGACAAATGAAAATTATGGAAAAAACGTTTCAAACAATAAATATAAAATAAGAATTCACTTGCTTTTTAACCAAAATGTAGGATAGGTGAGCCTTTTAGTTAAGATGCTGGTTAGTTGATTTTTGCGCCATAGCTCATAAATGAAACAAGGTTTTTTATTTAAGTTTAGAACATGTTTTTACTACCTAATAGTCAAGAAAAATAAGATATTCACTTCGAAAAAATTTCGACGAAGCTGAATTTCTTTAGAGGGATTCAGCCTTACGCCATTAACACTTCCTAAAAAGAACCCTTAATTTGGAGTGGAGCAAAAAAGTTAGGGGTGGAAAGGGGAAACAATTGAGTTTTTTTTTACATATAACTCGAAAACTGTAGGTTCTTTCGAAAAAGTTGCAGGTGCACATTGTAACTCATGTAATTCTACACAAAAAAAATATAAATACTTTTTTTTTGTACAATTCATACAATTGATGTACATGGTTGAAAACATTGATGGGGAAATTTTTGTTTCGGTTAATTTTGGAAAAATATTTTCTTTTAAGAAATCAAGTTTTTAAAGTTGCACCGGAAATGATATGCCACCATGTTGGAAAAATTGATTCCTTTTATTTTGTTTAATAATTCCCTAGAAGTTTTTTTTTCACAGAATTAACTAACAACAACTTGTTTTAACTTAACCACCTTTTAAGTCAATTTGTTCTTATGGTACAGCAGTCCAAGCTAAATTTGTCATCTAAATGGGGGTTGGATGCACTTTTTCTATTTTTTTTGTTTTGAATTGAGCTTCAATGTGTATCTACACCTTTTTTCAAAAGAACCTACAGTTTTCGAATACCTAATTTATAAAAAAAAAGAATTTTATACCTCCCCCTCCCCTTAAATTGATTGCTCCACTCCAAATTCAGGGTACTTTTAAGGAAGCGTTAAGGACGTAAAAATGAAGCTATCCACAGAAATTCAGATTTGTCAATATTTTTTTCCATAATAATTTTCCTGGACAACTATTTAGAATTCTCAATAACAATATGATCGAGTGAATTTTGTGAAATTATAATATTAGCTTGAAACTGTACATATTTGCCTTTAAAATAGATTTAAAAAGAAACGAAGAATAAAAAATGATAAATTGATCAAATAAATCTTTTCTATAATTGAATTTAAAATCATTTCGAAATAACATGTTCAAAATTCCCACAAAGAAGAAGAAATAAGATACCTATGTACAACTATCTACTCGCTCAAATCCTTTTGAAATAATTCTTCGTTTTGAAATCAATTTTTTTTTTCTTCTTTTATGTCCAAAGAATACAATCATCAATCTTGATATAAGGTAACCTCCCTCAAAAATAAATAGAAAATCATTTCAAAATCTACTTGGTTTGATTCAATAAATATACGAGTAGTACCTATATAAAAGTTTCCTTCTCTCTATTTCTAATTTAAAATTTATTTCCGTAGCCACACGTCTAGTATATTCTGATCAATCCTATACGGGTTGGATGCTATTATAACGAAGTCAGTTCAATCAAAGACACATATTCAGGACTTTTCCAATACAAAATACATCAAATATATATAGAAAGGTGTATCTCTATCTACGAGTATGTATATGTTTATTTTAACAACACACAAAACAAGGAAATAACACTTTTATCTCCTAATCGAACAAACTACTTGCTCTCCTAATAAAAGACTTAACGGTATAACGAGTATCCTTACCTCAGCATCAGAAGGAACTGACGATGAGGGCTTTATATAGATTGATTTTATAGAAATATACTTGTGCTGATGAATTGAAACAAATGTGGGTGGTGGAACGATGTTGATGGTTTGCTGACCGGATGCGGATAGTTGACATGGATTAAGTAATGTGATGCTACCACAATAAGGACAACCTATGTGAGCCTATATGACGTAGGTACATGGTTGGAGAAAAAAAAAATACACAAAACAGTCTTAGCGACCTTTCTCTCACCAAAATAGCGGATGTTTGTGCACCTACTATAACTTTTTATACAGACGTTACTATGTGGAGAGCAGGTCAACAGTAATGCTGAGTTATTTGAGATTGGGAAATGATAAAAATGGGCTAGTTTCGGAAGAGGAATATGAGAATTTCCCGGAAATGCATGTTTGAATTGCATCATTGGAATTAAAAATGTTTCTTATTCATGTTTACTAGATATTTTTAGTGCCGAACTTACTTAAAAGCTATGCCATAATTAATGTCATAAAAATATTTCCAGTCGTACTTTATATAAAATAAATAAACTTGGTGAAGGAAGAGCTAGTGAAGAACAAAAGTCAATTGACTTACAAAAACTATCAACCACCATTGTTGTGTGTGTGGGAAGGAACGGATGGGATCTAAGATCTTAAATTATATCAGAACGACCAGCGAGAAGATAAGCACTTTTTCATAAAGCATAAGCCATAGGCATAAGCGTTCGAAAAAAATTTATAAAATAATGCAATATCGTCGCCCGAGAATTGGTTTGTTCCATACGCCATTGACACTTTTTCGAGAAAAACGCATTTAAAGGTTTGCGTACTTGGTACTCCGAAACTGTGCGATAGGATTTTTTTAACTTAATGTTAGTCTTATAACGATTTCACCTACCAATTTTCAAAGTGTTTCGCCAAGCCGTTAACAAGATACGTTAATTATCGTAAAAGTCCACTTTTTTGAGTTGTGTCCCACCTCCTACTTTATGAAAATGATTTTTTTTTCTATACACGTGGAACACAAAAAAATGGATATGGCACAAAGCAATTCTCATCAAATATATATGTGAAAGGCAAGAAAGCATGGAGTTGGACGATAAAATTTGAAAAGACAATCGATTACATCTCTTTTTTCAATAAAATTTTTATTTAACAAATCCAATAAACAATTAACATTTCATATTCTTCTTAAAAGAAAAAAACACAAACAATTAATACAAATTAAAGCAGTTTTACTGCTTTGTTGACTGATTTCTTTACTTGTTTTTGACCTTCTTCGGATTTTGCTGTCACAACTACTGTTAGCTAAATAATTTAGATCACCATATAATGTGCTACCCTGAAATAACTGAGTAATTTTTAATAACTTGAAAATAGCCCGACGACGAAGAGGAAGAACTAAGATCCTTGGGCAATAATTCGTCATCAAACATGATTTACCTATTTAAAAAAATATATATTTATATATTATATCCTGCATTTATTTAAATAAATTGGAAAAATAAGCAGGAACTTAAGGATGGCGCTGGCCACAGAGCCAGGTTCAGATGAAACAGTGTCCATTACAAAAAAAAACTCATAAACATCCGCGATCGCACGTCCTTTCACCTTGGCAGTCAACTTTAAGCCACTGATAACTGATTTCATACAATCGTCTCCGAATATCTACATAACTGTAATGGAGGTGGCACAAACCAATACTAAAATTTTGTTTGCGATCATTGTCCCACATACATAGCATTTCTTTAACAAAAGTGCACGTAGGACAAAACAATTCTCAACTTAGTTATTATTTTCTCTATCTATTGTCGCCGTGATATGCACGTGGAACAAAACAATTCTCACAAAAAAACTGCCAAAAATTGTATGGAAAAGTTGTCCCAAACGCCAAAAAATCGTTTATGGCACAAAACAATTCTACAAACTGTTGATTTTGGTGGATATGGAACAAAATCGATATCTTGGGACTGGAAAGACATATCGAGAATCGGATCAAAGATTTAGAAAGAGCATACAAAATTACCATATAATCCATCCCTAACTCAAAAACGACAAAAGTGGCGTATGGAACAAAACAATTCTCAGGCGACGATATAATTTTTAGTTATTTTCACGATTATTTTTTGAATCTTTTTTTGTTACCTAATCTTTCGATTTAGGGGGTGCCCAATTCGAGAAAATAAGTTTGTGAAATAACGGACAACGTAATGTAATACAATAAAAAGTATAATATTGAAAACGCTATAACGATAGATTTTTGAATTATGGTATTTTGAATTACAGAATATTTTTTTTGACAGTAGAATTCTAATCCTTTGTATACAGCATTTTTTTTTTAGTTGAGCGCGCACTAAAGCGATTTTGTTTTTGGCTTTTGGTAATTTTGAACCAAACAAATTAACCGGTTTGTACTGTAAAATATAAGCAAAAACCTTTAATGTCTGTCAGTATCCAATACAGATAACATACATATACATACTCATGTTGTTCTCATAACCAGAATATTTGAGTAGATGTTAGATGTTCCATCAATCATCGTTCTATGTGAATATGAATTAATTAATATATACATATGGATGTACATTATGTAGATCTATCTACATGAGTTTGAGCATAGAGAGATGGTTTTGGTCCTGTGAGTAACAGATTGTGTGTATTTAAGGTAGGTATATGTAGTAGGTATAGATGTATGTTTGATATGTGCTGTTTAATTTATGTTAGTGTTAAAAACATAAATTTCTAATGGCAGCTCACATCGATTTTCACGTTACTGTGTAATGTAATTTTATGCTCAGATAAATTTTATACGGATTTAATAAATTATTTGTACCTACATCAATAATATCTTAACCTCATTAAAATATCAACTTTGAACTTAAGAGATTGAATTTTGTAAAACACAAACATATAAGCTGTGAGGAAGTTATAGTTATAGAAAAATATCCTACCAAGAAAAAAATCATTTTCCCCATAACTATAATTCTTTAAACGTCTATAAAGTGTATTTCCATGTAAGTCCTTACCATCAAGGCCGATGCGAAAAATTTTGGAACCCGTTTCTAGAACTCGGATGGCGTTGGCGGAAGGGATTCACAATTTTAATTTTACTCTTAAGATTTTAAGTAACAAAACTATTTAAAGTCTAGTGTATTACAAATTTTGTTGATCAAAATGATGGTTTCAAAGAAAAATTTTCAGAAGACCTAACTTCATCTAGTTTTTAGCGTTCGGCTTAATTGCTAAAGGCATAATAATAGAACTAATGGTTCCGACTTCACTTTTATTATTATTTTAAGAAAAAATAAAAAATTGTGTTGGTATAGCAATTTAAGAACCAAAAGTAACAGAACCTGCCATACAATTTTTTGAAACCGCTAAAGAAAATATTAAGGGTATTCATGCAACGTCGTTAAACACTAGATAAGCTTAGGATTTGGTTAAATTTATCATTTGGGAAATAAACTGTCAAATTTTGTATGGGAAATGGTTTACACAATTTGGTTAAAATTATCCAAGGATTTTGATGGGGAAAATTAAACAAATTTATTTGGTTAAACTTATCCAAACGTCATTGTGACTTTTAGAATTAGGCGCGTTCATAAATATGGATTAACATAATATAATATCTCACTCAGAGAACTAAAAAAAACTCTGACCGTGTTCTGTAACTATCGAATCGCGATTAGTTGGCGATAAAAGTTGCTTAAAACGTTGTTTATCCAAGAAAAAATAATTAGGACGTCTTCATTTATTTAAAGATTAGGAAAGCTACTTTTCGTAAACTATTAAGGTAGAATTATAAAGGTTCTCCCCAACCAATCGTTGACGATGACGAAACTATCAAGAAACCCACATTATGGGCGCACTTGGTATATGATTTTTTGTATTCGCTCATTTTCGTCCGACCACTACCGTAAGCCTACGCTTATTATTTTTCTGAAAATCGAGAAGCTTTTACAAATTCTAAAAAAAAAATTGTTACAAGAATTAGAAGTTTTTTTTTGAAAATTCTTTATTTTGAAAACGGTTCTTTGTTAAAAGTGGTTTCTTTATATTTTCTAGAATTTTTGAAAAAAATCATTATCCTCGAATCGAAAATAACAGTAGGTACCTACAAACCATACAAAAAGTTCAAAACCGGCTGCAAGAATTTTCAAAATTTGTTTTTAAAATTTTATTTTTCAAAAATAGGTTGATGAAGTCTTATTAAATAAAATTTGTAACTTCAATTAAAAAGTTCAAGTGACCTCAACTCCAGAAATAATTGTGTTTCGCCCAAGGTATAACAGAGGGCTCTTCAGTCAGTCTGTTATACCCTACTAAGACACAAATTTTGGTCGATGTTTACCGACTCTTATAAAAATCACAGCAAAAAGATACTGTGAATTTTATTATTCTAGGGGAATTTGTTTAAATTCGTGCAACCAGAAAACTTTTTAATTGAATTTTATTTATTTAATCCACTTAAAACAGAAGTAATTTCAATGTTTTACTATTTAAATTTCTTCATCTTATTAAAATTTGTAACTTCATTTTAATAATTAGGTAGGTACTTTACAAACAATTTTTAAATTTGTATTGCATTAACTCATATTTGTTCAAGAAATCAAATGTTAAGCTCAAAACACTATTTTAGCTTAGAAATTTAAGTAATTAAAAATATTAATTTCATGCTTTTGAAATTTTTTTAATATTTATATTTTTGAATGATATCTGTGTACATGCATGTAATTATTGAAATCGTACATGAGCCATACTTGAACATATGTAGTAAGAAGTATGTACGTGCGACCCCAATTGTTCATTTGATTGTAGTATTAAATTAAAATACAAAATTAAAAGAGTTAAAATGTATACGCTCGCTATAACCTGTCACAGGCTAGTACACATTTATTTTCAAATTATAAGTTAAAACACATGCGAATGTGGTGTCTCACCGCAATTGTGCATTTATAGATATTGCTGATAATAATTTAAATCTAAAAGAAGTTTTAGGAATATAATTAAGCCACACTTACCCCTATTCAATTTCAAATCTTATACGAGCTTAGCTGTCCTTAAATAAAATGCGTAAAGCTGATTACCTAATTAAGATTTCTTTAAAATAGCATGTGTGGTCGTCGTGTCACCTGTTTTTAAAACGCACATAAAGACTTATACACAATTTGCAAATTACTTTGTTCTCCTACAGTTCAGAAGTACGAAAGCAATAAACGGTTACAAATTCAACCGTACATAAACTGCTTGTCGATTCATGATGGTCTGTTCTGTTCTTATAGCTTTACGTTCTGCATTTATTTAAATCCAATGAAACCTTTCATGTGCTTTTGCAAATGCATCCGCAATTCCTATAATATGTACCTATACCCTTCTATTTTCTGCTGTCAAATAAAACATAAAATTAAGTCATATTTCTGAGCAATATGATTTATCATTCGGGACACCACATTACCACCACTATCATCATCATTATTTGTCATAAAGACTGTTATTCAACTTTCGCGAATACTAATCAAATAAACGTAATTAGATTTGTGTACCTACTACACGCTGCACTGCTAGCTGATGTAAATTTGATTTTGTAAGTGTCGTCCATGCGTACCTAATTTCCTGTGATAATTACTTTATACAGAGAAGAAGGTTATGATGATTATAGACCCCTTTGATTTTGCTGCACCAGCAGTTAAACACTTTGATAATAATGAATCGTTTAATTTTAAACTCTTTATCGTCAAAGTATATAAGTTGGCAGAACCTTCTTCATTATGGCCTGATGGTGAGAGCTGGTAGATAATAAATAAATCAGTGTTTCGAAAGTTCATAAATTTATTTATGCATGCAGTGATAGCATTCTCATTATTGTGAACTCTGGGGGTTTTTAAACTTGTATTTTTTGTACACTATTAATAGTAGTTAATTTTATGATGATTTTATAAGTAATTTAATTTTGAGTGAGATTCGATCAGCTTGTTAAAAAAGAATTAGCAAGTCTTCTAGCAGAAACCTATTTTAATTGTATTCATATGGCGTGTTCAGGAAAGCGAGATATCGGAGATTTTGCTCCATCAAAAGCTGAGCAAGCGAACCCAAATACTTTTTTCCTCAGTATTTTGACAGCAAACTGAGATTTTTTGCTGAGGAGTCCTCTTCAGACAACTGCGATTTCTAAGGCCCTCTGAAATCTCCCTATTTTGTATATTAAGCGCGCACTATAGGTGTTTTATTGTCCTTAAAATGTTTAAACACAGTGCGATCGTTAAGAAAATAGGAAATGATTTATGAGGAGGTACCGAACACACCTATTATTTAGTATTTAATAAATCATCAAAGTAGGAATTAATTGTATAATCATTGATTTTTGAATATTAAGCCAGTTTTTCATTTTTGTACAAAATTGACTTAATGAAATTTAATGTTAAATTTAAAACAAATTAAAAGAATTTGCATCAGGATAACATCAAACCTTTAAACTTAATCCTTCTAGTTTTAGAATGACATTATTTTCTTTGCAACATGCATGCATGCACTTAATTTTCAACGCTAGGTAACTAGCAAAATACATAAATACCAAGGAAAAAGCCTCCATATAAAGAGCTCCAATATCGCCCTTGAATGTTGGGATTTCTTTGTATTACACCAAACTGAAATGTCCCTTATACGATGTTAGGAATTGCATGTACAATCAATTTTTCTTCTCGCCTCGATAAAATGCCTACAATTTTTTTCACCTTATACGATAGGTATATTTCTGTTCGTATGGGAAATTTCTGTGCGGCAAATTAGCAACTTCCGGAGACATAATTCATTTGGGCAAATGCCAAAATAAGTTTCCCCTGCCATGTTATAGAAATATAGGCAATAAATATGGTGGTTTGTTTATACTTGGTTTGCTATATTTATTGGTTAACCACATCGCGTCGTTGAATAGTGGGTGGGTTGATTTGGCGAAATGGTTATACGGTTAAGTTAAAATATTGTTCATTTAGTTAGTGATGGCTTCCGTGTAAAATAGCCCTTTCCTTGGCTCTTTTTCTCTTCACTATATGTTTAAGTATAAATAAAAACTGGGTGGGAACAATATTAAAGAAGTCGACTAGAACAAATGGTGGTTATGCCACCCTAATCGAAAGAAAAAAATTTGCCAAATTGCTGGATTGTTGTGTGTTATTATAGTCTCATTAGCCAATTTGAATTTTAATCCTTGGATTTAAAAAAAAAGGTTGGTATATTTTTGTGCTGAAGGTTATGTTATGAGGAGTATTAGTATAGAAAGCGATTAGCTAAAGCTTGGTATTAGAATTGGGTCTGTAACGAATGAACTGTTATTACTTAACTGGAACTAGTCAAATATATGGAGCAAATATATGTAAAAATAAAACACAAAGATTTCTTGATGGATTGGCCAAAAAATGTATCACTTTAAAGTAACCGAGACTATAGTAGTTCCCAAATGAGTTCAAATCAATAATTGAGAGACTTTTTAACATTGGTTCTTAGAAAAACTTAAGACTAGGTCTTTTGGAGGTGAAGCATTTTTGTTTTCATTTCTTACATTCAAAAACGAGCATCACTTACAGTTTTCTGATTGATTATTGTAATCATACAGCAATCTGAAAAATGAAAATAAAAATAATTACAACAAAAACTAGTTTTTATGCAATTTATGAGCCTATTTAGTTAAGGACATTATAGTGATCCAAGATTATTTCAACTTTTTGTATATACAAATATTTCTTGGATCAATAGTTAAAATTGATAAGAAAAGTACAGGAACTTTGCGCAAAACTCCTAAATTTGTATAATAGGATTGGGATTTCGTAGGGTTGTTGAGGGGAGCGGGTCAAAATTCTGGATTTCAAAATTCTGTATGACCAAAATTCTGTTTGAAATTTTTTTGAAAATGCTGTATGACCAAAATTCTGTGTTTCATAATTCTGTATTTAAAAATTCTGTATGTCCATTATTCTGTATATCCAAAATGCTGTATGTGCAAAATTCTGTTTTTCAAAATTCTGTTTATGCCCAATTTCAGTATTTTAAAGAAGAATTTTCTTTATTTTTTAATGTGATCTCTATTTCTTACCCTTGTCACCTGTGCGTTTGCGAAATCAGACCCGTTTTTAAAATCACTTAATCATTTTCAGAAACTCGTATTCGACTACAGACATAAATGTTGGTATTCCAAAAGTCATACATCCATCTTCATTTTTACTTATATTGAGAAGCGCACAACATCGCTAACGAATGTTCATATTTTATTTTATTATTATTATTTTTTTTTTCCGAATCTAGTATTAATCCAAATAAATGATGTTTATTCGTCTTGTGAAATTTTTTTAAACGAGATCTATACATTTTCGACAAAAATGAACAACATTTTATGCATATTGGTAGCTTTTTTACTATTGCTTCTATTTTATTTAATCAACCAAATCTTCCAACCATCAATACTGTTAATGTTATTTTGCAACCTTTGAATACTTCCATTATTTTTTTTGAATTCTCAAAGATAGAACAAAACTCAGCTTGATGTCTTCCCAGTAGACATGTCATGTCACAAAATTTTCAAATTTTCAAATTTACTACTCAAAGAAGTAACTTACAGCAAAAAAAGCCAAGCTTTTTATCATAAAAAAACCTTTAATTATTCTGTATTTAAGAAAAAATCTTTTTGATAATGTAAAAAAGTGCGCACTTGTTTACATTATCAAAACGATTTTTTCATAAATACAGAATTTTGCTCATACAGAATTTTGATCATACAGAATTTTGTTCATACAGAATTTTGTGTAACCAGAATTTTGAAAAACAGTATTTTGAAATGCAGAATTTTGACCATACAGAATTTCGACCCCAACCCGTTGTAGAGCTATTTAATAGGAGCATTTGAGGAATTACCCCCCCCCCCCGCTCTAGCTATTAAAGAATACACATAGTCAGCTTTTGAAAAAAATGTACATTTCACAAACTTTAAAGATATGACAAGAACTATAGAATTTACTGTTATAACGGGATTGTTAATAAAATATAACAAATCAAATTTTTAAAGTTTTTCTAGTTTTCCTTTAATAACTTAAATAAAATGCATTAAGAACCTAACAAAAATATAAATGTTTGGAATAATAAAAATATATAAAAAATATATGTATGTATACTGTATAGGTACATTTCAGAAAGTTAAGAAATATTTCAAATGATGCAGAATTTACTAGAGCATACAGTTGTATACTTTTTTGTTTATATTACCTACGCCGTAAAACTTTTAAAATTTTTAGTAGGCGTTATTAAAATTCAATTGTAGAAGAATGTGTTATTTAAGTTCAAACTGTCCGTCAGTGCAGGGTGGTTCAGATAAAAACCATTTTCCTCAACATTTCTAAATGAATTGATTTGATGATGAGGAATCCAGTATCACAGCCTTTTACTTGCAATTGATGTTTTGGATTCGTAAAAAAAGAATCGAATTCGGGATATTAATTTCCCCTAACATTACGAGATAGAAAACTTGAAAAAGTGGTTCTCGAAATTCTGTCTGTATTTGCAGCCTAAACTACTAAAGCTTGAGATTTTTAGGAAATCTCCTAGATGGGAAACCAAAAAAAATGTAGCTCCAAAAATAAGGCAAACAACAAATAAAAAAAAAATTATTACGTATCTCAAAAATGACTAACAATTTTGATATAAAAATACGAAATTACTATTAAAAACATGCTAAATGCGTTAAAGAAATGAAAAAATCAATTAAAGGAGAAGTTCAGTAAACTCACGAAGTACTGTTAAAAATATTCTAATTATTTTAATAAAAAAAGTTTTTCCTAGTAACGCTTATAAACGGTGGGTACCTGTCATAGAAACAGTTTTTTTATTTTCAAATTTATCGTTAACGGCTGATTACAACATCTTTTTGTAAAGATTAATAAAATCGGGTGGCACAACGGCTCATGAAGAACCAAAGCCTAGTGACTAACAACTCGCAACCATTCCTGTGTGCGCCTTTCGACAGGAATGGAAGGGACCTACAATTTTATGCCGAATCCGAACGGCTAGACGAGAAGCACTTATTCGTGACAAGTGATACTCTTGGAGGATTTGCCCTGAAAAAAAACTTTTTAGTTTTTTAGGTGGACGAGGCTGGGAAGCGATCCCAGACCTCCAGCGTGACAGTCGAATGCACTAACCATTACGCTACGGGCTACTACAAAATAAAGTAAAGAGGAAGTCCTTTTCAATTGTACCAATTTTACATATACAAATATTTGAAAAAAAAGTTTTTGAATTAAAAGAATAAATATTATTTTTTTTTTTTTTTTGAAAATTCAATATCCTGAAAAGGGGTTAATGATTTTTTTTTAATTTCGTGTAAAATTGTTGTTACACAAAATTTGTATACAAAATTGATTTTTTTAAAAATATTGAAAACATTTTATTGATTCAAAATAGCTATTAACGGCTTTTAGTCCTAACAAATGGGCGTTTCGTTCTGCGTTCTTGACAAGGGCCTCACTGTCAACCGAAGAGTCCAAATGAGAACGCCGGGACGAAACATTTTTAAGGACTAAAGGCCGTTTAAAGCTATTTTGAATCAATAATTCAACAAATCCAATTAAATAATGCTAAATCTTCTACTTGGCTGATGTATTTCAGTAGTATATGTATAAAGTCTAAGAAAGATAGGATCTGACCGGGACAAATTAATTTATGCAATTTTATTGCTGGTATGGACGCAGAATTTTATCCTCAACAACATATCCAAAGTCCCCCAAAATCCCCGCATTGGCTTTTTGTAGAAACGTATTTAAAGAGGAGGAGAGGGATGGGAGGTGAGAGTTTATCAAGCTGAAAATTTTGTTGTAATACAAACTAATCATATGACACATGTGCTTTAAAACGCTGATTCTAAAGAGCCCAAAACTGAAAAGATACATGTATCCTGTAGAAAGTTAAACCCCTTTTTAGGGAATGATTACTTTTTTTCAAGTACAACTAGTAAAATATTACACAAAACCATTTTTAGATAATGGGATATTAATGAAATTTGGTATAAATGCTCAAAAGAGTCCCCAAGAATATCTGTGGTGCAAGGGTTTTTTTTGAGGGCGAGATGTTAGTGCGTCATTATTACCATACCATCTGTGAATAAGTTTTGACACTGATGAAACTTGCTAAAAATGTTAAATATTTCATGGTTCCCAAGAATCAAAAGAGTCCATTAAAATAACTTGATCCAAAGAGTTTTTTTAGAGAGTTTATGTTTGACCTGCCCTATACGAAGCAAAATGTTAGGTCTTACGAAAAGTTGTATTTTCGTTTAATCGAGATAGTACATATGACATATGATATATGATTTAAAGGTATTTTTTAAAGCCAAATCCAATAAAAGAAAAACCAAAATGATGCAAGCACCCAAAAAAAGTTAGATTATTTTTGAAACAAAAATGACTGTTTTTTCCGTTAACCAGGTTAAATATTACACCCCCAAAAACCACCCTTGGACCTTAGATATTTGTATGGGCTATTACGATCCTTGGGTGCTAATATAAATTTAATATTTTTAGCAAATTTCATAAGTGTTACAATTTGTTCATGGATGTTATGGTAATAACCACTCACTTGCATCTCTCCGTCAAAAAAACAACCTTTTACCATAGATATTTTTGGGGTCCCTTTTGATTCTTGGTAAACATGCCAAATTAAACTTTTATACCAAGTTTAATTAATAGCGCATTATTTTAAAATAGTTTTCAGTTTTAGTCTGTTTAGAATCAGCGTTAAAAAGCACCCTAAAAACATGTGTCATATGATAAGATTGTATTAAAACTCATTTTTTCAGCTTGATAAACTCCCGCCTCCTCCCCCTCTCAACCTCTTTAAATGCGTCTATACAAAAAACAAATGCGGGGATTTGGGGGACTTTGGATATGTTGTTGAGCATAAAATTCTGCATCGACACCAGCAATAAAATTCCATGAATTATTTTGCCCCCCCTTGCCCATATTAAATTTTTTATCTTTCCTAGAATTTGTATTATAAAAAAAACCATTCATATGAAAACATTTTACCCGGGGTTTAGACAAGCGAGCAGGGTTGTCAGGTTTAAAAAAGCGAAATCGCCAAAATTTAAATTTAAATCGCAAAAAAATCGCTAAATTTCAAAATGTTCCCAAAAAATCACAAAATTTAAAAATGAAAAAAAAAAATCCGCAATTTGTTGTTTTAATATCAAAAAAAATTTTAAATAAAAAAAAATAAATAAACAAAACCAAATAAAAATTCTACATAAAAACTTTACATTACAAAAAAAATACTCTTCTGTACTTAGTCCTCTTCAATATATTCGATGTACATATCCATAGTATCTTATCAATGGGATCCTTTGTATAGCCTTTGCAACATGGCTAAATCTTACAGCATGCCGTTCAAAGTCAGTTTTGAGCGAACGTTTATCGCAGTAGCGAATTTTGCAATGTGCTAATCCATCTTTCTTTGATTTTGTTAACTAACAAAGTTGTTTCTTTTGACATACATAAGTCATTTATTTTAGGGATACAGTTTCATTTTTGGGGTATGTTCAGCGCAAATAGCGATGAAAAAGATGTAAGGTTAAAGTGAACATTTGAGAAAAGAATATTAGAATTTCGATTCAAAAAATTTAAATCGCCAAAAACTAAATATATCGCCTTTTTTGGGATACATCGCCAAACCGATTTTCGTGTCGCCAAATGAAATTGCAAATCGCACATTTGGCGATAAATCGCACAATCTGAAAACCGTGCAAGCGAGTAGAACTAGTAACGTTTATGTGTGTTAGTGTATCTGAACACGAGAGAGCCAACTAGTAGCCCAAATAGTATAATATTTTTGCATGCGAGTAGCCTGCCAGTTCTCCTGCTAGTGTGGTGTATTTATTTTCAATTTTTGTTTTGTTTCCATAGTTTCCATTTTGTTTGTATTTTTGTCTATGAATTTTTTTTTTTTAATATCTTACTAGTTGACAAAACGCGCAGAGAGCTACTAGTCACACAAACATTCATAAAACTAACACTATGATACAAATGCTACTAGTTCTACTCGCTTGTCTAAGCCCCGGGTTATATAGTTTTAAGAAAACCTTTCTAACGATTTTTTTCTTTTCATAAATTCATATTTATCAAACGAATTTTGGACATTGCTGTGGTTGGACACAGCTGTGGAAAATATTTTTTTTTTCCCAAAAACATTTGCAGTACGATGTTCATTCAATATTCAGATAATTATACTATAGGGAGTGGCTACTTTGTGTAATTTTTTTTGTGTAATATTTCGAAAACGGCTTTTTCAATTATGTTGAACATTTGTATAGAGTAATTTTTTAAAAATTTCTAGAGTTTTTTTTTAATCATCTTCCTAGAACCCAAAATAACCACTACTATACGTGGACATGTGTTGAAATTTTGAAAAACCGAAAGAAAAAGATTATTTTTTCGAAAACGGCCCAAGAGTTTTAATAAGAAAATAAATAATATATGTATTCTTTAATTATTGCTATATAAAAGTAAGTTCTTCTTATAGAACCATTTTTCATATTTTCGACATGTTCATTAATGGATGAATAAATAACTGTAAACGCTTCTAAAAAGTATAAGTATTACAGTATTTACATGTTCAAACAAAAATATTAGTTTTAATTAAACAAACATATTTTTAAAAACTGGATATATTAATAATAACTCTTAATTGGCGATCAAAATTTTTTAACTCAAATGTTTTTAAAAAGTAAGATACAAATTATTTTGTTCATGTAAAAACGTCCCAAAGATTTTATTTTTTTTTTGTTTGCGTCAATTTATATTTGTCTTTAATTTCCTCTATTTGTATGTCAAGTAAAACTTATGTTAAGATGTGTTCTTTTTTATTAGTACGGATGTTACAGTATCATGGCCAAACCGTCTGTTTATGTTTTTTTATTTTAAAAATATATTCCTGTGATTTAAAAATTATAGTCTAATACTTTCTAAAAACAATACACAAATAATTTAGTTTTTAATTTTCACAAATTTATTTCTAAGTAAGTAACTGCTTTCACTTTATTATAGTTACTTTAATTTCAAATACCGCATAATTACCATAAAGTGTTCAAACAATAATTAGAGTTTTTAATTATATCACACAGAATATAATTATACTAACTTACCGCATGTTTCTTGATGTTTTTGTTTCACCTGCTTTAAAGCTCAAAACAAATCGTTTCAAATAAATTATGAAACACTCAACTTAAACAAAATATATATAAATATATACAAAAAAAAAACACTAAATAAGTCGGTCCCTTTGGATGGTGAAACGTTCAACTAAATGATTATGGACATGAGTGAATGTCATTAGTTATATATGATATGGCACCATCCTTAAAGGTAAGTATTGTATGTAATGTAGTATGTATTCAAGGATTTGGGTGAAAGGGTCAACACGATGTCAAATAAACAACACCTCACAATATTTTAGCCTGAGGGGAAATTAAGTTTTAAATATAAAATGGCTGCTATATCCGACGACCTTTTTCGGTAATTCTCCTAAAACCACAAATATTAAACAATTAAACACCTGTCCGTATTTAATGTTTATTTTTTACTTCGAGTGAAAGTGCGGTGTATTGTCAATGGACAGGACAGGTGGTTGACGTCATGAAAGGTGGACGAATGTCAATAACAAAAAGTGCGTGTAAATTGGCAATTATTTCCGCGACGGAAATCAATCTTACTTAGCACGACATTATACTTACTATGGCGGGATTGTTGTTAAGAAATGTGAGCCAATTTAATCGGGGGGATTGAATTTAAACTATTAGAAGCACAGACACATTAAATGGTAGGTATACATAAGTAATAAGATCAGCTGTGTTTGTTGTTGTTAACTTGTCGCATTTGTTGCATTACGACATTTTAACGTCAGAAGAAAAAAAAAGATTACCATTGGCTTTGACTGAGACATTCAGGCTTCTCCTTCTTGTTGAAGGATTAAAATAACACAGATTTTAGATATGTATCTGAACCAAAAGAATTTTAAAATAAAATATGTTTCTTATCGGAAGTTTTCGAGAAATTTTAAGAAACCAGAAAAATAATATGAGACGTGAGTTTTTTCGCATTCGAGTTCTTAGAAGGTTAGCTGGAAGAAGTGGAACACTAATTTGACTGGAATTTGTGTACTATGTTGCAAATAAACCTGAAAGCTTACTTATTAACACAAAATGAAAAAAAAAATTCATTTTCGTAGAAAGAATATTGGCAGAAACCCAAACACAGAAATAAATCTTATTTCTATTTATAGAAAACTAACTTACGTAAAAAGGTTACAGAATGTGAAGCGTACAGTCTAAGAGAGGTAAAAATCTCTTAAAAACTTAGTCTTCGACTATAACAAAGCAAAATAAGAAACCTTGTAAGCCCTTTTGTTTCATTTTTCTATGAAAAACTAATGGCTCAAAAGGAAGTACACCAACAAAGTCAAGGTCGATAATAAAAAATAAGAATACTATTCGAAAAAAGAAGAATACCTACTATAAAAGAACATTTTATACCTTAAACAGAAATCAAGAAAACAACTGCCAATATTCCCAGGAACCTCGCCTGTCATCTATACTTTTCACCACAAGCCATATACCAACCAAGCTCTAATATCTATCCATATGTAGAAATGTCAAAGAAAGCCCTTTTTTATTGACATCCCTACGGCCATTGGATCAAATTTCATACTTTCTTTAAAATAGATTTACGAACACAACCATAAAAGTAAGAAAATAGCATAGAATTCCAAAGAGTAAATTGATTAAAAATTAAAATACCTTGCCAGTCCGTTGTTGGTGAAACCAGTCCCATTCCCCGACCGACCGACGCGACACCCGCCCCAATGCAGTAACATCTAGTATGAATTTGTTTTGTTAGAAATAGTTTATACGAGTGGATACGGAAGTATTACCTATGCCATTAGAAGGCCAGTCATGTTTTTTTTCTCCTATACCTACTCTCGATGTTTGTATGTTCTTTTAAGGATTACACAATGTAGTTATTCTATTGTTGAACACATGTCGGACAAGTTGTGAGCCTCAATATGTTTAAAAGCCTTCTGCTTTACACATGTACGTATGTGCATTTATACTCATGGCATGGGGCTGGTTGCCCCCGGTCTAGACTATTGTTAGAGTTCAATAAAATAGCAAACAATCTAGTAGTAGCTGTCAAGGCTGATGGAAGGAGAAAATGTCAATGTGTCACAGTCACTGTCACACATAAAAACCTTAAACTCATTGTTTGGCGAGGCTCGCGACAATTTGTCTACTATATTGGTAAGATTTTAATGCTCATCGTTTTGGATTGTCATTTACAAGCAAACAAAAAAAAAAAAAAAAAAAATCCAAGCATTTTTCCGTTTGCTAACAATTGAAGCCCGTATTCTTTTTTTGTTTTCGTTAAGGTTAATGTGCAATGGAAACCCTGAATTTTCGTTTATTTACAGAGAAGCGTTTTAAGGAAACAGTTATATCATGGTGAACAGAAAAAAAAACTGTGTAAACAAAAATACAGTATCAGTATCATTGTTATGATGTCGTTTTAATGAATGAACAGCGAATTTAAAAGAATTTTAGTATAACCGTTAATAGGTATAATAAAACAACCAAATATATTGTTACTTTTTAAAAAAATTAGCCATAGACATAAATATGTACATACTCGTATAATCAAAATGCCTAAGATACAAATAAAGGAGCTCTTGTTTGCGAAAATAAAAAAAAAGTGGCGCAGCCATTAACGAGATATGGGGGAGTAATTTAAATAGAATTATGAAAAAACCTCGAATTCCTTTTTTTCTTAAGTTTAAGTTTTGGTAAAAACGTGAAATGCAGTTTTGTTGAAATAACTTCAGACACTACAGGAACAAAGTTTGATCAATATCGGTTGCGTTGTTTTTGAAAAATCCGAAACCGTTCTATCGAATTTGAATCCTAACTCATCTCAATTCTAGAATCGGAAGTTTCTCTAAGGAATCATAAGTAAAATAGTATATACCAAAATTTAGACAAATCTGTCTGGGGACTTTAAAGGATTCTTTTTAAGACTCCGACATTCATAGTTTGTATGTTGGTTTATAATACAAGAGCTCTAAATATTTGCGTACCCGTATTTTCCGTTTATTTCCTTGATAGCTGCGTACTCAACACCATACGATTACTTGGGTATGTGTTACTTTTCCATTGCCAAACCGGTACCTGGGTACCCGAATACTCGGGTTATACCCGGAAAACCAGGTACCCGTGTTTTCCTCTATCTTGTTACCGGGGTAACCGTTTTTTTTCGGATAATTCGTGGATAGGCGGGTACTCAAACTCATTACTTTTCTGGGAGCTGATCAACCGCGTGTCCAACACCATACAGTAACTCGGGTAGCCGGGTAGCTAATACTTTTCGAGTACCTGATTACCCGGGTACCCGAATACCCAACACCATATCGATACTAAAGTACCCAGGTACCGGATATTTTTCGAGTACCAAACAGGTACCCTGGTATCCGACTACCCGGATAATACCCAAATAAATGGGAAGCAGGGAGCACCTTGTTACGGCGGGTACTGCCCGGTCAAAGTCAAGAGCTCTACTTTATACGTACATATATGTACCTGTGTATGTTTGAGATAATATACTTAAATAATAATTTATTATTCACTCTACCAAGAACTTTCGGTTTTTAAATTCTGATGAATTCAACCATCTCCCATCCATTTCCATTTCATTTATGCATACATCCAAAAATAAATGTGGGGCCTAAAGTTAATAAGCCACGAACGTCATCGTAGCTATCCCCGCTTCCTATTTATTCTACTTATCAACTTCAACCAAACACACACTTCCTTATGACTTTATATTAATAATTCACATGACCATCATGATGCAACTGTGTGTTACATGTTAAAACACATGAAAAACATCTCGAAAGAACACAGAATCCTTAATTGAGGATAAACCATTCTTGAATGTTTCAAAAGGACTTGCAGAGGAAACGTGTGCATTCTATAGTATTTGTTGGTATATAGAGGTTACATATAGTCGTGCTCGTCTTGCATAAATAATTGTACAGGGTGCTAACGATTTTAACTTTAAACTTTTTTAATTCGCTACATTTATTTCTTCATTCAAGTAGCTCTAAGTTTAGCACAATATTTTAACGTTACAAAATGTAATATTAGTTATAAGCTCTATATTAAGGTTCAGATGCATAAGCAAACTCACAAAAATCTCTTAAAAAGTTAAGTTTAGCGTTGAGGTATACTCAGTAGCACCCTGTGTGTGCTTCGTATACGCTTTGCAGGGATGTCTGTGTCATCATATTAAATAAAAGAAAACTTTTCCTTTTCTCCATTTCCCATTCTTAACAGTTATTAATTTTTGTTTGCATAAAAACTCATTTATATGTGTTTTAACAAATCAAAAAAAAAAAAAAAAAAAGAAAACAAATCCTTCAAAATCTATTTTTATCCTAGGATTATTAAACTTTTCTTGCATAACAATTTATCATCATGCAAAACAATAATAAACCCTCATATATGTATAGTATATCAACTTTTTGGTCGACCTTCAACTTAGAAAACTTCTCTAATTAGTATTATACAGTCGTAAGGGCATTTCAAATGCAAAATCGACTTGGAAAAATGTATTATCTCTATAATTTAATCTCACTTTTCGGGATGATCTTCAGCTTTTTAAAGTGAACCTAACCGCACGTAACTCAATCCCATTAAGACAAAACATGTCAGTCAAACTTTAAATCCAACTGATGGTTGCTTTAGACAAAGTTAGTGGTACCATCTATCAATAACAGCCATTTTGAGGCCATTTTCAAATTTTGAAACTTTGCCAAGTAGATCCGTTTGCTTTGGTTGTGATGGCAGAAGTTATCGGTTTGAAGAACAGTGACTTACAACATACTCATACACAAAAGTATTATATATTGCTTTTATAAGCCTCGACCTTTTAGAATTCATGAAAATTTAAAGTTTTATACTTGCCATTGGCATTGGACTGCCAGGATATAATACACCATCATTTTTCTTGAAAAACACACCAGTTTGTACCTTACACCGAAGAAAGTGGTGGAGGACGACGACGACGACGACGAGGAGAACTAGAACTTAGCAGCAGCACAATCATGTTCGTTCGTGACAAGGATTCGGCATAGTATGATGAGGACAAACTAGAAAATAAAGTTTATCTAGCGTTTTACAGAAGCAAACAAAATATAAATAAAAGTGTGTCAACTTTTTGGAGGATATACTCTGGTAGTATACTAGTTTTGTAGTTGTAGGCATAAAACGTCATAGCCATGCACAACTAGGATAATGATGTTGTGGTGAGGGTAGAGTGAGGTCAAGTTAAAGCGAGAACGAGTAACATAAAAGCATTTGCAGTCGCAGTTGTGTGTCAAATGGAATAATATATATCTATGTTATATATATGTACGTACCTAGTTTGTTATAAACAAGGACACTTTTCAAGAGAAGAGTCTTGTCGGTGCAAAGTAAAAAAAAAAAATAGAAAAAGCTTTGAACTTGCAATTTATTTTAGAATGTCCTTATCCGTTCTTCGTCATCATTTATAAAAATGTTTGCTTGGAAATATGCCTACACACTGAATACCTATACCTATAAAATAAAGATGAATAACAAAATATAGCAATGTAGGTAAGGAATGAACGGGGTTCTTCTTTTTAAAAGAAAATCTTTCGTATTAATAAACTGAATTAAAATTTTGAAATTTAAACGAGGTCAGTTTTTGTAATGCAAAACAAAAACACCATCCAACTTCAAGTCTGTCAGCAGCAGCACTACAATATTTTATTTGGATGTTAAAATAAAATATTAATTTTTTTTAAATAACGTATTTAATAATATAGTCTTACCTGTCATTCAAAACCTTATTGACATAGTTTTGTTTAAAACTTTAGCTATGAAAATAGGCATTAAATTAAATAAGAGAAATTATTTTATACTTTTTCATCGACTTGAAAAAATGGAAAATTATTTACAAAGTACTTTTAATTAATTCAATAATTTTGTTTAGCTTTTAAGCATTCTGAATATGATTTTTTTGTATAGTTAGTTATTCATTTCTGAACTAGGCATGTTTCATGTTTATAATCTCTAGCTCATCGGGAAGGTAATTTAAAATAATTCAGTACGTGTACAAAAAAGAAATATAATCAATTGTTAAGGTTAAAATTAGCAAAAAGCGTAAGGGTCGGGGGGTAAATTAACTACTTGTGGTGACAAAATAAAGAATGTTCTTAAAGGATAATGAAAATAAAATCATTCCTTGGATAATTTGTGGGGATATCGGAACATAATCTTGAATCCCGAATGGCAAACACTTAGAACTTGGGATCCCATAATCCGATACCTTTTTTAGTTTTTTTTAGTACATTTTCAAAACTTTTTCACAATTTGTATTTAATATTTATTTGACGGACTTTCCACGTACGAATTAAATTATTTTATCCAAACATGGCACAAAATGCATTTTTAAGCCACCGTCGAAAATTCGGCAAATTCTGCGTTCGCCAAAAGATTAAATTCCCCTACAGAATCCAGGAGTTTATTCTGTCCACTGGAGCTGTGGCTCTTCCTATATTGGAGAAACAAAACGAGCAATCAAAACTCGATTGAATGAGCATATCAAATCCATACAAAATAACCAAGTCCGCAATCTGTGAACATTTGGCGTATAACGTTGATCATTTCATAAGATTTGACAAAGCATCTATTGCAACGGAGAGATTCTATATACCACAAGATTAGTTCGAGAAGCTATTGAAATTAAAGTGCATACAAATTTCAACCGAGACCAAAGCTTTTAATTATCTGGTGCATGCGATTCATTGATACACAAATTAAAACAAAACAGAAACAAAAACAAAATCAATGCGCCAGCTGATACGGTGAGATTTGCATGCTCACAAGGGTATATAATCTTGCAACAACAACAATTATCGCAACAAGAATCAGTGCATTTACAACAACAATTACCATCTCAAATGCAACTGACACAACAATCAACACACCGACCGGTACAATTTTTGAAGGAGAATGTAAAAACAAAAGAAGAAGCAATTACCATTAGAAGATGAAGAAATTTAAATATTAAAATATTGGAATTACTTCTGTTTTAAGTGGAGTGAATGAATAAAATTCAATTAAAAGTACAAGTGACCTCAACTCCAGAAATAATTGTGTTTCGCCCAAGGTATAACAGTGGGCTCTTCAGTCAGAAGCAATTACCACCCATAAGACCCGTGACCCCGACAAATGGAACTTTGTCGAAACGTCGTATGGGTGAAGAAATTCAATTTATTTGAATAATTAATTTCGTAAGTCCGTTAAATAAACATTAAATAAAAATCGCGAATAAAATAGTTTAAAATTTAAAATTTTTCACAATTCCTTTAATATAATTTTTTTTTTACACAAGCGATGCATACTCGCTCTAAAATAACGATTATTTTATGAAAAAAAAAATATTTCTAAAAGTGAGAATCTATAACATAAAACGTTTATAGTGAATTTTGAATGTCAACTATAATCAACAAGTGTCCTTACGTTTAAGTAAAGCAAATAAGAAAAAAAAAAAAATTCCAAAAAAGTATCTACTTTTACGATATACAAAATTTTGTGATGCGAGATTTTGACATTCGAGATTTTTAGAATAGAGATTATGGAATTTTGGCATTTGAGACTGCCATTCAAGATTTCGTCCCGAATCCCAATTATTGAGTCCAACACCTCTTTGCAAACATTTAAATTTGTTTTCGACAGCTCTTTCCAATGTGTTAAATGTACTCGCAACATCTGTATGGTTAAACTGAGATAAATGCCTAGCATTAACCATTGAAGTATTTTAAAAGCCCGGAATACAATTTAAAAATTTCGAGATCTTGCCATTGCATCTGCTTAATCTTGTGTTGTACCAGTCCAATCAAAGTTTTGGCTAAATAAGAGAGCTAAGATTGATATATAAGTTTAAAAAAATTGGACGACTGGATTGCATAAACTTGCTTTTGTAGTTAACAACTAGAATCAAGTAACAAGAATTTTTTTTGACGTTTTGTATTTTTTTCTTTAAATAAATTATCTTTTTGCAATCGTCAACTTCAAGCTTAAATATTTCGGATAACCCATGTACGATTTTGAAAATATTTCACGTCACCTTTCATTTGATACAAATTTCAGTAGTGTTCGACTAACTACCAGATTACATACAATGCCCATCATCCTTTTATACATTTCCCATTTTTAGTGAGGATTTTAAATTTTACAGAGCAAAATCTTAGTCAGTTTAGTATGGTGTTAAATAATTTTTAGTATGATATTAGGTTAAAAATTGTATTTAGCTAATTTTAAACAGTTTTACCATCTCCTTACATTTTACTTAAATAAATAAAAAATAAATCGGGTGGCACAACGGCTCATGAAGAACCAGGGCCTAGTGACTAACAACTCGCAACCATTCCTGTGTGCGCCTTTCCACAGGAATGGAATGGACCTACAATTTTATGCCGAGTCCGAACGGCTAGACGAGAAGCACTTATTCGTGACAAGTGATACTCTAGGAGAATTTGTCAATTCCTCGCAAGAGGGAGTAGCCCTGAAAAAAAACTTTTTAGTTTTTTAGGAGGACGAGGCTGGGAAGCGATCCTAGACCTCCAGCGTGACAGTCAAACGCACTAACCATTACACTACGGGCTACTACTTACATTTTACTTACATAAGTTAAAATTAGCCCAGTCAAAATAGACATACAAATCTCAAATCCTGAACAAAATTCCGATAACGCTTAAACTTGGTGGGGACCTTCCAGTGACGCAGAAATTACTAAAAGTCCCCGACGACCCGACAGGAGCATAACTTTTTAAGCATGGTAAAGTGCCGAAAAAATCAATTTTTAGGAAATGACTTTTTAATGGCAAATGCTATCGAAAAGAAATTCGAGTACAGTTTGTAGATCATTAAATTCTCTATACAAAAATTTGCACTTTTTTTTCCTACGACCAATAATTAAGAAGGTATAGCTTTTTAAAAATAACATAAAATGACGAAAATATTGTTTTTTTTTTTTTAATATAGATAACTGTTAAACCGTCAATGCTATCACAAAAAAGTCTAGGAACACTTTGTATACCACATAATTGTCTATATAAAAGATTAACAAACTTTTTTTTCCTACGAACTATAATTTACAAAATAGAGCTTCTAAGAAAACAAAAAATTGATGAAATTATTGTTTCTTTGAGAATAACTGCTAAGCCGTCAATGATAACGAAAAGTAGTCTAGGTACAGTTGGTAGACCACAAAATTTTCTTTAAAAAAATATAAAACTTTTTTTATTACACGCAAGAATTTAGAAAATAAAGCTATTTGAAAAAGAACATAAAATACCAACAATATTTGTTGTTTTTATAGTAAATTTAATGATCTACAAACTGTACCGAACTCCTTTTCGATAGCATTTGCCATTAAAAAGTTATTTCCTAAAAACTAATTTTTTCGACACTTTATCATGCTTAAAAAGTTATGCTCCTGTAGGATCGTCGGGGACTTTCAGTCATTGCTGCGTTATAGTCACTGAAAGGCCCCCACCAAATTAAAGCGTTATCGGAATTTTGTTCAGGGAAATGTCTATTTTGACTGGGCTAAAATGTTTTTTTTTTTCTTTTTAGTGTCGTTCTAAATCTATATATTACATTAACGTCAAAATGGGTATATTATGTTTGTGAATTTTTTGCACGAGCTGTCACTTTTTTGGACTTGTTCAGCTGAAGCTTATGAAGAAAATTGGTTTAGTATGATACTAGTTAAGTATTTTAAATTTAGAAAATTTAAGTAATCTGTTTTAAAATAAGAAAAATTGTTAAGTAGTATTTTTTTTTTTATATTAAGCGCGTGCAAAAGGGGTTGTGACTACCCTTAAGATGATATACACAGCACGAGCGATTAGATAGATTGGAGGGGATTTAAAAGGAGATACCGATGCACATTGGTTTTGAACGTCTGTAGATCACAATGGGAGGGGAAAATTGAGCTGGGTAGAGCATTCCACATTCGAGTAGTGCGACTAAAGAAAGAATCTCTGTACTTAACAGTACGTCCGAAATTAAGTAGTAGTTAAGTAGTATCATACTAAAACCTTATTATATTAGGAAATTTAAAATTTTGCGCCATTGTCTTAAATTTGTTCAATATAATATCTTTTATTTATTAAAATTTCAAAAGATTAGCAATTGTTAGCATGAATTTGTGTGACTTTGTCAGTCAAAAACAGTTTTACAGGAGTGTACTGTTTCTCTTTCGTAATAGTTGATGGATGATATCTGTGGAAAAGTGTTTTCTCCTTTTCTCCAGTAAATTTTACAAAAAGAAAAGAAATACGTGAATAGTTTAAGACGAACTCTGGTGTAATACATAAATGTATGACTAACGACGAGCAGCGTACGAAAGTAACTGGTACTTGGAATGTTCTTTTAACCCACACAGAGAAAAAAACAACGTAAAATCAAAGCAAAACACTTTGATTCTAATATTTTTATATTTTTCGGAACGATTTGGCGCCAACGCCGAAAATTCTTAAATCAAAGTGCAGCAACTTTATTTCAAAGTGATTTCAAATTTAAAAACAAACTAGATTTTACTTCGTGTATATGCTGATTTAAAGTGGAATCATAGCTAAATCAAATTCACCCATCTTTTAAAACAACATTTATCTACTTCGAATCAACGTAGATTGAACTTCGCTTGGCTAGGTATACATTCAAAATGGATACCCATGCCACGCTTCTTTGTTTAAGTTTATGTAAGACAAAGACAAATGTATATTCATGCAAGACGCATTTCATTTTTGTGGTGAATCGTTTATTTGTGACAACTTAAGTGAATCGTTCAATGCTATGAGTAATGCATAAGTAATAAATAAAGGAAAAGTAATTAAATATTGGTTTTCGATTACATGAAAGAGAATTTTGAGTGCGCGTTTAATTTGTTCACAAATTTAAGGGAGCTACTTCGAAAAAATACCACGCGCTCTCGAAATTCTTTATATTAAGCTTACAAATAAAGGTTTACTTAACTATGCAACACTTTGAAACTACGTTGTTGGTACTTTAAATGCCACAAAAGTGGATCGCAATGTAAAAATTGGATTTCAATTTAAAAATGAATACGTTTCACTTTGAAACAAGGTTGAGTGCACTTTAAATGTGGATCTCAATGTAAAAATGTTAACGTTTCACTCTAAAACAACGTTGAATGGAATGTAAATGTTCAAAAGTTGATTTCAATGTATAAATAAACACGTTTTACTTTAAAACGAGGTTGAATCTCTTAAAATTACGTCGCATATTCAAATTAACATTGTTTCAACGTTAAAATAAAAATGCTCCACTTCATTTAAAATACTTTAGATCAAATACGGTCGTATTTAATTTTAGATCGCATTTTTTCCCTCAGTGCATATGTCAGCATGCTTATATGAAATTAACACTTATCCTAAGGACTATGGACTGGACATGGAAAATGCATAAACTTTCAAAAGAGTGGGTTGAATTCAATATATTTCAAGAGGGATCTAATAAATTTATGTATTTTTCTTCTATAGGATATTTTCCCAGAAGTAACATTTTCTAACCCATGATTGTTTTGAATATAATCACCTTCCTAGAACTAAAGTCTTCAACAGTATGGTTAGTATGAGAATAATTTCCTTTGAATAATTTAATTTCAATTTCCATATAATGTCAACTTACTATACTTGAGAAGAATGAATATCTGCAAAGTTGTTTGGGATTTAAAGGAGACAAAATTGCTTCGTTCATTTTTTTAAACTAAAAATAATAAATTAAATGGCAGCTTCCTTGTAAGTTTAAAACTACTTTTAAGTAAGTACTGATTTTGGTTGTTAACGATAACTTAGTCACGTCTACGCTGCTGTATTGACGATGGAGAGCTTAAGATTAAATTCACGTTAAAATTGGTCTTCAAGGACATGTGCCTTCAGGCGATAACTTGAGCCCTAGTGTATCTATCCAGGATATAACTTTATGTGTCATTTCTTTTATTTTTGTTCCAGAATTCAAGCTTTATTGTTGCTTTTGACAGAATTCCAAAAGTTGTGCAAAAAAAAAAACCTTCGTTCTCGTCAAAGTCATTTCAAATCCATATTATAAATTAGTTTTCCTTCAACTTACATGTTTTCTTTTTATTCTTTTAGAAAGACAGCTTTTCACCATCGCTGAGTTTATTTAAGACTATGTTTTGCTTATGCATATAAATGAAAAATTTATGAAAATATTCACGCAAAATCAATGAATAAAAATGGATTTCAAAGTAATACTTTTGCGTCTTGGTCCATACAAGAAAACGACCACAAGTCCAACAGAATAGCACAATAAACGTGGTAGTAAATAGTTAAAACAAATGGTCACATAAGAATATGAGATTAAGAAAATGTAATTTATTATGGAAACTGTATTTAAATTGTGTTTGTCGCCATCATGGAAGCCTTCATACGCTTCCGCATAATGGCGACAAAGAATGAGATTTTTCTTTCAGTTTCTCATTTTAGTTTTTGTATAATTTACTCTTCCATTTCCAGCACATGGAAGACACTAATAACTTTTAAAAATTAGAAAAATAGTATAGTCAAATTTGTTAATCGTCAAATTTACTTTTTGACAAAATCGCTAAGGAGTCATACGTCATTTTGCATGTTCATTTTAATTCTTGTATGAAATTCTTGATAATTTCAGTGTCTTCCGTAAAATTGTCAGCTTAATAGAAATAATAAAACGTAGTGATGCATGCATACGATATTTCCAAAAACTAAACCCCCGCAGCCTAAAAAACACGGTTTACGTAAACGTGGCCTGCGTTAAAAATGCACTGGCAAAATATTATTAACACAAACTGCAAAAGCTAATTTATCTAAAACGCCAATATTAGGCGTGTTTTTTTGTGCCCTCTATGTTAGCTTAAGAAATAATGGCACAAAAAATCGCTCTTCATTGCTTCAGAAAATAATTTGGCAGCACTTATATAACAATGACATTTTCTGACATTTTGGATGTCAACTCTGTTTGTGAACAAAATAAACTAAATTTCATTAAAATTTTGATAAATTAAAAGAAACGTCTCCTCCCTGAACCAGATCTTGCTTTTATTTATTGGAAAGTAACATTTATTTTAAATTATTAATTTTTTGTTTAACAAATAAAAGAATGTTTGGTTTTGACCTATTTTTCTGTCATCTTTTTCTCGATTATTCGACTCGTGCTTCAAGATACATCTGCCAAATTAATGAATTTTTGGATGAATTTTTGACATTTGTTGAGAATTCATCGGATAAACGTAGAAAATAGTATATGGAAGCACTGTTTTTATTTTAGCTTAATGGCTAAAACAAATGTGCAGCGAGTCTGCACGTATCTCTGCATGCAGAGCTGCACACGAAACACATGTGCATAGTTTCTGACATTCATGATGCATAGTAATGTCAAACAAATACATGAAAGCACAGCGTTGCCGATGTCATACAATAGTGTTGGAATGAGATTTTCTTCGTTGGACGATGGTAGGGTGGCAACGGCGGCTTCATGGATTCTTAAACAAAAATCACCAACACAAACAATTTTTTTAAAAGAATGGCAGGTGATGTCAATATGAGTAATGCCAAATAGCAATTATTTAGAAATTTTCGTTTTTCAGTTGTGGCTGCAATGAAACTAGGCATCAAATTTAGAAATAGAGACATCGTGCAGCGCTGCGCTCCCATAAGAACCTGTGTAATTTAATTTCGCTGCATGGAAAAAGCTGCACATCTGTTTAAGGCATAATTCTTAAGCAGAGATGTTTATCGCCGCAAATTAAGCATATTTGTTGTTGTATTTTACATGGACATTTTTTTTAAGCTAACATAGAGGGCACTAAAAAACACGCCTACTATATTTGTCTGAAATGCAATTCTGTTCGATAATATTGTTTGCTCAGGTAAAATATTCGAAAACATCACCTGCACTTTGCGGTGCAGGTTTGCAAAAAAGAACAATCTAGTCGGAAAACTTTGAAACTATGCCTTTACGGTGTGGCTGTTTTTGAAACCGAAAAACGATCTTAATTCTTTTAGCACAGAAGTTACAATCGTGAAATATGTATTCATCAAGTGACTTTTTTGCAAACCCATTTTACCTAATCAAAGAAAATCTCGATTGTTTACCGCAGAGCTGCAGCGCAGATGTTTTTTTCGACTTGAACAATTTTGTTTTGTTTTTTTTTTTTTTCAACACCTGAAGCAAAACATTTTCTGAATCAGAATGTTTCTGCAAAATATGAACAAACTCCACAGATATATTTATTATACCTACTGCAAGCAAGTGTACAACCTATATTATATTTCTATTCGAAGTTTGGTGCATTTCTGTTCTTTACATTTCATACAAAAAAAAACCTCTTTAACAATGAATCTAGGTCAAAACTTTGGAATAATGTTTTCATTCAACTTCCTTTTTTTTATTTATGTTTATCTTGCCTTAAGGTAGATGTGAAATGTGGAATGAATTGGAAGGAATGATTGCACTACACATAATCAGCAAAAAAGCATTGTTTGTATATTGCATCTTTGGAAAAGTGAACTTATTCACAGGATGCGATGGCAAAGAGAGAAGGATGCGGATGACATATAATATTTTGCAGTGACTTTCACATCACAGTCATATTTGCTATTGTGTGTTTCAATGAACATGTACATTATCCATATACATATGTTTAAGTAAATAGATACGCGTTCATGTGGAAAACTTAATAGGTAACAAGGATGAAAGCAAGTATGTCTATGTATGAACAAGTTTATAATGCATTATCAGCTTCTTTTTCTTAACTAATAGAAAACCAGCAAAACTGAGTCATTGTGTTATTGATAAATATGGTACGCGAAATGAATACTATAGTTTCGTCATTTGTAATGTTTTAGATTTCATATTTTGTATAACCATATTAGAAAAAAAAAATAATTTTATAGAAGCTATATCATAATTAAAACCCGCCATATTAAAGAGTGGATCCTCTGATGCAGACATTGAACGTTGTATAAATGTCAAATGTGGACTAAAGTAAAGTTGACTAAAAATTAATTTAAACAGCCTTCGAAAGAATTACAACATTTACACAAGACATTTCCCTTTTTTTTTTTTCTTTTTTGTAAAAGCCCTCAGTGTAAAAGATATATAATTAAAAGAAATTAATTAAAATAATAAAATCACTTTCTCATTATACAAATACCCCATGGACATTTTACTACAGACATTATGATACCAGGAGAAAGTTTATCACCAATCTTTTTAATATGAGTACATTGCACTGTTGAGAGTTCCTTTGGGGTTGCAAAGTTATTGTAGACTAAAGCAAAATTAAGGCATCAAGATTATGTTAATTTCTGTATAGTTACCTACCTACGTATGTTTTGCGGGTCAACGAATCATATATAAATCTTAATAGAAAAAATAAATTTCAAGGAACACACCCGTTACGGATTTTCTTTTCTCTTGTGGCCGTAGGCCCGTAGCCAGACAAATACTTCGGGGAGGTATATGACCTTCAAAAAAATTTAGGTTTCTGCCTAAGCTTTAAATCTTGATTTTTGAACTTAACTTGCAAAATCGACATGTTTTTGATGCGCTGATTTCAGATGTTTCAGTCTAAACATGCAAATAACGATTTTTTTTTTGGTTATATTGAGTTAACCAAAAAAAAAATCGTAACGGCATGTGAAACTCTTCCTGTGCCACTACTAAATTCACACAGTTATTTGTTTTGGATGCAGGGAAGAGCCGACTGTTTTTGATTACATGTTTTGCCTGTTTCAAAAACGATTTTGATAAAAAGATTTATGGAATTATTTTTCACGGTAAGATCAATAATTTCGGAAACAAATATTTTATCAAAAGCGATAATTAACGGTAGCTGGGATAGAACCGATTTTGTTTTATTGTTAAATATCATTCACCGATTACGTCCAAATTGGATATACAAATTTTCAAAAAAATATTTTTTGGATTTTTAAAATTTTATTTTTGTTTTTCTTTTTTTTTTTACACTCTCAGATCTTTGTCAAAGAGCGCTTAAATCAAGCTGCAACTTACGACCAAAGAATTGCCAACACAAAATTTGTACACCGGCTCATCACTTAGTGCAGTGTTAGTAGTTAGTAGTAACAGACAGACTACAAAAGAACACTAAGGCGAACGGATTCTCAACACAAAATGAGACAATCAAGAACAAAACATAAAATAATAATAACACAAAAATTGTGACTAATACAAACATTTATGAGCATGGTATACTGGTCTTCAATACACTTTTAAGTTTAATTTTATTAATATTGAAGTCAAAAATACCTTCATTTAAATTTAATAGCTTGCACATACGAGTTAACGGTTCATGCATTCCATAATTCGTACGATGTTGGGGTAAGTTCATCAAATCCAGACTGCGAAGACTGTGGGCCCCTCCACGAAAGTTGAAACCTAAGCAATTTAATAAATCGGGCGCATTGATAACACCACTTATAAGTTGGTGTGCGAATACAATATCATTACTGACCCTCCGTTAAGACAAACTTTGGATCAGAAGAAGATTTATTCGATGCTCGTACGGCGGAAGGCTGTACTGCTTCTATCCTATTTTTATGAACTTCGTAGAAAGGAGTCCATATCTAAGATGCATATTCAAGTTGGGGTCGAACTAAGCAGTTGTAAAGAGCGAGGGTAACGTAAGAATCTTGAAATTCCTTAGCCCATCGCTTTACAAATCCCAACATAGAGTTGGCTTTTTTAACAATAAAATTGATGTGTTCCGAAAAATCAAGCGTAGAAGTAAAATGAACTCCAATGTCTTTAAAACATTGAACACGAAGTAAAACATGTTCGGAAATTTTATAATTATATGAACTTGGAATCCTTTTTTTAGAAAATGTCATGGCTTGACATTTAATTGGGTTCAGATTCAAACCGTTTTTATGACACCATAAAACGAAATTCTTAATATCGTCTTGCAGAAGCAATCGATCACTGGCAGATGCAATGCTTTTGAAAATGTTGATATCATCTGCAAATATAAGAATTTCGCTATGACGTACACACAAAGGGACATCATTTATAGCTAATATAAAAAGGAGAGGTCCTAAATGACTACCCTGAGGAACCCCAGATTTAGCAATAAAAGGGTTGGAGAAAGACTCTCTAAATTTAACCTGGTAATATCTATTCTATTGGGCACCTGTGCATAAATACAAGCAAATATGTCACCGTCGATCGCTTCTGCATAAAACCATGCTGTTGTTTGCAAATGATATTTTTACAGTTGAATGTCAAACTATCGCACACCACTTGCTCAAAAAGCTTCGGATTGGAAGATAGTTTAGAGATTGGTCTGTAGTTAGCAATATCTGATTTGTCACCTTTTTTAAAAACTGGGGTGATGAATACCTTCTTCCAAATACTGGGAAATCTTCCTGATCTTAGAGACAGGGCAAAGATATTAAGAAGGGGGGATGCTGAGATTGATATCTTCAAAAGGAGTTGATGAATTTTTTTAACTTCTTTTTGAAATTGGAATACAAAAATATTTTATTTTTATAATTTTCAAGAAATTTTATATATTAAAAAATATATAGAGATTTTTGAAAATATTTGTTTCACTTTATTTTGAGCTCTAGCAATTTTAAATGTTTTTTAGCTATTTAAATAACAAATTCGTGGTAATAATTTATGTTTTGGCTTGTTGATGATAAAGTTGATCCAGTCTAGCATTTTATTTGGGTTTTTTTTAACAAGCAAATAGTTCACTTGATTTATTAAAATCAATTTTTGGATAACCCGTTTTTTGATTTTTTTTTTTTAAAGATTTAATATTTTTTTTTTTTTGAAAACTCTATATTTCGAAAACGAATTAGTATTTTTTATCCTAGAAGAACAAACAAACCAACAAAAATATGCCGTAGGCGTTTTTCTTTTCTGTTAAGAAATGACGTTAACAGTAGTACACTAGGGCTTATACGCATTTTTATTATTTTATTTTATTTGTAACAAAATGGAAAAAATGTTCTGTTTCTACACAGTAAATTGGTTTATGTGGTGTAAATCAAACAAGGTGCTGTTATTAATTTAGAAATAAGATTCTTTTTAACAAAGATTCTAACAAAATCAAAATATTTAAGAATTTGTTTCCCATTTTGTCTATGTTTTCCAATTTCCAACAGCTTTTCATAAACTCGCAAAAATAATAAAAACAAATAAATTAAAATCTGGACAGAGGACAACGTCAGCTAGCAATAATTGTTTATACTTTGAAAGATCGAATTCCATTTTTTTTTTTTGTTTTGTTTTCTGTTCGATGTAATTATTAATTATAATCCTTTATGTTTGTACAAGCAGTAAAAGGGAATTTTTTTTTCAATACTAGGTATGCGATAGTTTACTGTTGATAGTAAATTAGTAATTCTCGTCGTTTGACAAAATAGATATCACGTTCTTGTCTTTTTAATATCCACAATTATTTACCTATCTACTTATAAACAAAAATAATTGATTTCCAGGAACTATTCGTAAAAAAGCAGTGAGTAGGTACCTATACACTCATTTATACTATACAAATGATATATCCTGATAAAATGCAATAAACGAATAAACCCTAAAAATATATACTTACGCTATAATAAATCATCTCTTTTTATCCTTAACAATGTTTGATCGTTACTTTTCATGTCAATTCGTCACAAAATAATAACAAACAAAAAACCTCTCCCATGCAAGCGTTAAAAAAAAAAACATATTCTCAGCATAAAACAAAATACTTTTATTATAATATCAAAAACAAAATAAAAATCATATCACCACACCACCCCCTCCAGCTAAAAATAGATCACGTGCTAAGCGTTTATTCCTCTCCATCCACTTAAGGCGGCTCTCACTCTCTTGAATGCTCTCAAATATTATACTAGTAGAGGGCGCGTTCATAAGTTTGACGCGAACAAGCGACCAAGACTGCGACGCGCCACCGAGCAAGGTGAAGACTTTTCCTTTCATCATAATCACAAGTATATACAGACCCCTTTTTCTGCCCTTTAGCACCCACCATCAGCCATCACACTACATTTATTCTGCTATATCATTCCCTATTAAGCTCTCCCTCCCCTATAGAAACATCCCCAACAGAAAACAAGGTTTATATCAAACTGTGCTGCCAATGCACAATCGCAGGCGACTTCTTGCCGGTTTTTTTTTTTTTGTCGGTCTCAGTGGGTTGTGCGCTAATTTGCATGCAAACAGCTAGTTAACTCCTTTTGTTTGTTGCCTTTGTTAGCCCCCGAAAGCCTGGATGAGGTTAATATGGGGATGGTTAACTGTTTTACTGCCTTTTTTACGATTTGCCACCCAATGCTACTCTGCCAACGGCAAAGTTGAATGAATTCAAAGTAAAGGCCGAGAAGGCGGAGAACTATATTAAGGCAAACAACAACAACAAAACCTAGAGTGGAGACTAGAAATTCCCATTTAATGAATGTGCAACTTGTAACGTGTATCCGGATGAGTTTTATTCTGACCTTTAAGGACTTAAAGTGATGCTATAGGTAGTATATGTGCACCACCTATAGGTATACAAGTTGGAAAATATGTATGTACTTGCATATAACTTAATGCGGAAAACTTGGATGCTTTTCAGTTTCTTTTTCATTCAAATCTTGTGTTCAAGGTAAAAAACAAAAAAGCATTCTTCAATCGAAAGCAAAGAACGAGAGAAATAAAATCTATAAATAAATTTATTTTTAACAAAACAAACTTATCTTAAGCATCGTTATTGTTGGGGGGGCGGGGGGCTTATGTCGCCTTTGTTTGATTACTCCTATTGCGCCGGCAACGTGCGCCATGAGCAAAAAAATACATATTGCGTAAATGATCGAATATAAATCAAGTCGGAGATCAAGATCATGTGCACGACCGCTTCGCCGGCCATGCCATTTTTCGTTGTTGTTTATGCCGCTACCGCACCGGCCAACAACCCAAATAGGATTCAGACTTTTAACTATTTATGTATGTATAACGCAGTACACAATGTATGTTTGTGTGTATGTGTGAGTATGTTAGTATTTTGATGTGTCGTCTATCGGTTAAATGACTTTTTATTACAAACAAAATATATTTTGTGTTTGAATAAAAAGATAAATTATTTATTTGATTTTTTTTTTTTTGTTTGTTTGTTCGTGTAGGCTGACGTGTGACATTATTCGTTACATGACAGAACTTAACGAAACTATTGCCATCAGACGGTGTCAAAACATTGACGGGTGTGTCTAGTATTTACTAAAAAAAATAAAAACGTATTAATGTACTAATACATTAGCCATTTTATGTCAAAAATAGATACTAAACACATTTTTTTTTTTTATATTTAGCGCGTGCAAAAGGGGTTTTGACTACCCTTAAGATGATATACACAGCACGAGCGATTAGGTAGATTGGAGGGGATTTAAAAGGAGATACCGATGCACATTGGTTTTGAACGTATGTAGATCACAATGGGTGGGGAAAATTGAGCTGGGTAGAGCATTCCACATTCGAGTAGTGCAACTAAGGAAAGAATTTCTGTACTTAACAGTACGTCCAAAATTGGGCTCAAGGGTAAACTGATGGGAATTCCTAGAAGCGCGAGTATTACGGTTGAATTGTTTAAGGGGAGGAATGCAACTGGCTATTTCACTAGAACACTGATTATAAAAAAAGCGGTAAAATAGGGAAAGACATGAAACATTACGGCGGTGTTCGAGAGATGTCCTCTTTTGTATTATGTCCAATAAATTCAAGTGAGTTTTTGGAGCTCCTGCCCAAATATGAGAATTGTACTCAAGTTTTGGACGAATAAAGGCTTTGTAGATCACAGCCAGATCAGAAGGGGAGAAAAATTTCTTGCATCTACGGGGAAATCCTAAACACTTAGCAGCATTTTTGGCTTGGCGACCTCAAATATGTGGTCATTCCACAAAAGGTGGTCTGTGACACACATACCGAGAACTCAGAGCTGTTTGGTTTCCTCGATGCAAGTGCCGCCCATGAATAGCGGCATTAGGGGTGGATTTCGCTTTAACGACAAGAGACAGCATTGAGTTTTTGAAGCATTAAATTCTACGCGGTTTTTGATTCCTCAAGTGGACAATGCTGTCGAGATCAGAATTTAATGAGCTTATCATACGCTGCCGTTCGAGTTCCACATCCGAAGGACACGGATGTGAATCTAAGAACGAATATGAAAAGCTGAGTGTACTGTCGTCAGCAAAACAATTTAATGGATTAGAAGTTTCAGATAAAAGATCGCTTATGAATATAAGGAAGAGAGTCGGAGACATGAGTTTTGTCTCTGATTAAAAATTATAAGAAATTTGTCAATTAATTTACGAGATATAAAGAACCGAAAAATAATTCCATTTTGTTCAAAAAATTCAAAAACCTATTACAAATTAGTAAACTTAGATTGGATAGAATATCGAATAGAGAGACATGAATTTGTATCAACATCGTTAAGATTGTTTTCTTGAAATTTAAATAGATCGTGTAGGAAATCACATTTTTAAGCAAATCTGTCTACTTGAAAATTGTCAAAATTTTTCAATGTGTTGTCAATTACAGTCCAAGAAATTTATTTGGCTAGAAATAAGAATCTGGTCCTTACGGGCCGCCTCCACAGGCCATCAACGATGGCCGGACTATGAACATGTCTAAAAATAATCCCATGGTGTCCAAAAAATCCATGTCCATGCAGCAACATGTCGAAAAAATAACGTTTTGAAGACATGGAGGGCTGTTCAAAAAGCTTGGCCATGAGATGACTTTTCATGTGCGTGTGAGTTTTTTTCTTGTTTTTCTTGAATGTGTAAGTGAATTTTGTTGTAAAAAATAGAAGTAGTTGTTAAAGGCTAATGAACGACCCCAGTAGGAAATTTCAAAAAATTCATGAAGGAATCACCAGCTTTTTCATCAATGAGTGGAAGCTACAACCCATGAATTTGGTATGAAAACATCGATGAATTTAACATGGGGCTGTCATAGGCGGTCACCAAGTGATTTTCTAGGTGAATATTTACCAGTGAAATCACGAAGTAGGGGTAACTATTTTATTCATAAGCGAATTATGTGTGATGACAAATATAATGAATGTTAAGCTGTGAAATCACTCGATAACTTAGAGTTGCTTATTCACGAGGTGGCAATGGCATGAATGCTCACCCATTAATTCACTTACATTAACAGTAACTCGTTTAATCTTATCTGAATTGTATTTGATGAAAAAACCCTTGAATATTTACCAGTGATATCACTAGATACAGGTAATTAGAAGTTTCTTGTTCACTAGAGCGTTCCCCTTAGCTGAAAAATGTCGTGCATGTATAATCAGAATATCAGATAGGCTGATTTTAACATTTATTTTCAAAAAAAAACAGCGTGCGTCAAAGACTCAAATTTTGGTCGATGTTTACTGAATGTTATAAAAATCACAGCATGAAGATACTGTGAATTTTATTATTCTAAATTCAAACATTCCAACTAAACGTAGAAGAGCCAATTGAGATTACAAGCTCATGACACTCTGCATTATCGTTCATCGTGGAAATCATCGTATGTCATCATATCATTACCTGTAGGCAGGTAAAGGAAGGGCAATGTTTATGATCGAAACCAAAAACCAAGCACTACAATCCAAAAGAGGTAACACACATGACAATGTACATTACTTTGCATCGTTGAAATCCTCGTACTTTCGGAACAGGTATAGAGAAAGGCAATGCTTTTGATTTTTGTTTTTTTCTTTCTCAGGAAGAAGAATACACAACGCAGATAACCCAACTTTCTTCACGAACTCATGAACCTATGCATTACTCTTCATCGGTAGAATCATCGTATGATTTTTTTTAGTGAATAGTACACTGAGATGGAAGCATTGATTTGAGTTGAATTTGTGTACAAAGTAAAAGAAAAGGTAGATGGTATGCAGTGAGGAAAATGGGCAATACCCATATTTAATGAAATCATAGCATGATGCTCCTTCATGAAAGTACTAGATGACTTCATTGGTGTTTTCACCTAAATTTTTCATTGAGGAGCATATTTCCTACTGGGACATAACATGATTTGCCCAGTGAGTAAAAATTCACTATTTGTTGATTAGATTGTATGGCCTGTGGAGTCGGACTGTTATGCTAGCTTATCATTTGAATACTCCCCAACACCAGCGTTGCTAGAGATACTTTAATAAAGATTTGTTTCTTGATCTAAAGACGGTGATCCTCGACTTTTGATTACTTCTTTTGTTCAGACACAAACTAATGTGAGCACAACCTACCACAACACAATCATCCTGCCCTACAGGAGTCATTCCAACATAACACAAATATGTGCTACTTAAGGGATTAATTCTAATTTTGCTTACCAGAAAATTAAAATTTTTATTATTTAAAATTTCCAATTGATACAAAATTGAAACAGTTATATTTTGGTGCCAAAGAGAAATTATAGGCAGGTAAAGCTTATGTCACAAAAGAAACAGTCAGCAAAAGTACACAAAAAAAAAAACTAATAATCCTGCCTCACCTGGTCCTGTCTTCCTAACCATGAAGTGGATGTGAGATAAAGCACCGAGAAGTCAAAACAAATAGGAAGAGGTATTATGAAATGAAAACGTCAAAGAAATGTTTTGAAGATTTAATCCAAACTAACATTACGATGATGAAGAAGTCCAAAAGTGATTTTCGGCATTGGCCTGACGTCTGTTAACTTGGCATGGCAACTTTCACATAGAGTAATGAGACAAACGCAGTAATTTGCAGTTTTTTTTTTGCATTTTGCTTGCATTTATATTCCCGATTTTGCAGTTCATCAAATAGTAGTAGTGAATCGAGTTGCCTGCTAACTTTGTACAGTTAATTTAGCAGGTCACATGGCGTATCTCGAAAACCAAGCATGCTACGAACTTGCAGTAAAGCTCCATTTTTTTTTTTTTTGCATTTCAAGAATGAAAAAAAAAAATCGGGTGGCACAACGGCTCATGAAGAACCAGGGCCTAGTGACTAACAACTCGCAACCATTCCTGTGTGCGCCTATCGGCAGGAATGGAATGGACCTACAATTTTATGCCAAATCCGAACGGCTAGACGAGAAGCACTTATTCGTGACAAGTGATACTCTTGGAGTATTTGTCAATTCCTCGCAAGAGGCAGTAGCCCTGAAAAAAACTTTTTAGTTTTTAGGTGGACGAGGCTGGGAAGGGAACCCAGACCTCCAGCGTGACAGTTGAACGCACTAACCACTACGCTACGGACTACTACATTTCAAGAATGAGCTAGGTACAAATTTTGAAGTCCCTATTTTCAAGAAATCTCATAAAATTGACATAACTTACATCAATATGAGCCTAATCAAATCAACAAATTTGCTACAAATTTAGTGAAAAGCATTTTTATGTGATTCCTTAAAGGAGAAATTCAAGTTTTTGTTTAAGCTCATCATAAGTTTTAGTTTTCTCAGAATCTGCTATTACGATTTCAAATAAATTTCGTACATAGTAAACCTTAGAACAATTTTAATAATAATATGTACCACATTTAGCCAAGAAACTCGAATAACGAAAAAACTGAGGTTTTAGTGAAATTGCCTTTCTTTGTGAAATACTCCCGAATATCTATCTTAACAATGGCTCCGTTGAGTTTGACAAAATGTTGCACTTAAATACTATTAAGCTATTTAAAAAGTATTGCATCTAAAATCTATGTAAACAAATTTGTAACGAATAAATAAAATCAAAGAAAAAAAAATGTTATTGAACAATTAATGTACCGCCGTAAATGTCTAACTACATTCTAGTTGTTTACTACAAAAGCAAGTTTGTGTGTTTTAAATTCAGAGTTAAAAAAAATAGCTTAAAAGCATAACATGCCTAGTCTTTTTAACCAACCAATGGTGATAAATAAGCTAAGCTCAGACCATTTGCCAGTATTAATAAGATCATTTTCCTCACCACTACAAAGGAAAAATGAAATCTTAGATATTAAAAATGCAAACTGGAAAACATATAAAAGAGAAATGCGATCTAGGTTAATAAATATCCATGAACCTTTAACTGATTTAGTCAATAAACCACAAATTGACACAAGTATTTCTCGTTTTTCGACTGCTGTACACGAAAGTATTGAAAAGACAGCTCCTGAAAAACAAATACGTTATGATAATCTTAACACACTGCCTCCTAATATTCTGAACCTCATCAAAATCCGCAATAGCAATCGGAGGAGGTGGATACGAACAAGGGACCCTTCTTATAACTCTGAAGTTAAGATTCTTAATATAATAATAAAAGATTCAATTTCAGCTTTTAGGAATAAATCATGGAACCAAAAACTGCAGGGTTTACATAAAGGAAGTAAACCATTTTGGAATATGGTAAAAATAATTAAAAAGAAAAACACACTTATTCCAGCACTTAAGGTAGGAAACAACGTGATGGTTTCTAGCGCTGAAAAAGCTAACGTTTTGGCTAAAACTTTTTATGACAACCATATGGTAACTTTCGGCGTTCCTTGTAACCCCACAGTTGAATCAGTGGTTAAAGACTCAATAAATGTAATTAATTCAAGTTTTTTTCTTACTACACAAGATGAAATAACATTTAATGAAGTCAAAGATGTGCTTTTGGCACTTAAAACAAGAAAATCTCAAGGTTTTGATAGCATTAAGAATGTATATCTTAAAAACTTGCCAAAATCAGTAATCAAATATTTACAATTTTTATTTAATTGTTGTCTTAAGTCAAGTTACTTTCCCGAAGCCTGGAAAACAGCTAAAACAATACCGATTTTAAAACCTGGTAAAAGTGCTAACTCACCTAACAATTATAGGCCAATAAGCTTATTAAGTTCATTAAGTAAATGTTTTGAGCAGTTATTAAAACGAAGAATTGTCTCTCAAGTAACTAGAGATAACATTTTACCACTTGAACAATTTGGTTTTAGGGCTCAACATAGTACAATTCATCAAGTTCACCGAATTACTAAACACATTAAATCAAATTTCAGTAGGGGACAAAGTACAGGAATGGTATTACTTGATGTTGAGAAGGCATTTGATACAGTTTGGCATGATGCGTTACTGCATAAACTCTTAAGACTTAAGTTCCCTATGTATTTAATAAAATCTATTCAATCTTTTTTGTCTGTAAGGAAATTCAAGGTTTCAATCAATAACTGGTACTCTGACATCTACAACGTCACAGCAGGTGTACCTCAAGGTTCGGTTCTAGGCCCAATCTTATATACCATCTTTACTTATGACTTTCCGTGCTTAACTAACTGCGAAAAGGCTATTTTCGCCGACGACACTTGCATCTTTTCATCAGATTCAGTTGGTTTTATTATTGAAACCAACCTGCAATCTGCACTTGATATACTACAAGATTATTTTTTCGATTGGAAGATTAGAGTAAATGCTTCAAAGACTCAAGCTATCTTTTTCACTCGAAAAAGAAAAGCCTGTTCTCTGCCTAGTAATAATCTTCGAGTTTGTGGGATAAGCACGGAATGGCGTTCAAGTTCTAAATACCTTGGAGTTTACCTAGACAAAACTCTAACTTTTGGTTTGCATATAAAACACGTAATTAAAAAAACAAACATTACTATAAAAACTTTGTATCCCTTTATAAACCGCAAATCTAAACTTAGTAACGACAATAAGCTTCTAATATTTAAAACCGTTTTTCAAACAATTATGTTTTATGGATCACCGGCATGGGGGATTTGTGCTAGTAGTCACATTAAAAGGCTTCAAATAGCTCAAAATAAGCTTCTTAAAATGATTCTTAAGCTACCGTGGTCATTTTCAACAGCTGAACTTTACACTATTTCAAATATGGAACTGGTATCACAAAGAATTACCAGACTCAACGAACGATATGTTATTTCCTGCATTTCGTCTGACAAACCTAGCTTCTTAGTTTATTATCCTTATGATAAATTCTGAATACTTTCCTTTTTTTAAGACTGATTTCTGTGATTTTTACTTATTAAGCTACCACTATATTTATTTATTATTCTTCTTTTGTTTATTTATTTATATATTAATTTATTTAAGTACTTATTTATTTATTTACTTATTTATTTATTTACTTATTTATTTATTTATTTATTTATTTATTTATTTATTTATTTATTTGTTTATTTATTTATTTATTTATTTATTTAATTATTTATTTATTTATTTAATTAAAATGTATTTATTTATTTATTTAACTATTTATTCATTTATTATTTATTAATTAATTAATTTATTTATTATCTATTTATTAATTTAATTATTTATTCACATATTTATATATTTGTTTTAATAGTTTTTTGTTAAATTATTGCATATTTTTTGTTTATTTATTTAATTCAATTTAATTTCTGATTCTTGTTGATTATTATCATCAACTCTACATTTATTTTGTAAATCTTTATTTCATATTCTGTAACTTCATTCTTAAGTTATTGATTTATAAAATGTTTGTGAAACTTTAAGCTTGGTTTGAATAAATCATTTCACCGCCCACCCTTCTACTCTCTAAACTCTACCAGTTTCTTTCTAATGAAGGTTTTTATGTAGTTTTTCCTTCAAAATATATTGTTGCTTACTAGATCTCTTTATAAAAAAATATTAAAATTGTCAGTAGTAAGGTAGATTTATACCAAAACTCTGTAAATTGTGCAATATAGTTTAAGAAAATAATGTATTAATATTCTGCTACAATAAAATAAAAAATATAAATAAATATGTCAAATTGAACATAAAATATTCAAAGTAAAGAATTCAAAATAATCCAATCAATAAATTGTTCTTGTCAAGTATAAATTCGGCTTTAGACCACTCCTTATTGTAGGTGTAATTTGTACGAACGTGGTCTTAATCTTATAAATGTATGCAAATCTGTTTCTGTGTCACTTAGATTTAAGCGCTTGATTTGTTTTCTTTCTCCAAGTTATTTGCACTTGATTTCATTGACATACCTATAGTTAATATCGTATTTAATTCTAATATCAGTTGCAGATTGAAACCCAATATGAAAACTCACTTATTAAAGCGTTATCTATAAATTGATCAAACAATTATTCAGCTTATGCGTGAAATTCCAAAGTTATTTTTTCTCTCTATTATCTAGCCATATTTAAATAAAATTGCAAATGCCCTTGCCCGCATAACCATAGGACCCCGTTGACTGCAGAAGGCTAAATTTGCCAATCAAAACAAAATTCTAACCTGTTGCTGACATTTGGTAATAAATTACCTAATACCTAAACCTCTCAGTTCAATTGTGAATCAGAAAAATTTATTAAAAGAACTGTTGCACCACCATTTGCACTCAACCTCAATACAACTTAATACATAAAAGTGCACACAGCTGCTAATGCAGCTACTTGTTTTTTTGGTTAAAATCATATTGGCTTTTGGCTTACCAAATCATGTGTGGACTAAAAGGTCAAGCACCTTCTGATGGTATAATATAGATCTTGCATGATGGAGAGGAAAAAAAAACTTCATGAATGGCTGATAATTTCAATTGAATTTTTTTTTTTTTTGCTTATATTTTTGAACAATTCATTGATATTTTGAAACTTATGAAGCCGCTATGTTACAACACTGGGACAAAATTTATATAAAACTGGAATCCTTTGAATATTTTTTTATCAAGCACATAATGTTTTCTTACTGAAGCCCTTAAGCCACGTTAGAGGTTTGACTAAAATAAGTATATTTGTTTATTAATTAGACGTCTTTGTATTCTACCTCACTCCAACTTCATATTAAGAATGATGTAACAAAATGAGCCAATAAATTTCAATTTTTTTTAAGTCCTGCCTCACATGACAATCTCATTTTCACTTTGAGGTTGGAGTAAGATAAAATAAAGAGATGTCATAATGAGTCGCGTAAGGAGAGGCCAATGTAAACACTATGGGGCGTATTCATAGTCATTTTAGACCTGGGTCTAAGTTAAACATAGCTTTAGTTGAATTTTCGGACGTTGATTCTTTTTTTAAGTTTATCATTTCAAAATATTTGAAGCTATTTGTGTAGTATACCAAGTAAATTATCTTATAAAAATATAAAACCAACAATTTGTAATTAAAATCAGTCTGTATTCATTGACCCAAAATTGTCTTAATCTGTAGTTTAGTTAAACCTGAGTCTGTCTGCGACTATATGTATAAATTGTATATTCACAGTCAATAAACTTTTCTAAGTTTATCTATTTTTGTTTTCGTCAAAGTTTAACAGGAGCCGATTCTATAATTTTTCATTGTTCACTAATTGACAAAAAAATTAACACAAATTTGTATTAATAATTTATTCTAATCCTCCCATAGTTGGTGTCCACTGTTGGCTTTAAAAAAAAGTCCCCAGTTGAGTTGAGAGACAATTCGTTTTAAATGTTTACTATAAAACATCTCGCACATAAGTTACATATGAAATAACAAATTAAATTTGAAAACTTAGAAAAAAATAAAAGAAAAAACAATTAATTAGCCATTAAGCACTTTAATAGTCATCATCAATTTTTTCGTGAAGCTCTAGGATTCGTCAGATACATACTAAACTTGAGCAATCATTTTTGATAAATGTTTGTACATACGTAAATATATGGACGTTGGTACTGTTAGGTAATGCAATGACCATTACCCCGAAATATTTGCAATATCATGGTCGTGATTTATTAATGTCCTCCAATGATCTTTAGATAGCTGCTATTTTTCCGGATATTTTAAACAAATTCATTTTTATTTGCATTTGAAATTGAATTAGCAAAAAGATTAGATGTAAATTGTAGGATAACGTTAACTTTTTAACACAATATCAATTTGTCTTGTGCAAATAATTTATTGTTTATTTATAGTTGATGTAAAAGCAGAGGTTTCTTTCGTTGAGATTTATGTTTATGCTTTGTTTTGAATGCAAAGGTGGAGAACAAAAATAGTTTTTTGTTTAAATTTGTTGGCAAACTTATTCATCGATAAATAAATAAACAAAAATAAGAAATAATAACAACCTAGATTTACTTCGAATCAAAATCATTTGTCATAACTTGATGCGAAAATTTAATATTTACGAATCCGGTTGATTTCGTATTGGAATTAAAAGCAAACATATATGATTCAATTCTATTGACTTTTATACACAAATAAAATGCTAGTATTGAGAAAAATACAGATGGATTCCTTAAAAGTTATTTTTAATGAAGCTCAGGAAAAATAGACCTTAGCGGTTTTACTGTCATAATTCATGAGCAAACGAATCTAGAATTAAGTTTTGCCAGTATTTTGGCAGTAAGACCTCTGAAATCTCATTTTCATCGAATTTTGATAAATACAAAAATATCGAAAATAGCTAAATCTTAAAATATAGTATGCCATCCGATTTGTTTGAGAAATATGAAAATTATGTATGCAAAAAAATGTAATTGTTGGAGCGGTTTTCTTTAAAATTATTTTTTTTATTTTTAAATAAAATGTCTTGATAATTAGTATTTGATAAATTACAATAACAATTTTAAACAAAATTTCAAAAAAAAAATGACTACCATTTTTCAAGATATTAAATTTTCAGAAATAAAATTTAATGTTTTTCCAAATAATATTTTTTCGAAAATGTGTGTACTTAAAAATTGTATGCAAAATTTGATTGAAATCGCTAAAATCGCTTACGAGAAATTGGAAAATCAGAAAATCAGTTCTATGATAAGTACACTTGTACCTCGCATATTGGATTCTGAACCAGGGCTTCTAAAATATCACTCGCGAATGTTAAAATACCATACTTTTTAATTCTTTTTCGATCTTCCAACAAACCTTAAAAAAATGTAATTCACCCGTGTATACCGTGTAATACCCGTGTACTAAAAATGCTCTCCACGTACTGTGATATATGGTGGGGTGAATTCTGTCAAATGTCAGTTTTAAAGTCAAGTTGTATAGTTCTTTTCAAAAATTATGGGAACATAGTAATTGAGTTAGATTCTATTTTGACATCTGCTATAAGGTTGTCGATAAGGGCGAACTGCACAAACTTGGTTCATATTTAGATTGCGATTTTAACCGACAGATTTTGGAGGATTAACTAAAGTTTAACCAGGTTTTAAATATTTGTATATCTGGCTCTAAAAGTGAAATAAGAAAATGTAGGAAGCTTAAGAGGTCGTCCAAGATCAAGGAAATTCAACGAAATTATTTGATGCTCATAGTTATGTAATACAAATTTTCTTCAAGTTTTAGTTTACCTTTTCGGTAAGTGGAGTGTTCCAACTGGCAGTTCACTTAAGTGAAGCTGAAAATTCATTTCACTTTAAAGCATTATGAGAGTTATTTCTTATCATTTTGACATCTATATATGTATTAATACGCTTAGCAAATCCTAAGCAAAACCTAACGGTACACTCTTCTCTGTAAATACCCAACGGAACTACATAAATTATAAAACGTTGGAAAGGTTTTGACCCACAGATGTGCAGAAACCAAAGATTATGTGTTTATGTAGCTGTTAAAGTATTTAATGGACATTTAAATTTTTCCAGATAAATAATTTTTATCATTTTATGGGTTCGGATTAGAACTCTTTGGGAGATGGTGACCATTATTTATTAGGTTTTTTTGGTGAAAAATTATAATTCATAATTTTTCAGACAACAGAGAAAGTTACATTTTTAAATATTTTTGCTCAAAAACAACTTCCATAAGAAATATATAAATATTGAACTATAGCAGACCAAGCTTTTATATCAAAAAATAATTAGTTTGTGTGTATGTATGTCAGTATTTAAAAAAAGTAAGTATTATTTGTAAAAGAACGAACTCGGGATAAGTTTTTTTTTTGTTTTAAGGTGTCTGGTGCTGATGCACATATGTAAGCCTGCAGGCTATATGAAATTTGGCCCCATTTAAAAATGCCCCCAAACGAAAAATATCCCCAAAGGTGGGCTCAAACTTATGTATGTATGAAAAATGACTCCAAACGAAAAGTGAAAAATTGTCCCAAAATAAGTACCTATAAGAAGCAACAACAACAGACAATTAACAATCGTACAAAAAGTGTTTTGCGTCGGTTTGGGATAGCCTTAAAAGTACCTTGCTTGGCCCATTTCGCGGGTTCAATGATTTTAACTCCCTTTTTGGGTCCTCTGTCCCGCTCACATGACTCCGTCGCTCCTGGTAGGCGCCTAAGTTGCCCGTTAGTCTGTGATCAAAGTTTTTGTATTTTGGTTAAAGAATAAAAGTTTGGGGCCATTTTTCATAAAGAAATTTCACCCCAAAATTAAGAATAAAAAAATGCCCCAAAACCATGAAAAATGGCCCCAATTCGCAAATTTTAAACTTTTATTTGTTTTTGCTGTTTCCCATATACATTTTTGGGGCTATTTTTCATTTTATGCTTGGGGCCAAATTTGACGTAGCCAAGTCCACACTGTACGGGTATTTCTGATTGTGGTTGATTTTAAACAGTTCCCCAAAGAGCATATTATACAAATTAAATTAGTTTTGACACTACAACGTGAATTTGCGATTAGTTTAATAGTTTTAAGGTGTCTGGATGTCATTAAAGGTAAGGCCTTAGATAAAATAACGTAATCTTGCAACAATTGTATGAAACTATAACATTGGCTTCCTCCTAATAATAGTATCTATTTGTTTTTGCCATCAAATTGATCAAGTGGATGGATAACCAAAAAATGAGTATGAGGGTTTGTAGGTGCTTATATCGTGATATCGAAAACCAAAGTCTGGCAGATTGTTTTTAAGCTTCTGGTGAGGGTGGAGTTTTAAAAATAGCGATTTTCCAACTTGTTTCCCAGAGGCATTACCACTTCAATAAATTTTAATAATATATGTTATGATGCTCTGTCATTTTTCTTAAGTCCAATAATCTAAATCTTTGGCAATCCCACCAATAGAACTCAAGATATTCACCCCTATTACAGAATTATTCGGCGAATGAGCTAGAGCGACAATTCGGCTCATTTTCAATTTTATTGCTCCTAGTGAATCTGCCGATAGAAAACTGAACGAATGTCGGTAACATTAACTGCACCACCGACATTTTGTTCAACTAATTTCGTATTACTGATGAATGTTTACAAATAATATGAATGTGACGTTTAAAATGTCAACAAAATGACAGCTGCGATAATATAGTTCGGAAAATGGTAAGGAAGTGAAAGAATCGGTGATATAGTTCATTCGGCGAATTCATTAATTGGAATAAACGCGATCGCGAATTCATCTTGTCAACTCGCCGGGAGTCAAATTCTGCGAATTCTGTAATCAGCATAAATATCTTTGCTGAAGACAACAAACAATTAAAAATTATGTATGGTGGTTAAATTTATCTGTCAGAACAATTTTCGTATTTTTTTTTTTGGAAGTAGTTTTCTGTAGAATACACATGTTTATCATCTATTTTTACATGTTTTTCTCACTTTTGTACTTTTTGCAAAAAGGAGATCTATTGTGTTAAGCCCTTACAATAAAAAAAAATTCAACTTATTGGTTATTTTTAATTTCTCTTATACTTCTCCAAAAAGTGTGTTAATTACTTTTTGTTGGCCGAATTTTCGGCCACTGGCCGATACTAGTATACAATTAAATTGAAGCTTTTGGTTTGTTTGTGACAAAAGTGAGCGTTCGACTATTATAATAGTTTACCGGATCTCTACCTTGATTCTTTTTGCCATAAAATTTTGTCAAGAATAGGTACTTATTTGATCATTTGTTTCCGGAATTGTAATTGAGAGCTGATTTTTGAACTTTCACTTTATGACACATTTGTTATAATATTAAAAATTTGCTTAGGGGACATATTCAATCAAAATGGGTAGGTTCAGAGGACTTAGGGGACTTGCAAGTAAGGCGAATTTCTAGACTGCGATTGGTCAGCTGTCGAAAAATTGCTCCAAATGAAGGGAACTTTCGACAGCTGGCCAATCACAGACTTAAATTTTGCCTTACTTGCAAGTCCCTTAAGACATCTGAACGAACCCAATTATACACATGTACATAATTTATTTGAAAACAATTTCATTCTTGATCAAAACATTAAGCCACCAACTCGTACCATATTGTCTCCATTACAAATAAAGCACTTCATAGTCCGACTGGTATCTTACAACAACATAAAAATGTCTTCTCAATTTCATAAACAATAAACATCTGCAAAAGTCATCACAAAATAATAACCTTTCAGCTCTTAAAATTAAATAGATCTGCCTCAAATCGATGTGTATAGCCTAAGAGTCTTATGATAACATTTTTTCTTCTCAGAAAAGTTATAACTGTTTGTAATAAAAATGCAAATGTATCGATTGATACCATTAAAAAAAAGTTCTTTTCACCCCCATCTATATGTACGTTCTAAAGAAGAAATTGTATTTTTTATTACTCTGTCATCTTGAAAAGAAAAACAGAAAATAATAAATGTCGACTATACGACCTTGAAGAAAATTTTGTACTTTTTATTCAAGGCTGCTGGTCAATTGTTTTTTTTTCCTTTTGTCGAAATTATGTATATTAATTTGCTTATGTTTGTATACATATAAATCAAGAAAAAACAAACATTAATAAAAATGATTTTTTTTAACCTCCCGCCACATGGGAGTTTTAGTATAAATAAACACATAAAACATATCCCTTACCTTACATAACTTGCCTAGAATGCCATCAGAATACGTGCAAAACAGAAGCAGAACACAAGTTCTCTTCAGCAAAACGACAGCAACAGAAAAAAAAACACAAAATTTTAATGAAAGAAAAACATAGTAAGAGCCATCCGTTCACGCATCAGCAACAACGACGCCAAGCAGCTCACAACAACTTTAAATTCATTTGCACACAACGACCGACAACGCTCCCTATGTCACGATCCCACTTCGACCCCTATTCCATCCTGGCTTAAAAACTCCCCAAAGGATATAAATGTCGCCTAAAAGTCTCTCGCCTGTGGAAAATAAAACAGAAAAAATTGTCCAAAAAGCATAATATACAAACAAAAAAAAACACCAACAACAAAGAATGAAAATGGACCAGAGAAAAGAAATTGCCATTTCATTATCCACGCAGATGTGAGCACGTTATAGCTGGATTGGATATAGGCTGAGGTGGTGATATCAAGGATAACTATTACGCTTCCAAAAAACACCACCGTCATACCCATCAACAACCCAAACCCAATCCCAACCCGGCCAAAAGTGAGTAGTATGTCAAAACAAGGATCAATACTCTCTCCAGCATCCAGTATTGTCAAGAGAGGCAAACTCCCACGCAGGGAATGCTGGAAACTTCGCGCATCCCACCACGCCACCAACACCACTGCTCTGCTTAAAATGAGTAAAGGGAAGTGTAGAAAAAAGAGCAAAACAAAATAAATTGATACCAAAAAAAGGAAACAACGGAGAAAAAAAAATTATCAAAACAACAGAAGAGTGTGTCGTCGTCGCTCGTCCTGAAAATGTACCAACGTACGTCGCAACACATCGACACGGCCACACGATTAGAACTTCAGAGTACCTAAAAGAAAATAGGTAAAGGGAGCAAATTAAGCTTTTGAAGAGCTTTTTGCCTCTCGACCGACACTTTCACCGTATCTTGTGTCGTCAGCGTAAAAACTTCCTCTGAGTGTCCTTAATTCTGTAGCAGGAACTATGCTGCTCTTTTTGTCAACTTTTTTTTTGGAGGAGTGGGGGCGAAATCCCACTTCTGACTTGAGGTAGGTGCTGGACGAGAAGTAATAGCAGCGCGGCGAATTCTAGGCTTTATGCGGGCGTCCTTTTGACTGTTTCCGTCGCCGCATTTATTGGCAAAAACTGTTTGTACATGTGATTTATTGATTTATCATTGTCTGCACCCGTATAACCGTTTCTATATACACATATCTACTTTTCGGAAATGAGAAAAGACTTATGGATCTATTTACAAACACATAGTGATGATGATAGAAGTAAAGTACTTAATTTCACTGCAAATTGCATTATATTAGTTATGCAGGCAGAGAAGAAGACGACAGTTACGACGGTCGGTCGGTCGGTCGGTGGTGATGACATTGGAACCACAATGGCGTCTTTTAAAGTAAGGATCTTATGGGAAAGGGTGGTAGCAAACAAAAAATAAAGAAACCGTTCATAAGTAGATAATTGATATTGATTTGGTTATTTTCAAGACTTGTTTATTCGCTAAGTCTTGAGAATGCATAGAAAGACAAAAGTCTGTCATAAAATTGCCACAAGTAATCGATATACATGATAATATATTATGTGCTAGTAAAAATGGCTCTTTTGTCTTAGAGGTCATTGTACCGCACTTTGTTGTTAAGGGTATGATATTCTCATTTTTTCCATTTATAATTATTGTCTATCTATGTCATATTGAAATGGCAAAGTTCCAAGAAATTATGAAACTAAAAACATATATATTTATTAGCATGCAGAATTATAGTAAAATGTCAAGAGTTTGCGGCATTTCCAGGAGGTACAATGTAGGGTAAATTATTTCAAGAATTCAAGGCAAAAAAAAGAAGGAAATTTAATTAATTATCTTAAGGTTACCCGAATGTCGCAAATCGTGTGTGTGCAAAATAAGGTGACGGCATTCACCTTTGTCACGTTTTTTCTTTTTCTTCTGATGTTTTTTAATTCAATTTTTTTTGTATGTTTTAAACACCGCCACTAACAGTTTATTCGTGACAATGCTTACTTTGACATTTCATGATTTCCTTCTTTATAAGCGACAGTTAGTTAGTTTAATGCAAACAAAATAAGACATTTGGTTATAACAGGAAAATGTTATTATTATGAGCTAATGGAAAAATATTAGAGGAAATGCTTACTATTTTGTTAATTTTAATACCGCTTGTTTTCACTATTTTTGTCTCTGGCTGGGTAGTAACAGGAGCTTTTTTAAAATCTAGTGCAATACAATATTCTATTACCATGTTTTTAAGTCTGTTTGCGATAGAAATATTGAAAATAATAATTTGAATTTGAGAAGGCAAGATGGGGTGGTAGGTATTTGGTTAATAAAAGTCGAAAACAATAATTTGTCATTGATTTTTAAACACTTCGGCCTGAAGCACATAATCTAGTATTTATAAGACGATTTTTTTTTTTGTTAGAAATTGTAGGTATATCGAAATCAATGTTATTGTCTGTGTATTAGTTTATTATAAACTCAAAATTTGCTAATTTGTTTTCGATGAGAGTTACACAACTTATTTCTATTAGTTGCAAAAAGTTTAACAACAGTATGGTTTTACTAGATCCGTCTAATTTCACGCCGAATCTGTTTTCTATTTGAGTTATTTAACTTATTTAACATCAAAATGTCTGTGTGTTTTTAAAAAAATGCATGGTAATGCGTAATTTTGTCAGCTCACATTGCTTTTGTTTGCATTTATCCTTATTACACGCCACTTTTATTATTTATTTATCTACACACCCACCGGCTCTTCTCCTTATTTAAATATTAATAGAAAGTTGAAATAACGCAGCGTTGCAGCGTTATCCGATTCTAAAAATTAATTTTATACAGAGAAAGAGAGAGCTATAACTCTCAAAAATTATAAATTCTAAATAATAACTAAATATCAGGCAAAACATATTAAATATCAAAAGGGTGTGCGTGCAAAGACCACGTCAATTTGATTTTTACTTGTGTAAATTCAAAAGTTGATAACAAATTTCATAAGTTTAAATTAAATCAAAATTTCACCAACAAAAAATCGATTTTCCTTAAAAAAAGTTCATTAAACCTTGAACAAAAGGCGATCTAGAATAAGGTATTTACTTAACTAAAGAAAAGACAAAATCTTAAATTAAATTTTGTGTAGTTTTTACTGGCGGTATATGTAAGTACTATCGTATATAATATATAATAAAGTGTATAATAGGGCAAGTTTTGGATTCGTAAGAAAATCGAACTCGAGATAAGAAAACGCAAAAAAGTGGGTCCCGCAATTCCGTCTGTCATTGTGGCTGTCTGTACATAGACCTGAAGCCTAAGCCACTCAGGCGTTTTTTTTTCAAACTTTGAACGAGGTTTTTAGGGAATTATCCCAAGAAGGGAAATTGCAATTTTTTCTTTTGAAAATTTTGGGTAAAATTGTATTTAAATAAATAATAAAAGCTGGCATACCAAATTTTATTTTTAAAAATGTTAAAAAATTTATATATAAGAAATTATTTTTTAAGAAAACCGCTTTAACGATTTCTGATTTTTTTTCACAAATTCATATTTATCAAACAAATCAGACAGCTTACTTTTTTTTAGGTTTAGATTTTTAAAATGTTATTCTTATAGCTATTTAATTAATAAATTTAATAAAACTTTTATAATAATTTATTTTAAAGTTTTTGTTAAAAATTTATTTCTTGCGACATAATTATTTATTATTGAACTAATAACTCACATTGTCAATTTCTACCTAATTTAAAATTGTTAGTTACGAGAAGTTTGTGCGATCCAGTCGTGCAGTTCATTTTTGCTAAGCTACATATATGTAAACAATCAAAACAAAAAGGTGCTGGGCAAAATTAGTTCGAAAATCATAACAAAATTAAACAATGTATATTGATATCACGATACTCAAGCTTACGCGCGTTTTAGGAAAAACATGTCCAGTCAAAACAGACATAAAAATCTCAAAACCTGAACAAAACTCCGTTAACGCTTAAATCTGGTGGAGGCCTTCCAGTGACTATAACTCAGCAATGACTTAAAGTCCCCGACGAGGAGGAGTTATGCAGGAGCATAACTTTTTAAGCGTGGTAAAGTGTCACAAAAATCAGTTTTTAGGAAATAACTTGGAAAAGAAGTTTGAGTACAGTTTGTAGATCATTAAATTCTCACTTTTTTTTCCTACGACCAATAACTAAGAAGGTATAGCTATTTAAAAATAACATAATATGACTTAGTGTTTTTTATAATATAACTGTTAAACCGTCAATGCTTTAGAAAACAAGTTTAAAACCACTTTGTAGACAGAAAAATTTTTTATAAAAAAGATTAATACACGTTTTTGTTTCCTACGACCTATAATTTAGAAAATATAGCTGTTAAAAAAGCAAACAAATGACGAAAATATTGTTTTTTGAGTATAACTGTTAAACCGACCACATAATGTTCTATAAAAAATATTAACAAACTTTTTTTTATACGACCTATAATTTACAAAATAGAGCTTTTTAGAAAACAAAAAATAGACGAAATTATTGTTTCTTTGATAACTGCTAAGCCGTCAATCATATCGAAAAGTAGTCTAGGTACAGTTTGTAGACCACAAAATTTTCTTTAAAAAATATAAAACTTTTTTTTTCTACACGCAAGAATTTAGAAAATATAGCTATTTGATAAAGAACATAAAATACCAACGATAGTTGTTTTATGGGTATTCCTATTAAACCGTGATGATGGCTATATCTGATGACCATGTCAAAACACGCTAATGACACATTTTTATAATTTGCAATGATATGCAATTCGCGTCAGGTGAAGTCACATGCGTCGTATGTTATTTCTATGAGCCGTTTTTGAAAAAAGCTAAACCAAATATTGAATACTGATTTTCTACACAATTGAATTGTTAATAATGGAAAATTTCCGTTCTTTTCAATTTTGTTCACATATTAGAAGAGATAAAAGGATTAATTAACCAAAATAGCCCAAATGTTAAAGCTAAAGTTGTATCACACTAAATTTTGTTTTAATGTTAATGGCGCAAAATTCTAAACAACCTATTGTTAAGGGCTAAACATTTTACTAGTTACCAATTTCCTAATTATTTAGCAATTTACTATCTATTCCAAAATTGTAAACCTTTTGCTAACTAATAAATTGCATTTGAAGGGTTTGAATTTAATGAACACAATTATTGGCGCAAAATTTTAAACAACCTATTGTTAAGGGCTTAACATTTTACTAGTTAACAATTTCCTAAGTATTTAGCAATCTACTATCTATTCCAAAATTTTAAACCTTTTGCTAACTAGTAAATTGCATTTGTAGGGTTTGAATTTAATGAACACAATTATTGTGTTTATACGTTGTAAATGAATTTTATATTGATGGAAACACATCATGTGCTTGAAATAAGTATTCGATATTTATATTTTTTTTATCATTTTAACTTCATTATTTACAACAACAAAAAAAAAAAGAAAAAAAGTTGGATACCAGCAGGACTCGAACCTGGAACATTCGGGTCTTCTCATATGGATTTAGTACGATACTAAAAAGATAAAATAGCCAGTTGGTGATTTTAACTTTAGTAAAATGTTAGGGGATAGTAGGATGCTAAACTCGTTTAAAATTAGCAAAACACAATTTTTAACCTAGTATCATACTAAAAATGAATTAACATCGTACTAAATCGTCTAAAATTTTGCGCCAAATGTTTTTATTTATTTGATTTTTTGAAACTTTACCGGCTTATATAAGTTTTTGAAAAATAATATTTGGTTTAAGGACATAAAGTACTCTAAAACTCTGCCACCATATACAGATGAACACAAAAAGCACTCTTTAAAAAGTTTTTGTTTGTAAAATATCAATAGTTAACGAACAGAAAAAAACACTCATACGCCATAGTGTCCTTTTAAGAAATACTGTCAACAGATGTTGTTTTAGGCTGAAAGATATAGATATAAGTTTAAAATTATGTTTTAATTATGTTGTGTCATATTATTTATGAATAAATAACACAGAAGAAAAAAAAACATCAGTCATTTAAGTCAAGATTGTTTAAGAATTTTGTCTTTATTTCTCGAAACATAAATGAAAGATTTGCCTTTTAATACATACATATTTGACCCAAAAATTAAGGCGGAATAATAATTAGTGTTTTGAGTATAGTCACGTCAAGCATTGGTTGCAATAGTTTTATCCTATCAGTTTAATGTAATAATGTTCTTTATCCTAAATCCGTTAAAAATTCACCTGCAGCAGAACATAAAAAACAGATAGGGTTTGAAATTTGAGCGTATTTGGTAACAGAACCCACTTCTGGCTTAAATAAGTTTATGAAGTCCAATTAAAACATAAATGTTTAATAGCAATTCAAACTGTCAAACTACACAATTTAAAACTTGAAATGCAATGGGGTGTAATCATTGGCATTTTTAAACAGGTGTCTATTTTTTGTAGATTTTGATTCCATTTATAGGTACCTACAAACAATTTCTAATGAAAAAGGACTGCATTCAATGAGTCGAATTTGTCTTAAATTGTTGTTTAATAAAAGCGGTGTTTATCAGCGACTATGTAAGTCGAGTCATTATCAAGAGATACTAACTCAAAAACAATCAAGAACACGTATTTCAAATATAGTCTTTGAGTCAAATGTCTGGCAGTTCAACTACAATGACAGATATGTACAACGTTTAATAAAAATCTTAAAATGAAACTAAAACAAAAACCGTTGGTTGTTTATACATAATGAAGGTCCATAGAAGGTACGGCACAATTTATGCAGATAAACTTAGGCCAAGATCAGATGACTTCCTCTAAAAATTACATAACAGAATAAAGCAAAATATTGAAATAACTGAAGTTCAAGCTACATACATACATACATATGTACATACATAGATGAAAACTTGATTTCCAGAAACATGTACTAAATATAGAGACCGTTAGACCACTCTGTTTGTTTAAATGTTATGTTATTCATTATGTTGGCTTTAATCTTCTAAATATTCTTTACATAAAATCAATACTATTTGACCTATTGGACAAGTAAACAATTATTTTTTACTACAGGTTAAAAACAAATCGTATAATTTGTGTTCTGTTTTTTTTTTTTTTTTTTAATTGTGTCAACATTTTTCATTTAATTAGCTACCAGTTAAACCTGAAAAAAATAAACAAAACCATAACAAAATATTTTTTTTTAGAACAAATGTCTCGAATAAAAATTTTAAATTTTGTATTCTATTTTTAAAATTCTATAAATCATTTTCTGTGGGATTTTCATTAATTCAGACAAATATTGCCTGTTCTTGGTGTGGCTTATGCAAATGCAAGGCAAGTAAATTTGTATTTATTTTAATATTTGATTCATGAAAATACATATGCATATATAAAAAAAAAAACTACCTGCATACATTTTCACCCTTACTCATAAAGAAAAACTAGTTGTTTTTGCTCCCGTGTTTAGGAAAACTACACCATGGAGTCAGAATGTTCCGGACTCAAATAGAGCAGTAAGCAATGGCCTTTAGTTTGAGCCCAGAAAATTCTTATTTCATGGTGTAGTTTTCCTAAACACGGGAGCTAAAATAACAATTTTTTCTTTATGAATACGGGTGTTTATATTAAACACTAACTTCCAGTGCATCCCCCAAAAATAATTCATGGTAGAAATTGATTTTTTCTATACAACACACACGCTATGAATTCCTTTTTTTTAATAGATAAATGTACTTGTAGGTATATTGAACGAACAAAATATTGCTCACCTTTAATTTGAGAAGGAAGCAGCAGAAGCCCTCATAAGTTGAGGCTATAAAACTTATGTTCTACCTACCATTATTTTGAAGGTGTAGCCTTGAATCGATCACACACATACGACACACACGTGTGTCGCACACACTCAACAGTCAGTCAAAAAATATTGACTCTACAAATATGTACGTACAACGAATAAGATAGTGAGTGTGTTGTGTATTAATTAAAGTACTCTTTATTCTTCTTCAGCTATTCTCATATTCAAATTTGAAAGAAGACCCCAAAGTTAGGTATCGAACTTTTAATAAATTTTAAATTTTTTTTATTTCCTTATCCTATATACTCACACTCACATTCAACTTCCTCAAAATTATTCGGATGTGGATTTTCTTCCTGTTTTTATTGTAAAATCAACAAAATCCAATGACGAATGACCATAAACAACATGTCAGAATGTGGTAAACAGGAAACCCCATAAAAACAACGAACACACAATCGGTTTCGGTGGTATCTCGTTACGAGTCGAGCGACGGCGACGTGAGCTCTCTAACTTTACAACACGTTTTGACAATAAAAGGATTTCATTATGAACTTCATTTTGTTTTTATTTCTTTCATTGCTGCAAAGGATGAAATCCTTGCTAATTGAATTTGAATGGTCGAGGATAACGAATACAGAAATAAACTAAAACAAAAAAAAAATAGAATGAAAGAAGTCTCATTTTCTTTTTGGCACAGATAAAGGAATAGGTAGGTACATCCTAGAAGGTACACATAAATTGTTGTTGCTTCAGTTTGTTATGGATTTGAGTACCTACCTCGTTAGAAAATCCGGGGCTATGTATCGAGATACCCAAAGGAATCTTTCAAAATTTTCAAAAGAATTCCTTCTCTAATAATTTCAAAAGGATATTTTAAGTGGTTTACGGAATTTTTCAATTTTATCTACCCCCTGAAATGCTGGTCAGCTTTATTTGTAAAAACCAAAAAAAAAACTAAATTGTTAAATTTTTCTCGTCTACATACTTTTTCGTGTTTTTTCGGATTTTTCCTGGCTAGTTTCAGTTTTCTTATTTTCCTTCGGGCTTATGTGTACTGAAGATGTTCAGAGGTGAGGATTTTTGTTAACGAAAGGAGAATCTATAAGCACAGCGTTATATTGATAAACCAAAGATATACACACATAAAACAGGGACGAGACTTTTCTTTTTAAGGAATTTTATTTCCTTCCTTCTTTTTTTAATTTTTTTCACACTTTTTCCTCGTAATTTCTTACATTTTTGTTGTTATTTAATCAAATTCTTCACTTTTCTTTAACATTCTTGTAAATGTCCTTGCTTTGAATTGTATGAAAAAGAAGAAAAAAATTCTTATATTTTTTTTCCAAATATCAACACATCCGTTTCGGGTATTTTCAAGTTTCTTTTGCAACAGATCCGTTATAACTCTCGACACAAACTGAGAGATGGCTCAGTTGATGGGAATATTCTTTGGGTTTTTTTTTTTTTGTTTTTTCTTTTCAGAAAAATGTATTTGAAAATGTTGAAAGTTTTGTCAAGCTTTTGCACTTTCTCTCCCAGATTGGGAGGTGGCAGAGAAGAGAAACAGAACAACGATGTAAATTATGGAAACAGTGAAAATAAAAAAAAACACCCCATGAAATACTCTCTCGAAATCTCTTTATGAAAATACGCATATTCTTGATTTTCCCTCAAATGTTTTTTTGGATGTATTTGTAGAAAATTTTGTCTTTTCATGAAAACAAAATGTATACGTATACATAGATACGTTTGTATAGTATATCTATGTAAACCGACAACAAATTTAAGTTTTGTTGTGAGAACTTTCGCACATGGAAAATGTTGTGGTTGTCTTTATTTATCAATGAGTAGCAGAGAATTGATTTGACACTTTCGTTAAATTGAGTGATATTTTGGTCTTTTTGTTGACTATAGTATTTTAAAACGGCAAATTTTCGTTGAATATTTGTAAAAGCTCGGGATTTTTTTTATTTTGTGAAAAAGGGTTGCCATTATTGAAAGTTTGATTTTTTTAGAAATAAAAACAAAACAATACAAAAAATACTCCAAATGCCAAAAGATTTCTCCAACCAAATTGCTTTAGATCAAATATAGTCTTCAAACCGTTACTTCTATTTGAAGAAACAAAAAACTGTGTGATAGCACATAGTAAAATAAAACACGGGTCATATTAAAAAGCCCTGCTAAGCTGCTATGGGAAACAAAAAACCATCAACGGATCTTTCCTGTTGTAAAAAAAAGTAAGTATACGCCTCAGTGAACGAATACATTTTAATTGGGTATTTTAATTTGAATTAAAAAAAAACGTATAGTAGGAACCTGTTGGACTGTACGTACATACCTATGCGAACTGTTTTGATGTTTTGCTTTTTATCAAAGATAAGGTGAGTGTTTGTTTGACCCCAATAAAAAGACGAAGTAAAACTTGCGAATCAAAATTGTAGAAAATATTTTCTAATTGCACAAAAAGATAAATTGTCTGGTCTTAAAATATATTTAGAGCCGATTTTTCAATCATCAGTTAATGTATCCGCAGAATAAATACAATAGCGACAGGAATAAATGTTTGTTCTATTCGAAGAATAAGCAATATCTGAGGTTACTTACTATTGGAAAATAAGGCCTTAGTATTTAAAATATATATACATAATAATGTAACATGAAAAAAAAAAATAGATTGCAGAAGTGAATCGTTTCTCTATGTTTTATGTAATGTATGCAACAAATTATTCACAACATTCAGGTACTTCAGTGTATTTTTATTTTTTGTTGCATACTTCGAGGGAAGCTGAGCGGTTGAACAAATAATAATCAGTTGGTGTTTGCATTTTTATCTTCTACTTGTAAAATATCGGTTTTAGTAATTGTTTAAATTTATAAGATTCAGTTTTTCAATGTGGTATTGAAATTAAACCCGAGTTCACTCAACAAATTTGGTGAGTTAAATCTGTATTAATTCAACAGATTCTTTTTAATTCTAACTCTACGAGCTGGATAAATCTTTCTGCAAACATACATCCTGCACAGAAGAAGTGGTACTATTCGACACTAAAAAACAAACGCTGGGCCAAAGCTTAAGTTCAGTTTTTGGAGACTACCATGACCTTAGCAGAACTTGCCATTTATGACTTCATTCTTCCTGATTTTGTTCACATGTTTTTTTGAACGTGTTTTGCTAAAAGCTTTCTTAACATATAAAAGCTTGTGCAACTAGAAATTGACGGTGTATATTAATGGCTCCATAATATTTTTAAATCGTTAATGAGAAAATAATAAAAACAAGCTAAAGTTGCATTTTTGAAATTTGTTTGACTTTATACAAAAATAAACTTTACGACTGTATCGCACACAAACTTGCTCTCGTAGCTGACAACCTTAACATAGCTAGCAATTGATAATATATGTTATTTAGTCTATTAATTATAGTTTTCATTACTTAAATAGCTAAAAAAAAAGCATTTTAAATAATAGAGCTGTCAACAAAAATACATATTCCGTTTTTGAAATGAAAAAAAAATCAATTTTCTTCTAGAGAATCTTTTAAATCCCTGAGTCCAAAGTTTGAAGAAATTTGTTTTAGTAGTTGAGGCTGCAGGCTGAGGTACAGACTGACAGAAAGAATTGCGGAACCCACTTTTTTCATGCTCTCCATCAACGTAATGTTTGGAAAAATTGTTAAAAATATCCTAAAAAATTTGCTGCAAAAATGTCAAAACTTTATTTCCGTTGTTCGAATTTTCTTGCACAAACCTGATATACCTACAGTATCTTAAAATTACACTCCTATTCACTCGTTTTAAATACAGGTTTTTTGTCAATAAACTTTTAACGATGTCTCTATAACCTTTTATAATTATGACAAATCTTATTATAGAATTTATTAAGTGTAATATGGGGATTAAGATTCAGGAAGAATTTTGAATCCTCCTAAAAAATTGTCAGTCTTATGGCTCTTTGAACAATTTTAGTCAAAAAATCGACCTTATTTTGTGTGTCATTCGTTTAAATACACCTTGAAAAACAACCAAGTAGCTCAGAAAATCGTTAAAAATTTGCTGCCAGAAAGTGTTATGACTCCTCCTGTACTTGAGAGCGTAAATGATTTTATGGGACAAATCTTCTTTCGCACTGGTGCAGTTGCTAGAGTTCTAAAAGATCTCGACGTACACAAATCCGCTGGCCCGGATAGTATCCCTCCTATTGTTCTGAAGAGGTGTATTTCAACGCTGGCAAAACCACTGCGTAAGCTTTTCCATCTGTCCTACTCTACTGGTCTCTTTCCGAGTGGATGGAAAACAGCATTTGTCCAGCCTGTCCCTAAAAAACGCGTATCTTCTTCACCCTCTAACTATCGTCCAATGCACTTACGTCCCTTCTTTCCAAGGTCATGGAAACGTTGATCAATTTTCAGCTCAAGAAATATCTCGAAGAACGAAAGCTTCTTAATGACCGGAAGTACGGCTTTCGTAGCAAAAGGTCCACTGGCGATCTGATGGTATATCTCACCGAACAGTGGAACAAATCTTTACATCGTTTTGGAGAAAGTAAGATTATTGCACTTGATATTTCAAAAGCTTTTTATAGAGTTTGGCATCAAGCTCTCTTATCGAAAATGCGCGCATTTGGTTTCGATGAATCTCTTCTTCGTTGGATTAGAAATTACCTTTCGGACCGGTATTGGACGGTTTCAAGTCTGAAATTCACAAAATAAATGCTGGTGTGCCCCAGGGCTCCGTTTTGTCTCCGACTCTCTTCCTTATTTTTATAAATGATCTTTTGTCTGAAACTTCTAATCAATTAAACTGTTTCGCTGACGACAGTACCCTCAGCTTCTCATATTCGTCTTCAGATTCTCATCCATGTCCTTCGGATGTGGAACTTGAACGGCAGCGTATGATAAGCTCATCAAATTCTGATCTCGACACCATTGTCCAATGGGGAATCAAAAACCGCGTAGAATTTAATGCTTCAAAAACTCAATGCTGTCTCTTGTCGTTAAAGCGAAATCCACCCCTAATGCCGCTATTCATGGGCGGCACTTGCATTGAGGAAACCAAACAGCTCTGAGTTCTCGGTATGTGTGTCACAGACCACCTTTTGTGGAATGACCACATATTTGAGGTCGCCAAAAATGCTGCTAAGTGTTTAGGATTTCTCCGTAGATGCAAGAAATTTTTCTCCCCTTCTGATCTGGCTGTGATCTACAAAGCCTTTATTCGTCCAAAACTTGAGTAAAATTCTCATATTTGGGCAGGAGCTCCAAAAACGCAATTGAATTTATTGGACAGAATACAAAAGAGAACATCTCTCGAACACCGCCGTAATTTTTCATGTCTTTCCCTATTTTACCGCTTTTTTTATAATCAGTGTTCTAGTGAAATAGCCAGTGGCATTCCTCCCCTTAAACAATTCAACCGTAATACTCGCGCTTCTAGGAATGCCCATCAGTTTACCCTCGAGCCCAACTTCGGATGTACTGTTAAGTACAGAGATTCTTTCTTCAGTCGCACCACACGAATGTGGAATGCTTTACCCGACCCAATTTTCCCCTCTCATTTCGATGTGCAAACATTCAAAACCAATGTGCATCGGTATCTCCTTTTAAATCCTCTCCTACTTACCTAATCGCTCGTGCTATGTTAAAAACATTTTAAGGGTATTCATAACCCCTTTTGTGCGCGCATAATATAAAACATAAACAAAAAAATGTGTGTGTTTTAATTTTTCATCGTAAAACTCGCCAAATCACAGTTTTTGTTAGCAAATTACTTTTTTCACACGGTGATTTGAAATGAGCTCCCATAGTAAGGAAGTACTATTCACAACAATTATAAAGCATTTACATAAAAGTAGACTGCTCTTATTAAGGAACACAGTGTTTTTTTTTTATCAAAATGGTTGGAACCGTTATCAAGAAAATAATATTCTAAAAAGTTTTTTCTTGGTTCTGGGAATAATATTTTTTCAATTATTTTATAAAGTGTTAAAAATCGCTTTATACCAAAATTTGAATTAAAATCTTCCACATCAATTTGCTTTTAGAGGAAATAGGAGAGAAACAAACAAAGATCACCTTAAAACTCATAAGTTCGGAATGCATTATTCAGATTTTGTCATTTCAAAGAACTTTTAATTGTTGTCGGTGAAATATATATTTTTCAATTTCTATATGAATTCTCTTTTAAAAACTATGTAATATTGAAAAAATGTTTTATTTACCACAAAATTAGTTGTAATTACTATTTTTTCAATAATTAAATACTTTGTTCGTCAAATGTTATGGCACTGAGTCACGACATCATCATGAACCTTCATAATTAATTATTTTTGAATTAATTAAACTTGCAGTACAAAAGGTACCAAACTCATTTCTGCCTAAAATGAAATGATGATGTAAGAAATCAGTTGTCAGTTTCAGTTGTTTTTTTTTTTCTGAAATTCCGAAGTAAAACTGCTTTGCGTGTTTGTTTTTCATAAATGACACTCTAACCTTTGTGTAACCATCAATGGAAATAATTAACAAGCATTGTACGTAATCAGCGTACAAAAGTTAGCTTCATGATACTTATTTTCCTTATTCAGTCAAGTTCAAGTTTAGAAGACTCGTCCGTCATTATAGCTCCCCAAAGATGGGGTGTATGATGTGTCGACAGTCAACATGACAACTATTATATGACCAAGAAAATCATAGTCGAGAAATCTCTAAAATCTAAAAACAAACAAAGTGCCTTACTTCAGGAAGTATCATTTAAGAGAAAAAAATTTCACCTAGGCGTGATAAATTCTCAACCAAAATAGTAATTACAATGTCACTCGGGACCGCGAGTCAGTAGTTTGAATTTATGTGTCATGATTTATAGCCTCGCTAGCTTCAGCGCGCGCCGCCACCTGCCAGGTGTAGTGTATGTGATAGTGGAAAATGTCAGACCTCCGTTTTCGCTTTGTATAATATATCGCAGAAGCCATGAGGAATCTTTGTCAAATGTGTTGCAAATCATCCAGGCATAATTATGAGGCAATTATAGTAATTTTCTTAATTAATGGATATCAAAGATACACTGTTCTTGTTTCACCAACAACGGTCTAACACCAACGCCACCTATGGCATGGTGCTCATCATGATTCATTAGACCCGTAGTTGCAATATTTCGTCTTTTTCATCTTTCGAGAGTATCTATTCTATATCTAGTTTACGTATCAGGGTCGCCACTAAAATACAAAAGAATGCAAAGAATTTATGGACGTTGTATGGCATGAGGCAGACGTTCAGCCATGAACTTGATATCCGGACTCTAGTTAGATATTGAATCTAAATTTTCTATGATGGCATTTTAAGAGGGCGAGATTGAATACAAGGCACACTTCGATGGAGGTCTATCTGTCTAGCTGGCTGGCTGGTAGAGGTGATGTGTATCATCAAAGAGTAAATTTTAATTGGACACAAATTGTGTTGTTGTCAGCTAACTATAGAACGTTTAATATTGCATTTTTATTATCTAACCCATTTTATGGGGCTGATGTAAGTTTATATAGAGGACCGTTGCGTTGTTAAGGAAGTGCGATCAGCCGTAAAAAATATGAAAAGAAGGTGGAAGAACTATATTTGAAGAGGAGGCTAGAACCTATCACTTTCCAAGTAACTTGAGGCTGATATTAACTTTGTATGTGCTTTGATTGATAGTTGTTAATAAATGAAGTGGGGCTAAAGATAAGACATCTTAAAAAAAGAATTATAAAGAAGATAATAGCGATTAATACAGAACGTATATGTATGTATAATGTATATGTACATACATAGCTAATAAAATTCGGAAAATGATCAAAGGTCATAGAAACATTAAGCTTTAGGTGTAATTTGTCAAACTAAACATTTTAAGCTAAGACGACTTTATTCATTTTCTTATGTTAGTAGTTAGTAACATGCAAAATTTCAAGGCTCAGAATCCACGTGGTAAAATTTAAAAATTGTTTAAATATTATTTATTCTTGTACTTAGTTATCAACTAGATTGAATCTACATATTGAGGGTGTATATTAGTGGTTGGATAGTATTTTTTAATCGTTAATGAAGAAATATTAAATAACAAGTTTAAAGAACAATTTTGAACATGTGATTTTTTTTTGGAATTTTTGTGTAAACTAAGGCTCGTTTCACACACATTCGTTTTCATTCGGTTCGGTCTCTATTCGGTTTGTATTCGGCTGTGCCTGATATGTGTGAAACGATAAAACGGTGCTCTACGGTTTCTATTAGGTTTTTATTTTTGCCGTTTTATCGTTTCACACATATCAGGTACAGCTTAATACAAATCGAATAGAGACCGAACCGAATGAAACCGAATGTGTGTGAAACGAGCCTAACTAACGAGTCTGATTAGTATTCTTCAAAGTAGTATTACTCTTGTGTTTATACCAAGACTATGGAGGAGACCTAAAGTAATCTTTATTCCTAAAATTGGGAAAAAAGACACAACCCATCCAAATTCTTTCAGGCCAATAAGCTTAACGTCCTTTGTACTGAAAACTTTAGAGAAAATAATAGACAACTTCATAAGAACAGAAGTTTTAATAAACAGGCCTCTCAGTCTGCGAAAACATGCCTATAGAGTGGGTAGATCCACAGAAACCGCTCTATTCGAACTCACTAATACCTTACAAAAAGCTTTAGATGCAAAGGAAACGGCATTAGCTGCCTTCCTAGATTTAAAAGGAGCGTTCGATAACACCTCCCACGATTCTGTAAATAAAGCCCTTGTCAGAAGGTGTGTTCCCATCAGCAAACCCAGATGGATTAGGGAAATGTTAGGTACCAGAACAGCAGAGACACTAGCAGGAACGAACATACAGAGTATCATTTCCACAAGAGGATGTCCTGAGGGAGGGGTACTATCAGTCTTGCTGTGGAGCCTCGTAGTGGATCACCTGTTAGAAAATCTTACGTCCCAGGGCATACGAGTCATCGGCTTCGCCGATGGCATCGTTATATCAGCCCTAAGGAAGTTCGAAGAAACTCTATGTAATAAAATCCAAAGAGGACTAACAATTACAAAGAAATGGTGTCTATCTGTAGGACTAACTATTAACCCAACAAAAACTGCGATTGTACCATTTACCAAGAAAAAACTTCTACCACGCATGGAACCTATCCGGTTAGCTGGCGAAGTAATTGAAATGAAGAGGGAGGTAAAATATCTAGGAATTACACTGCATATATAGTAAACTGCTCTGGAACAAACATGTACAAATAATTGTCGGGAAAGCCACAAAGGCCCTTATGATATGCAAGAGACTTGCAGGAAAATCTTGGGGATGCAAGCCTAACATCCGAAGATGGATGTATACCATGATGGTAGAACCCATCATTTCCTGCGGTTGCTTGGCACAAACGAACTGAATTAGTAACAACTAGGAAAGCTCTAGAAAAATTACAAAGTCTCGCATGTTTATGTATAACTTGAGCAATAAAAACTTGCCCTACAGCAGCTATGGAGGTAATCCTCCATCTATCCCTTCTACACGATTTTATTAAAAGTGCTGCAAAGGGAGCCATTATAAAATTTGCCAAGGAGAGAACGGGGACTGGAAAATGTATCAGTCTGAGGGAAAGAGACTGTATTCCGAAGTCTTCAATAACAAACTTTATTGAAATTCCAAGAGATGGTATGATCAAAAAATATAACTTCGTGAAAAACTTTCAAGCAAAGCTAAGTTGCAAAAAACACTGGGTAGGCGAAACAGTGAAATACACTCTCAATGCAAATACCATCAAGTGGTACACTGATGAGTCGAGAACGACAGAAGGGACTGGTGCGGGCATTTTTGGGCAAAGAACCAAACTTTCCATACCGATGGGACAGTCCTCTAGCATTTTTCAAGCTGAACCACAAGCGATAGGAACATCCGCAAGTCAAAATCTCGAAAGGAATTATAACAAACAAAACATTATGCCATTATGTCAGATAGCCAAGCCGCACTCAAAGCCCTGAGCTCCTTCTCAATCAGCTCTAAGCTGGTATGGGAATGTGTAGGAAGGCTAAATGAACTCGGCAAAAATAACACTCCATTGGGTACCTGGCCACGTAGGTGTCCAAGGCAACAAAGAGGCAGACTCCCTAGCAAAAATAGGTGCAACGACTCCATTAACGGGACCTGAACCATATTGCGGAATAAAAGAAAACGTGATTAGAAACAAAATCAAAAAAGAAGAGGAGGCAATAAGGTCCAAAACTTGGAAAGAACTCCCAAAGCTAAGACAGGCTAAACTATTACTTGTGAATTAACCAACAACGTTTTTAAGACTGTATCAGCTTAAGTAGAAACAACCTAAGAATTATAACGGGTCTCCTCACTGGACACTGCAAAGACACCTTAGTTAAATTGGCCTAGTAAGTAGTGCCACATGCAGGTTCTGTGACACAGATGATGAAACGCCGCCGGAAAGAAAGAAGTACTTGGGACGCTACCAGGTAGAAGAGAGTGACTGACCATCTCTTAAAATACTCCAAATACTCCAATTCTTGAGAGGAATACATCTGGAGGAAGAGCTGTAATCTTGCAGACAAACTGGCTGAACACAATAGAGTGCTGCAACAAGAACTGCAGCCGCAAGTAGACCAGTCGTCAAAAACTATCGTACGCACTATTTTCTATGTGCCCACAATGAAGCTGTACAGCTTGATAATTTCTGTTAATACATTCCAAATACGTACCCCCCCCCCCCCCCCCCCCGAAATATATGAATTTAACTTTCTCGCCATACAATTTCAATCTTAATTTTGAGTTGTCAGTTTAAAACCACCCCCCCCCCCGAAATTTTTTCCTGCGTTCGCGCCTGCGTCGCGTCATGGTGAAAATCACTTTTTAGTTTTAGTTTATTAATTCATACAATGCCTATACACAGTAAGAATATAATTCTTATAAATTAGTGATTCGCTTACTTTACTGACAAGATATGGAGATAAAAGCTACATATATGTAGAGTTTGTTTTGGATCAAAAGAAATTATTATTAACTAGATTACTACAATAATATTCAAATTAAATTCATATAATAAATAAAATGAAAATTAAAACAAAACAAAAATATAAAAATAAAATAATATAAAGAGTTATACTTGATCAATGTTAGTTTACAATACATATCAGCTTAAGGATTCATTGGGGTGACCTGTATTACAAATAAACAAGTTCAAAAAATTAGTATAAAACATTTATGTAAAAAGATGAGATACGATTTTGGTTGTGAAAGTACGTTCTAAGCTCTCAATGAAATTGTGTTTCGTCACCAATTCTTCTTATTTGCCTTGGTAGGAGATTCCACAGACGAATGGCGCTGACAAAAAATTGTCGCTCAGACGTTAGACAGGAATACCGCGGGTGTATGAGTATTCGGGATCTGTTTGAGGAGCAAAATCTAATCCTATTATACAAACTACAGGGCTGCTGCGTGTGAATTATGTTAAATAATAAAGTGAGGGTTTTGTACTAGGAGAGACTAGGGGATTTGTACAGAGAAACTTGATATGCGATCAAAACGACGAAGGCCAAATATGTAACGAGCAACATTGTTGAAGGCGACATTCAACTTTCTCCTGCTGACGGCATCACAGTTATTAAACACTTCACAACCGTAAGTTAGTATTCGAACATTAATCGAGTTTTTAAAGGTGTGTAGTACTGTGAGGACCATAACATACGAAGCACACCATAAACTTTACCCACCGTGGAACTAATATGCGTGTCCCAAGCGAGTGTTCTGTTGAAGAACATGCCAAGGTATTTTGCTGATGGTGCGAAAGCGATCGGTAGGCCAATTAAATATATGCAAGGAAAAAAATCAAGGTTCAGAAGTCTTTTACTTATGACGATGCATTTTGACTTGAGGGGATTTAGGAAAAGTCCGTTACAATCTGACCAATAGGAAATATCTTCAAGGTCTCTATTTATGACAAATGCACAATCCTCAATAAGCCCAAGTGGACAACTTTTGTAAAGCTGAATATCATCTGCATACATTTGAATAGACGATCTTGAAACCTTTGTAGGAAGTTCATTTATATGAAGAGGTCCCAGAATCGATCCCTGGGGGACTCCGCGAGTAGTCGGAAGGAAATTTGATAATTTATTGTTAACTGAAACCGCTTGTTTTCTGTTCTGCAAATAAGATGACATTAAACGTACCGAAGAAGAAGATAAACCGTACATTGTTGAGAGTTTATAGCATAAGTTGTTATGGTCCACAGTATCGAAGGCTTTGAAAAAATCCAATAGCACTAAGAAAGTAACACGATCATCGTCCAAGGCCAGTCTTATATCTTCAACAACGTTTATGATGGCCGTGGTACAACTGTGTTGTTGTCGAAAGCCATACTGGGTTGGTTAAAGAATATTCCGATTTCTTAGGTGGACACATAATTGCTTTTGCACAACTCTTTCGAATACTTTAGACAGATATGGGAGCACAGAAATTGATCTATAATCATAAACATCGCGGCTTTTTGGAATGGGTAAAATTTTAGCTAATTTCCATTGGGTTGGAAATGATCCGGTCGTTAAGATCGTGTTGAATATATGCGTAGCGTATGGCTATATAAGAGGTAGAATTGACTTGACAAACACAGCATGTATATTGTCAATGCCAACAGCATTGGACTAAACAGAAAGTAAGTTTTCAACTACATCGGAACTATCTACACATCTGAATTCAAAAACATTGCCTGGACTAGGTCTATCAGGAAGATCCATTGTATTAGTGGAAAAGTACGGAAGGGTAGGAAATGGTAGAGTGACATAGCTTTGATTAAGTAATTCCGGATCAATATTCTCATCACAATTTTAATTTTGTTTTCCTAAGCCCATTTCTCGAAGGTTCTTCTACAATTCGCGTCCGTTAGTTTTAGAACTTCTCCTTCAGTGATGTTAGTTCTGATTGAAACCTCAAGAAAAGCGTGTAAAACGATCTTCCCACACAATCATTTTTAATTAAGTTTCTTAAGCTTGTTAAAAGTTTAAATAATATAACATATCTGATTTTTCCCAAAAAATATATTTTGAATTTAAAAAAAAATCAATATATATTTTTGGGATCACATACGAATAATCGGCAACAAAATTTTAAATAGTTAAACTGTCATTTTTTTTGGTATTTAAATTCCATCAATTTTTGTATCGAATTGTTGTATATAAAATCTATATAATAAACGCATAAGCGATGTGGATATGTTGGCTGGCGGCACCAGTGCGGTGCCAGTGCTCTTTTGGATTTGACATCCCAGTTAGCAAAGTTAGTTATGGAACCACCAGGTGTCACCTACGTTGGTTTGGACCATGATAGTACTATAGATTTTATATACAAAGATCGATCAAAAAATCGGTCGGTATAGCAAGCAGCTTAATTCTGTTCAGTAACCATAGGCAAATAGATATGTATGTATAATAGAAAAACTCGTTACTTTTTCTTATTGCTTGTGTGGTTGTTAATGTACGAGTATATGTAATGCGTTTTTCCAGCATAAAACAATATTGAATGGATAAAATGTCCGTTCAACATTTAAACCTTTGATTGTTAAAAGTCGATACTGTCGACATTTTAAAAATCGACAATTTAAAAATCCATCCAGGTCGACATTTTTTGTCGAGATTATGAAAGTCGATTTTATGGAGTCGACATTTTGAAATTTGTAGCCAATGTAAATTTTTGATTGTTCGGTTAATCAATTTACTGATTTTTTGTTTATAAATCAACTTTTCATTTAACAAAGCCGGAAAATAAACGCCGAAGGTCGAATAAATAATAAAATAATTGTTTATTTGATTCTATATATTCGTATACGTCAACTTTCAATTATTTAAAGCGAAAATTAACTTTTAGATATGAAACTATGCACTTATACATAAAGTATTCCTTAAATTACTATTCAATTTTGTAGATATCGTTGTTTTAGACTTCTTCATGTTTTTTAATGAACACAAAGTGCCTCAAGGACTTCATTATTTTAAATTCGGTGATTTCTTTCAAATATCCATCATTGTTTTTTTTAATGATTCAAACTCAATGGGCGACTATTTTTCTTCTTTATCAAAAAAGAAATAAATTCTTATTCTGTCTATTCACCCACCTGTTACATGACTCTATTGCTGTAATTAAATTCAAGGGAATCCAAAAAAAAAAATAGAAAAGAGTAGTACCTACCTCTGTACCTACATTTAGCCTTGAAATTTACCGTAACTGAACACTCTCATGAAACACCTAAAACAAGGAACCTTCACTTCACTGATTTTAAGGCACAGAAATGTAAATTAATTTATTCATCGCCTCCCAGTTGATGACAAAGAACAAAAAAAAAAATTAATATGATAGCACCTCGGTTTTTAAATTGGGTCAGGAGTTCGATCAAACCGAATACTTATGATGACGTTAGTAGATTTTGCTTTTTGATTTTTGGTTTAGTATATGTAGGTTTTGCCTTGGTCTTGACTATGTTGCCTATTTTCAGGCATAGGACATTTTTATCGATTTCAGTCATCCAGTAGACAGACAGACAATAAACCAATTGATGCTCTCTATGTCAACTTTTGTCTGAAGAATCTGATAAGTTGTATGCCTGACAGTCCAGACAGGATAACTGAAGTAATTTCGCTGAAGAATGGAGTGTGAATGTGAAAAACTGTCAGAGCAAAAACACATTTAGCTGCCTTTGAACCCGTACTGCTACTGATAAGAATGAAATGTATCATGCCATAAATTTACCCCAGTGACGCAATTACTTCGCAACTATATACGTCACTGTGTCGTATTTGCTTTTAAATATTTCGCTGCCACTATCGCAATATTATACACTTTCTATGTCACATGCCCTATTGCCTGTAGGGGTATGTAGATGCATATGCTATGCCATCAAAGTAATGAGGTCACCTGTTTCAATCTGCTGCTAGGTATATTGCTTGCCATCATAGAATGACGATGATGCTATAGATTCTTATGTCAAGAAAAAGATGTTATCCTTATTTTGTGGGCTTCGGTTTTGCGTTTGGTTGAAGATTGATGTGAGAACACACATTTACGACACAAAAACGTGGAGAACGAAGAACTATACATAACTTGGTGTGATGGAAGTGTTTCTCTGTTATTATAGTTAACGTCATAAGTGTTCTTGAAGTATGAATCAATATTGAATAGCATTTTCGATAATATACACACAAAAATACATATTTCAAATTCCATTAAATCAAAGGTGGAAAATTGTATTTTCTATATCGGAGCATGTAAGGTTTCTTGTTGGCAACCAGAAAAGACGTGTGAATTACAACAACAAAAATGAAACAAATGAAATAAATTGAGGATAAAGCTGAGCTATTTTTAGGATTACATCGAAGTTTGTGTAAATATGTACTTAGTTCCGAAATAAAGATTTTTATATTATTTGGTTTGCTCTGAACTTATGAACTGTGGTAATCTGGTACGATTTTATTGAAAATGAAGAAGCCATAAATTGGACGTTTTATAAGTAGTTTTTGAGGAAAATTATTTTCGAAGAAGTGATTACAATTAACACACTTGCACTCAAAAGAGTAAAAACTTTTGATTTTAAATATTCAAATTATATTTTATTTGAAAAACAAAAATTACATTTAAGTCACTGAACACTTTAAACACTGATATTTCGTTTGTTTTTACCATGCTGAAAGATGACCACTGATGCCACCATGATGAGCTTGACCAAGTGTAGCACCACCATAGACGTTAGCAACAATTGGTGCAGAATAAAGTCCATGTCCAGAATAACCTGATGATGCCACAGCCAATGGAGCTGTATAGGACCTTTGGATAGCGTAGGAATTAACGTGTCCTCCGTGTTGTCCATATACTCCTCCAGAAACCAATGGAGATGAATAGATTTGACGCGTCAAAGGAGCTGCAGAAATGTATTGCTGCTGATGCCCAATGTGAGGATGTGAAACTACTGAATTGGGATGAACAATTGAAGAGCCATATGATGAAATGACAGCAGAAGTTGCTGGAATTGCAAGATTTCTTGAAATGACAGAATTAGCCAGAGCTCCATGTCCTGCTTGACCATATTGTCCTGAAATTATTGATCCAATTGGTGAGTGATATGAGGCACCATGTAAGTTGCTACCAAAAGTGTACTGAGTACAAGCCAGGATGGTGGTCAAAAGGCAAACCTATGGTGCAGGAAATACAATAGTGTTAAAAATTAATTTATTGAAATTTTTTTTTAATTTAAAAAAAAGTCCTTACGAAACGGAACATAGTTGTTTTGTTATGTTGTGTTGTGTTAACTTGAAGAAAGCTATCAGTACTTAATACTTTTAGCTACAAAATCCCTGCTTTTATACAAAAAATTCAACTTTCAAAATTTGTGTTGATACACACTTTGTATGAATTTATTGTACTAGTATGTCCACTATATCAAATGTTTTGTCATATAGGACAGAAAACAGATCTAACAGTTCCAAAATAAATTTATAATTTGCACCTACTACCAACTTAATGACTATCAATTATTTTTATCTGATTAAATGATAATTAACACAGTTTTTTTTATTAGGTACTTAACATTTGCATCAAAAGCTGCTGGCTTTGCTCGAAAGTGATTGTTCTAATAAATTTTGTCGAATTTAGATTAGCTGGACGGAATTCATCACAAAGGTAGATTGATTGTTTAAATGTCATGTCTGTATATGTGAGTTGATAAATTTTCTTACTTTCTTGAAGGTCGTTAACATTTTTAATTTGCAATAAATTCGAAAGTATAGGTCAAGAAATTTTATATTACTTATACTATTTATGTTCTGATGTTTAAAAATTCTTGTCAGAATATTAATTTATTAAAGTTCTGCGGACCCCAAACAGGTATAGATTAGTCGTTGTGGTAGGTACGGAAAACAGTTATTGACAAATTACATCAAAACCAACTTAAATTACATCCAAACCCACTTTAGATGGTAAACGAAATACCATTTAATAAATTGTATATTTTAATATAATTTTTATTTTAGATTTGTATCTTTTAACACCATCAACAATAATATTCATTTTAATTAATTTATACGGGCTCGACCTAATGCACTTTTCATTTTAGTTGATTTATCATTGATGTTCTTGTTCACAGAGCAAAATTTATTTTAAAAAAAAATCCATCAAAGTCAAATTAATTATGATAATGTTCAATAAAGCGTCATTAAACATTCCATTCAACTCAAGAATTACAAAAAAAAAAAACACACAAAAAAGTGATAATTTTATGGGATTATGCCTAAATTTACTTTAGACACAACAAAAATAAAAATTCAAGTTTATCAAGAAATGCGCATCGCGTCCCTCAAAACAAAATTTAAATTGTATACGTGGGCGCGATTGCGTGATCCCAACTTGTTATCAATGCAAAGCCTTCATTTTCTATGAAGAGACTCTTCAGATTATTAACATTTTTAAGACCGTTTCTCTGAATTACAAACATTAACGCATAAACCATCTGAAACAGCATTGTATGATGGTGGTTCTTTTTGATAAGTCCAAAAGGTGTTCATCATTATTTGTATTTAAGTCTGTATGATCTTAATCAATTACGTTGAAATTTCCATCTCAAACCGAATCGGTTTGTTGACATAATTATGCAGGTGGGCGAAGAAGCATCTTTAAAAAAAAAAAAAAACATTTCTATCTCTTAGTTTACAATCAATATCTTGATTTGATGTTTTACAAAATGTGATCATAGAAGATTGGTTTAGTTAAATAATAATAAGACTTGCGGTCGCATGTCTACTTGCACTTCTTACTTCTGAAGATTAGAGGCTTACAGTTTATTGAAAAGCAATAAGCTGCTGAACACTTTGAAATTTTGGGAGCTATTTTTGTAATAGTTTGTTTTATAAGAGGTTGTTTATTTTAAAATCAGAATTGTTGCTATTTCGCACCATTAATCAAAAGATATGAAATAATTTGTCTCAAAAGAAACAAAGTTAGCATAACTTACTACTGGTAAAACGGGGAGCTCGCAAGAACAGCAGGATTATATCAACTAAAAGCCAGAGTTTTCGAACTGAATAAGAACGTGTTGAAAAATGTTTCTTGAAGTCAATAGATACATAGAAATATTGATTTGAAACATAGACTGCATTTTTTTTTTGAATAATACTCTCAGCAATCAGCAGCTTCCACCAACACAATTATTTGTAAATAAAGTTGTACCTATCTAAGCGCTTAAGATCTTAACTAATAAATTTAAAGGGCTTCGGAGAAGCATTCGTACAAAAATAAATTGCTCAAAAGTACTATCTGAAGATGGCAAACAAGAATTAGTGTGGGAGGCGATCGTATGTTAAGCTATCTCATCGCGGCTTTGGAAAAGAATGATGCCAACCCATAGCTTCAGTCTTAACATTAACAAAACCGCTGGTCGGACAAGGGTTTTAGGTGGCAACGGGTAGAAAACGCACTTTTTCGGTTGCATTTTTCGCTTAGGATACCTAAACCATGATGGATTTTTATAAGTGGGGTATCAAATGAAAGCTTAGACTGCCCTCTTTGCAAAACCAGTGGTCGGACAGACTTTTGTTAGCTGTTGCGGTGAATCCGACGCCTTTTGTAAAAACTTTTTTTTTTGTATACTTTGCGTTTAACACGTAGACACTATGCAAAACTATTTCATATAGCCTAGAAAAAAGCCTTTACCACTTAAATGCATTTTAAATGCAAAGGTTAAGAAAATAGCAATTTTCACAAAAGTGGTCGCACTCGCCGCAACAGCCAACTAAAGACTGTCCGACCACTGGTTTTGCAAAGAGGGCAATCTAAGCTTTCATTTGATACCCTATTTATTAAAATCCATCATGGTTTAAGTATCCTAAGCGAAAAATGCAACCGAAAAAGTGCGTTTTCTACCCGTTGCCGTTAATGTTAAGACTGAAGCTATGGGTTGGCATCATTCTTTTCCGGAGCCGCGATGAGATAGGTTAACCTACGGTCGCCTCCCGTACTAAATAATGAAGCTGGAATAATAAAAAAATATAAAAAAATAATAAACAGCTTGATACACTCTGAATTTTATTCGACTCATATTTTATTTTATCAAACAAAATTAAATAATTTTATTTGTCATTTAAAATTCTAAATCATTTTGTTTTGTTGTAAATTTTTGGACTCCGTTTAAATTGTTTAAATTATCTTAACATTTTCAAAATGATTAAAATCTTACATTACCTCCATATCTTTGACAAAGAAAAGAAATTACTATCACGTGAAAAGGGGGTCTTTTGCTACGCCAATGAAATTATCAAAAAGTGAGTAAAATGACATTTTATTGAACTATGCAAAAATGTACAAGTTTACGTATGCATATGTTATGAATGTATGTTATTTGTGAAATACAATTTGACTCACAATTATTTAATTAATAATTTATTGCATAATCTACATTATGTATGTAATGGATATTATTTTATTTTTAGCGTAATATCAGGCACTAGTTGGTGCTTATATGTCATAGCAGTACTCCTCATTGCATCCTGTCTGTCATATTTATATTTCGAACGAAAAAGAAGGCGTACAAATCAAGAACGCATGAGGGAAATGCAACATCTAATAGAAAGGTAACTAACTTTTATTCGCTTCGGTCTAAAAGCAAAATCCTAGGGAAGAGTTATATGATAAGATCAGAGCATTTTTCAATCGAATGCTTCAGTCCATTGGCTAGTTCAGTAAAATGAAATTTCAGATGTCTCAATGTTAAAATTCAGCAGCAAACAAAATTTTACTCATTTTTGTTCATGTATTTTGACAGGAAGATTTTTGAGATCTTATTTGGCATGTTCAAGAATCGGAGATATCAAAAGCTGATCATTGAGCAAGCGAGTCCAAAGATTTTTCCTCAGTATTTTTACAACAAGCTGAGAGTTTTTGCCCTCTGAAATCACCTTTTCCTGAACACGCCTATTAACTGCTGTGCAAATTAGTATAAAATAGTCTTTTAAAATTCAAAAGTTTTTTTTATTTTTAATAATTTATTTTGTCGATCAACATTTTTGCGAATGCTTAAACAATCTATGTGACAGGTTTCAGACCAGGCTGATTCAAACATATAACAGATTTAAAATAAATGAACGGAAGGTTATTTGTGTCTCAATCACCCCTTTTATGAAAGTCGTATATACATATATGTCGTATGTTGGGCTTGTGGTTTCCTTAATGGTAAAATGTAATCTTTTTTGGTGAAAATCTTTTGAGAATTTACGAATAGAGATATTGCGATGGTGGTATTTAAACTTAACAATATCATTATGAAAATATATGGCGATAAGAACAATTTGTGTTCTTTTCGAACAATTTTTGTGCTTTTCGCCATATCTTTTGATAAATATGTTGTTAAGTTTAAATACCAGCATCGCAAAACTTTTGCACCAAAAAAATTAATACTTTATCATTAAGGGAACCTCAAACCCAACATACGACTTAATAATACGAATTCGTAATTGGGTTGATTATCTACAAACCTCGACAATTTAGTTTCAAACGAACTTCCTTTAAAAGTGTATTTTGTTAATATTGTGTAGTGAGTTTAAACTTTAAACTTACTGACAACATCTCAATCATTTGCAGTTGCAATATTTATTTTGAAAATAAATTTTTATTTAAGGCCACCACCGAAAAGACGACCTGGTGCTGCAGCTCGGGAACGTGAAGTTTTTCAAAATGTTTTGAAAACTGCTCATAACTATATTTATCCAAATGATGAGAGCAAAAAGTGCGTTATTCGCCAAACTAGAAGCGGTACTATTTACGGAAAATTTATGGATGGGAAATGTATTAAATCTGAAAATTAATTATGATGAATATACAATAAAATAATCATTTAAAAAAAAAAAACATTTTTCGTATGTTTTTTGTACTTTTAAAATTGCTCCAAGGTAAATAATAAAAACTAATATTGTAATGATTATGATAGTTAAAGGTGTTCTTAATGTACATATGTACCGAAGTCTGCATCAAATTATGAGATTTACTGGCTGAACACAAAAGAGTGCTGCAAAAGTTAAAAGTTGACCAACGTGTGCGATACGATGCGATTATGCGAAAGCAGCTGCGTCGCATTGTCTTCGCAACATTAATTTTGACAACAGCACTGACGCAAGTATTTCAAGTTGCACTTAGTTAACTTAATCTATTATGCATATATTCATATGCCAAAACTATCAGACTTACAAAAATCCAACTGTATAGTAAAATGTATTAAGCCCTATCGGGAACAAAATTTCCCCCGATTTTTCCCTCCGAATTTTTTTCCAGGAGTGTTATATTATAGCAATCATTAACATTTCCCTAGAAAGTAAAATGTGACATTTTCCTGGAAAAAAAATCGCTGTGATTTAGTTGGAGGAGCTTTTTACTCTTGTATGAAAAAGACTTAATCTGCGGGAGAAATCTCCTATAGCATTGGTTAGATTCCATTTAGAAGTTTCGAAACATTAAAATTCTTCTTTAAGCGTTAGGACTTTTTACACAATGTATGAAGGTACTTTGTCTACAAAAAAGATTAAAAACCTTCTAAATGCTGACATTGGCCTAGTTTCAGATGTCTTGGTTTTAATCATTTAATACCATGCGAGTAACTATGTCGTATGAACCTTATAATATCAAGGCTTAAACTTATTTTTATATCCCACTTCTTTGTATATAGTCACAAGCCATTTATGATAAATCATATTTATGCGTGCAAGCATTTATTATATTTGTTTCATTTTTTTTTATGAAGGAAATAATGTTGCCAAGCTGAAAAAAATTTATGTACACATGTAGGATGTATAAGTTTCGCGTGCTTGGTTCATGTAAGGATATTAAATTACACGTTGTTTTTTGCGAATAATTCTCAAAATAGCTTCACATAATAATTTTTTATATTGAAACATCTAACTTTCTATACTTTCTGATGTCACAATAAAATACTTGCCAAAATTAAGTTCAATGTACCTTTGAAAAATATGAACGATTTGATCTTACTCTGTGGCAGACTTGGCATCATTCTATGACTTGGTCACGTTACAGATATAAGTTTCTAGCGTCTCTGTAGAAGAAGAAGATGCAATGCATTAACAAAAATTATTTTATCAGTTAAATACAGAACACCCTTATTTATAAAGAAGAAATAGTTATTTAAGCTCCCGTGTTTAGGAAAACTACAACATGGAATAAGAATTGTCTGGGCTCAAACTAAAGGCAATTGCTTACTGCTCCATTTGAGTCCGGAACATTCTTATTCCATGGACCATGGTGTAGTTTTCCTAAAAACGGGAGCTAAAATAACTATTTCTTCTTTATGAATAAGGGTGTTCTGTATTTAACTGATAAAATAACTATTTTTCTTTATGAATAAGGGTGAGAATGTTTAATGAGGCTTAAAGATTCAATATCATAAGTTCGACAGACAGAAGGAAACTGATTCAATAAATTCAAGAGCGGATATAAATAAATTATTAAGCTGAAACAACAATGTATACAAAACAATTTATTTAAAAGTTTAGTTCAGACTTGAGGCTGAAAATAATATTTTGTAGATAAATAGTATGTTTGGTAGATTTTGGAAATTGTACCTATAGTATTTTGTTATTCTACAGTTGCGATTTGGGAAATTGTACCTATAGTATTTGTAATTCTACAGTTCCCCATTTCGCCTTCTAAAAACACCAATCGCGATGGCTGTAATATCAATGATTAATTGTTAATGGTCTCGTTTTGAAGCTTGAATTTAAATCTTTACATTAAGGATGCGAGCATAAAAACCCATAAGATAGTTTTTGAGTTATTCGCCATAGTTACGAAAATAACCAATTACACTTGTTAAAGTAGGCAAGAGTTGGGAGCATTGATAGGCAATATACGCGCCTATTGTTGGTTTTGGTTTTCAGTGTGCTGCTAAGATTGAAATGGAACATGTCTGGAACTTTAAGGCCTCCTAATCACGAAAACAAATGGAGACCAGGCCCGTAGAAGTAAGTCAAGTTGTCACGCCACTGCAACAAAGGGATAAGGGATTGAACTGTGGCCCGTCAGCTCCATCTAATACTAAAGACACACATGGGATTTACATACTATAGTTCAGATACTATGGTATTGACGATCCACGAAAGGTGACACACATCCTTGTATAGTTTTAATTGGCAGATCTACATTTTTGATATTTGTCAACATGTTTGCTGTAAATAATTAATTATACTTACAAAATTCTTGTCTGAAGAACTGAATATTTTTCATTTTTTGTTATTCATTTTGGTTTTGTTTTATTCTTTTTTTTTCAAAGTTCTGACCTTTAAATTTAAAATTCTATTTTAAAATTTATAAAACACAAAGAAAAATTATTTTTCTTGTCAAAATTGTAGTTCACGTACTCGTCACTTTTGGAGAAACGCGCTAGTATCGGTAAATGGTAACGTATACTACGGGTAAAACCCAAGTTTTGATATCATGCTGATACTAGTTTGCCCTCGTGTTATAAGGATAGTATAACATGACACACTAGTGGTATAAGCGAATACCATAGTATCCGTACCACCAGTGTGTCACGAGTATAAGCCAATCCTGTATATCAAATATCCAGGAAAACTAGTAAGTTAGTGGTCACGCCAGGATCTGTGTCTCACCGATGTAATGCCTAATTTATCGTGATGACGTCTCTCCGAAATCGAGTTTTCACTAGGATCATAGTCCAATAATAGCAGGGACAGGTACGATAAAGAGTCGTTAGTTAATGGACAGTTAGAGGAGGATTTAAGGAAGCAGACCTTAACCTGATATGTCCAGCCACGGTACCAAAACTGCAACTCTCCGACAAGCATGATTTCGACTATACACTACGGTTGGGAAGTTGAGCAATGTAGCCGATTTACGTTCTCGGATGAGTGTAGAATTTGTCAGCATTGAAGCCAGGTCATCTGTTTAATCTGCCTCTATACTTTTACACTCATCCGGGAACGTTTATCGCCTACATTGGTCAACAACAATGATCTGTATTTTGCGCTAAGCATACATAAATACTTGTGAACAACTTATGAACAAATCAGCACATAGCCCAAGAGTGTTTCATTACATTTCCTCGGTGCAGTGATGCTTGGCAAGATCTTAGTCATCAAAATTCATATAAAAGGCAATAACTCAACTGTCAATTTGTATTTACTTTCAATCAAAAAAGATACAAATTTTATTGATGCATCACTATAAAAAGAAATAATATAAGTAATAATTCAAGGCTTCAAATCTTCTCAGAAAAAAATACATTCACTTCCATCAAATTCTTGAAATTTAACCCAAAAATTATACAAATATAAATCCTTTTATCTCTCAGTGGCACCAATTTTGACAGTTTTGGTCTCCACCAAACGACCAGGGTCTACTTGATTTCTACATATACGACACCACATATCAATGCTCCATGAAGTGACCTAAAAAAAAAACTTCATGCTGCTTATCTCGGATCACTTAAGACTGAGAAATAAAATACAATAAAAACAACAACAAAAAACAAACCAATGAAATCACGTGTCTGACAATAATCGCCCTAAATATTGATTCCAGAAACCCGCATCCTTTTTTTTGATTTTTGTGGGCTTGCTGCATGCTGTTGCTGCACTCGATTGATATCTCCTTACCTGTACTATAAGCTTCGTTGTGCATGGACATCCACCTTCGAGGAGAGAAAATGTAAAGGTCCCATGATGGAACACTTGGAAATGCTCTGAATAAATGCACAGCATCATGCATTACATGACTTAGTCATGTAATCCAAAGCTATGTATAGCCTGGCCTCAAATAAATATGTTCTTTGCTGCTGCTGGTGCTGCATGCTGCTGTTGGTCCAGTTCAAGTATCGACATTTACGTATAAATGTACTTGTATACCTATTCTATTAAAATGCAAAATTTTGACTTCAACCTGGAATGTATAGTGCAGCAGCAAATAATTTACCTGACACTCAAAACTGGATATATCGTGAAGCTTGCCGACCGCCAAGCCCATTTGTCGTAATAAGGTCGAATTATAAATTCAGACGCGTCGCATTAAAAAAGTAACGTGCTTTTTCAGACTTTTTGTCTATTTTATTTTTGTTTTGTTCGTTTGTCTTGTTACATAGAAATACATAGAAATCGATAAAATTTTATTTCGAATACTAAACAACTATAGTTGAGCCACAAGTTCTTGTGTGTGGAGTGGAGGAGGTTGTTGGTACATGAGTGGCGCTTTGGAAAGGAAACAAGTTGTCTGCCTTCAATGCAGATTGAATCTGCATGAGTTTTGTCCCATGACGAGATTTGGGTGTTTGTTTGAACTTAAAACAAATTCATCAAATCAAAGAAAAATGTCGAGCTCTAAGATTACTTGAATATTGGGTGTATATTTCTGAAAATCATTTAAATACGATAGTGTTTTGTTGTAAAACCAAGGAATCGTCGTAGCATACGTTTTACTTGTTTAATATCTATTGGGGCAGCGGAATGGCGACAGCTGCATTGTCGCACGGACATGGCTGCCCCTGCCAGTGGTATGGCATGCATATGTGCGTTACTGCACCTTGTTGGTGAAACTGTTTCACAAATTTTGAATAAAGTTTATAGAAAAAAAAATATTTTGAGCTCAACCGCTTCAGTTATTTTTGGGATTCCATAGCATACCTACAAACAAAGTTAAATAGGATTTCCCACAGTCTTGGCCAGACAGAAAAAAATGGGTTCCTCAGGTCATTTTAAGTCGAAAAACGCCTGTGTGGTCTATTAATATTTAATTCTATACAACAATACAATGTTGCATTTCCTTTTAAAAGTATAAACGCCTACACTTGTATGTTTCAAAATTTATCATTAATTTAAGTAAATAATGATAATAGCTTAGAATCCATCAAAACTTATCTGAACTCCCATCCCATTGAAAACCCCCCTTTAATTTCCAGATCTATCCACATAGTCTACCCCCATAATATGTTGGTTGTTTCTAACTTTAAGTAACAATATATTGAAGGTACAGCCTTCCTTCATGATTAAGTCCTGTCTGTCTTAAAACAAACAATATTTTCCACTTAAACTTCCATATTTAACTTCACCAACCAATCAGACAACAATCAATCAACTAATTTAACAGATAACTGTAATCACAAAACATAAATACAAACAAAACGTTTAGAAAAAGCAACAAAACAAAACAAAAAAAAAACACCTCATCTCCTTCAACATTAGCAATATCCGCCTTTCATCACTCTTCGGTTGCTGATGCAACCTTTTATCTGCAACGGCAACGCAACGGGGCGGGCTTGGCATTATGCAGCAGCATGCCATCACGCACGCGAAGCCTCAGTTTCCAACTAAAGCTGATGCATATAATCTGTACAATTAGTCAGGAGAGGTTCATCATCATCATCATCTTCCGCCAGCTACGAGTATACATCAGCCAAATTGGAAACAAATCGTCTTCCAAGGAGGGAATCCCCACTTAAAGCGGCAGCGGGTGAACTCTTCCTCTCCATCAAGCTCAATGGCATCACGTATCTGGGTCTATTTATCTTCCTGCATTATTAATAGAGTAATAAGTGAAGAACGCGTTTAAAAGATTGATTAGTCAAGATACGGGCCAAAGATATGTGCTGCATCATGGCAAAAGTTCATTGTGGTGGGTGTCCCGTGCCGGTGAATGCACATGTGCCGAAAAGCATGCTGAGTCTGAAGAATTTTTGTGGGCCAAGCATAAAATATTGTTTGGACTTTATTTTCCAGGAACCCAAAAAGAGAACATATATTGAAGCTGAAGCTGGAGATAACATACATGATCACGACCTACCTACAGAGTAGCTGCATTTGTTATGCTTGCATGTACCGCTGTATATACGAACAACTCACATATGTATTTTTTGACTTCCTTTCAGGTGATTAACGTTCTGGGCTTGCGTTTTGTTGTTGTGCAGGCGCAGGCCATCATGCTCATGCCATGCACCTCCGCCATTAAAAAGCAACGGTATGTTGTTTTGGGTGAATCATTTGTAAATATTTGACAGGAGTTAAGTATGTGTACCTACTACCTGATGTGAATCTGGAGATCGTTGAACTTTTCAAATGGAATTTTATGGTGCAATCGGTTTTTTTTTTTTGTATCGATTCTCGAGAGGTTTTGTGAGTGACTTTGCATGGTCAACAGGTTAATCTTATCTGATGATGTGGAAGTTATTGACATTCGCACATAAATGAATAAAGTATTAATAGTTTGGGTATTTCAATGGGATATTTATATATCTTTGGAATGAGGAGATATTTTCTGTTTGTATGTTTTCAATAGCTTTTTAATTTCGTATCTATACATATAAATGGCTGGTATTTCAAAAAACTGGAACGTCTTATCTCTAAAGGTGTTAATTCCAGTTTGTTACAGAACATGATACGTTCGCTACTTGTTTTGAGAAATATTTCTATTGAAAAAGCACTATTTAGAATTTTCTACCCATTCGTGAAAGAACTATCATGATTTTGACCAAACTTTGACATTAAAATGGGAAGGAAAACGCACAAAAAATGGCCCTTCAGGGAAATCTTATTTTACCAAAATTCAGCTTTAGGCATTTTATTGCAACCTAAAAAGATACGATGATTTATCTAACTAAGTTCTTTAAGCCGTAGGTACACTAAGATAAAAACTTAAAAATAATTCTTAAAAAGGTACAGTTTTAAATATAAACTTTCAGAAAACTTACAGGATTCCAATAACGTGATGACGTGTTTAAAATAACACCGTACTATTTTGATAAGATGCCACATTGTTTCAAATTGAAATTCTCGTAAATAATTTGTTTTACCAATGTTCAGTGTTAAGTTTAACAAAGATCAAGCTATTTTAAGGTTAGGTCTTGTTATTAACAATTTAATCGCATGTATTTATTGACTTAACATGTAGTTATTTTAACAATTACTTATACACTTCATTAAGCACTGTGCGTGTGAACATTTATTTAAACATAAAATCGTTTTTGTAAGTGCATGAAAAAATAAGTGTCTAAAATGAATCATCATTTAATACGAAATTAAGACTGTATCCGGTTATAAATTTTACCGGTATACCGTTCTTAAGATGATTATTCGTTAATTTCTGGTTACGTTTACCTGAATTTTTCCCCGAGTGTAGGTATAAAAAAATTATTTTTAATTTTTATAAACTTACTTTTAGCGAGGTAATGGTTTTCCTAAAAACTAGAAGACATTTTCTGGTTTTCCTTATTGCATTAAAACAACAACTTTTTAACAACTTATTTTAATCAGACCAAATTTGGAAAAAAAATTGTTTGCCATTATTTTGTATGAAAAATAATTTTTCAAAAACTGTCCACTAAACAACTTTACTTAAAAAAAAATATATAAGGGTTTTCTGGACTTAGAAAATGGTATGACATGTTGTTGTAAATGTTACCATTGGTTTTAATAATCTTGTTTGTTTTTATTAATTTTTTTTTAGAAAATGCCCCTCATGACTAAACGGGAGGAAATAGAAACCCCCCTACCATACGGCTTTTTTCATGTCTCAACCCACCCTATACGCTCTATCTTTTGTCACGCCTTAGGTGAATCACCCTGTATAGTACAGTACAGTACATTTCTGCCATTATAACGATTTAACAGCAAAAAGCCCCCCACCAAATTCATACGACTAAACAAAATTTGTTAAGTCAAGTGTGGAAAATATTTTAATCTGGCAGCTGCCACGTACAAATAAAGTTTATTTTATTATTTAGTTTATTATTTTGAATTTTTGCTCAGGTTTGTGTGTACACTAATTTATAATTCAGCATCAGTTACTCGAGGCAACTTCCCCATTTAAGTAACAGTAAATAGCACAAAAAACGGTATTTTTGTTTATCTTTTGATGCTGGTATCGAAGCAGAATTTTATACACCAACAACATATCCAAAGCCACCCAAAATTCCCGCATTGGCTTTTTGTATAGACGCATTTAAAGAGGTGGATAGAGGGGGGAGGTGAGAGTTTATCAAGAGTGCTTTTTAAAGCTGATTCTAAAGAGACCAAAACTGAAAAGATACATGTATCCTGTAGAAAGTTAAAGTCCTTTTTATGGAATGATGCCCTTTTTTTAAATCACAACAAGTTAAATATTACCCAAAACCATTTTAAAATAATAAGATATTAATGAAAGGAGAGTGCCCAAAAAAAAACCCAGAGTCGAAATTGTTTTCTTTTGTTACCATAACATCTATGAACACATTTATAAAATTTGCTAAAAATATAAAATTTATTTTGGCACCCAAAGATCAAAAGAGTCCATACAAATATCTAAGGCCCAAGGATGTTTTTTGGGGGTGTAACGTTTGACCTGCTTAACGGAAAAAATAGTCATTTTTGCTTCAAAATTAATTTAACTTTTTTTTGTATCATATTGGTTTTTCTTTTATTAGATTCGCCGTTAAAAAATAACTTTAAATCAAATATCATATGTCATATGTACTGTCTCGATTACACGAAAATACTATTTTTCGTAAGACCTAACACTTTGCTCCGTATAGGGCAGGTCAAACATAAACTCTCTAAAAAAAACTCTTTGGATCAAGTTATTTTAATGGACTCTTTTGATTCTTGGGAACCATGAAATATTTAACATTTTTAGCCAATTTTATCAGTGTCAAAACTTATTCATAGATGTTATGGTAATAACGACGCACTAACATCTCGCCCTCAAGAGAACACCATTTAACCACATATTTTTGGGGACTCTTTTGATTCTTAGAAAACATGCCAATTGAAACATTTATATCAAATTTCATTAATATTCCATTATTTAAAAATGGTTTTGGGTAATATTTTACTTGTTGTACTTAAAAAAAAAAGTCATCATTCCATAAAAAGGACTTTAACTTTCTACAGGATACATGTATATTTTCAGTTTTGGTCTCTTTAGAATCAGCGTTAAAAAGCGCCCTAAAAACATAAGTCATATTATATGATGAAATTGTATTATAACTTAGAGTTGATAAACTCCCACCTCCCCGCTCTCACACCTCTTTAAATGCGTCTATACAAAAACCAATGCCGGAATTTCGGGGGACTTTGGATATGTTGTTGCGGACAAAATTCTGCGCCGATACCAGAAGTAAAATTTCATGAATTAATTTGCTAGTCGTTTTAAAATAATTTTTAATGTTTCTTGGTGTATGGCCTTAAAATCTAAAAACTTTACATGAACGTTTGAAGAAGTTTACCTACGTGAAAACACGATATTTTCATCATTTTCCTTATTTTTTTAAAATATTGATATTTTTCAAACGTTTGGCCGTAGAAGAAAAGGCTTTTTATATTTCTTGTATAGGAAATTGAATGATTCACAAGTTTTAGTCAAATTAGTAGTATTCACTACTTGAAAGTTATAATTTGAAAAACCGATATTTTTGTCACCCATATTTGTTCGTTTCAGATTGAATTGTACTTAAATTGAGTTGCTCTGATGTCGCAGAGAGGTCCGTACCAATTTGCATCAACTGTTTTATAATTTTGGCTAAGTTTTTACTCTGTTTGTCGAATTTTATTGGATGTGGCGTAGAATAATTTCCAACTGATTTAGCTGTTTTTTGTTAACTCGCTATATAAACTTTATAATCTCCAGCCATAAAGTGCCGACCAACTCTTTTTCTTGGAATCTATTTCAAGGGCAAATGCAATTGCAACCACTCACACCGTACTTACCAACATCACTGGTTTATATCTACCTCGCCATTCAAGTGCATTCTAAATAATTACTTTCAGCCCAGCAAGTACCTATCCAACTGTCTATCTTGTCTATCTCTACACCACCTACCAACCCATCATGGAGCAGAGACAATGACAAACTTCTTGCACTTCAGATAGTGCTCTCGGCACGCTAGTTCATCATATATTTTATCACCGTGAGTTCAGCCCACGTTAATAGTGAACTCCTGTCGACCAAAGAACTTGAACTGCGCGCTTCCCCAACCAAAACAAGTACATACATACCTTAGGAATACTCTTTAAAGTATAAAGACCTGCATACGCATAGGTAAATATCTTATATTCATAGACCAAGTTGAATCAACCTACGGCAAGTTGCACCTGAAGTAGGTGCCATATAAAGGATAAACCACTTCGCCAGGATGATAGAAGCAAATAAAACCACGACCTGACTTGACCGCGTACAACAAGTGGACAGATATGAACGAGTTAAGTCCAAGTTGCGTACTCGTACGTGCCTCTGCATGGAAAACTCACCAAATCCGCAAAGACAAAGATCTATCTGTAAATACAGATGGGGAGAGGTGCACCAGGTTACGTCCAATATAGGTGCTGGCTGGAACTATTGCTGCCGCTGCTGGTGTAGATGCAGCGCAATAGCTGATTGTGAGACTGTTGATGATGGCATACACGGTGATGATGAAGCCAGCGATGCGATGATCTGGGTGCATGCCGGCCGTGCCGGCCAAAGGAGCACCACTTTCAGAATATGATCATCGAAAAAGTCAACATTATTTGTTGTATGCATTTGTTTTGCAGATAAATAGAGAGATACCCCGTTGCCCGGTTCCTGGACTGTTTTGGTTTGGAGTTTCTAGCTGGAAAATTCATCTTCCGCGAAATGAGCAGTGCAACACTGTCCCTTTTACTCAGAAACTCAGGAGCACTGTAGATTCTTTAACATAAAACGGAAACCAGTTTCGTTTTGTTGTTGAATGTTGAGCGGTGGATAAGGCAAGACACCTTTGCGGTGTGGTACCTTTGCTGGCTGTTTTGCTGATGGTAAATTGCAGTTTTAAGTTGGCATTGCTGTCAAAGTTTTCATAGTGGAGGGAAATATATAGGTAGGTTAGGTATTGGAGGATGCCTCCAAGGGTCATTGAAATGGTGTGAGGTGATTCTTCTAAGCGATTTAGACAATAGAAATACCTATTTGTAAATGGTTGATGGGGCCATTATTGAGTATGCTCTTGGCAATGGATTACTCAATTTGTATGGAATGCTATTTGTTTGGATTTAAGTTGCTTTGATGCGGGAATGGAAAAAACATTTGTAGTTCTTAACCTTACAAATGTGTTGAGCATATACCTACATACTTCATGGCCTAACAACATAACATGCAAATTGAAGTTGTTGAAGGAGACTGAGTCGGGTTCTTTTTTTGTTTGATCTGTGTTACAAAATTCAAAGAATATAATAAATTTAAAGAATCATGGTGTGACATCGGCCTTTTACATAAACTCTTTAAAAGTGAAGAACAAAGGCATGCAAATTGCGTAACTGAAGTGAATGTTATTTTAGTAAGTGAACAGTCTAAATCGTTGAGTTCAGGAAATCATCTACACAAAGTTAAAATTTCTCGATGAACCATTTTATTCATAAGGGAGTATACAAGAGGAAAAAATTATTTTCTTATTAAAGTAACTAGCCAGTAAAAAACGGTCAGATTGCTACCCAGAATAATAAATATATTATCTATCATTGATTTCTACAGCGGGAGCGGTCATGGTCGGCATTTTCTCCTTTTGGACGAACAGGAATATTTTGTAGTCAAACGAACTTTCAAAAAATTAAAAAAGTTACAAGATTTGATATATTTTTCCAATAGGTATGACGGAATTGCTCTTAGAAGACTTTGGTTACAAAAATGTCGATATCTGTCCTTATATAAATTCGCCACTCGAAAAGATGCTTTTTTAGAAAGCTGCCCTGGATAATTTTTGATATTGTTAATTCTTATCAAAACTAAAATTAGACTTAGACTGAGGATATGCCACCTTGATTACTTTTGACTGTAATAATAATACGAATGGCTATTACTCCCATTTTTATTTTAAACTAATGAAAAATGATAATCGGTGTATTCAGGAAAATGATATCTCAAAGATTTTTCTCGACCAGAAATACTTTATTTATATAAATAGAGTGACAAAACTGAAAATTACTTAACTTCAAAACTATCAGCCGTGCGGAAAAATACAGTAAGTAATAAATAAATTGGTATCGAAATCTTTTTACAGATGTGTTTCGCTCTGACAACAACAATTGAGCTCTTCAGTAAGAATTGTTGTTGCCTTTCTTAGACACATGTTTTTAGTCGATGGCTACCGACGCAGCACATCAGTGCAGCTTATTTTATAAATACGTCGGTAGCCATCGACTAAAAACATGTGTCTAAGAAAGGCAACAACAATTCTTACTGAAGAGCTCAATTGTTGTTGTCAGAGCGAAACACATCTGCACTATAGGTCGCAAAAACCTTTTAAATTAATATTTCATATTAAAAAGTGCACTTAACAAAAAAAACAAAAACAATTTTTCTATTGTTATTGTTTATCTTCTTCTTATAAAAGATTTTTATATAATGCAAAAATTCAAATTTTATAAATGAAATCGGTTAAGATAACCCAATCCGTGAGTGTTTAAAAAAAATGCATGTCTGTAAGTGGTGTTTTTTCAGTCGCCACTTTGTAAAACGCTTTTATCAAATATCTAATAAAACGACTCCTTTTACAAAAAAAAATGTTAACTGTTTTCTCAAGAAATGTATTTATCTTTATTTTTTAATTGTCATTTTTGTTTAGAATTTATAGTAAGTTATAGTTAGTTGAAAAGCTTTTTGGAATCCTAGCTAGGGCCCCCGTTCAGGAGTTAAGTGGAAATTTAAGAAAAAGTAAAAAAAGTAAAATTTCTCATGTTTTAAAATAAATTTATAATCATTTCTCAGCTTAAGTCAAAGCACTGCGCTGCTCAAATCGTTTATCCTAGCTTCAACAGAAATGCACTCTTGTTTTCCTGTACAAAAATTGATAAAGCTTTAAGTAAAAAAAAAATTCACGACTGAGTCGCATGAACGAATATACTAGTATTATCTAAAAATATGGATGCTAGAAAAATAATCAGAAATATAAAATTACTCTGTTTAATTGCTTCAATTCCTTTGCTACAGTAGTTTGAGCTTAACAGAAAAGTTGAAATTTATTTTTTTTAAACGCAAATGAATTTATGCATAGGTTTTGAAAATTTGTAGGTACCTAGTTGGAACGTTTTTTTTTTTTTTTTAAATATTTTTCTGTGTTTGAAATCTTGAAAATAATTTTAGGAAAAAAATTTGGATAGGAATTATAAAATATATCAGATACAACTTTAATTTTAAATAATTTAATCAACCCATTTTTGAAAAATCGAATTTTCAATAGAAAAAATTAATATTCTAATATACATACATACGCAATGATATTTATACTTTTAAGAAGATTCTGTTTAAAGAAAATTATTGGAACCGGTACGAGAAAGTCGGAAATATGAATATTTATTGGAGCCATTTTTGAGAAAGATATTTTTTTTTTCTTAACGGCTTCTCATGGTAGGTACCGTTAGTTTTGATTCTAGGAACATGATTTTTTCTTCAATATTAAATCGGCCTTTTTTGGTCACTTGTCTTCTATATGCAAATAAAAAGTTATTCCATAATTTTTTCCTACGTTTAATCGGATTTTCCCGACTTCTTCAGGGGTAGTCTTTATTAAATATGAAAAAGTTATTTAAAACATTTAATCTGATTTTTTAAACTTTTGTATAAAATATATGTTAATAATTAATGACTGGAAATAAATAAATAAATAAATTAAAAACAACAACAAACATTTCGAAAAAGAAAATTATAACAAACTTTTAAAAAGTGTTAAAAGTTTGTTTCAATTTGTTTTTCGAAATGTTTGTTGTTGTTTTTAATTTATTTATTTATTTCCAGTCATTAATTATTAACGTACATATATTGTATACAAATGTTTTTAAAATCAGATTAAATATTTTAAATAACTTTTTCATATTTAATAAAGACTACCCCTGAAGAAGTCGTGAAAATCAGATGAAACGTAGGGAAAAATTATGGAATAACTTTTTATTTGCATATAGAAGACAAGTGACCAAAAAAGCCCGATTTAATATTGAAGAAAGCATCATTCAAAGAATTGGTCAAATAATTATTTATTCAACATGATTTTTGTCAAATATTCTAGAAAGTGATAAAAAATTATGTTATATCAAGTTTCAAAGAATTTGAGATTTGACATACCTAGTCGTTTTCGAAATATTAAGTTTTCAAAAAAAAAATTTGTTTCTTTAGTTTAAAAAAACGTTTATTTAAATTTTTAAGAAGCTCTTTCATAAAAATGAAAATTGACTGAGCTGTTTTCGCGAAAAATAAAAATAAAAAAAACATGTCTACCAGATGTCACCATGTCTACCAGATGTCACATGTCACCAATTTTTTTTTAATTAAACTAACTTAATTATTTTTATTAAAATGGTAGGAACCGTTTTGGAGAAAATTAGTGGCTAAGAATTTTTTATGGCAGGAAGGTACCGTTTTTTTTTGGTCCCAAACTAAATCAAAAAAATTTGCGAGAATATTACCCATAAAATAAACAGTATATATGTTTCAAGTTTGAAGTAAATCCATCAAGATATTTAGGCTTTAGCCGCAAGTTCAGACTGGCAGACAGAATTGCAAGACGAATTTTTTTCATCTTCTCTATCACCGTAATAACAATAAGTTTTGAATTTATTACTTTCGATAGACGGTTTTCACATTCGACTGACTCCTCCGACTATTTTGGACTTCACAATAGAAAACATCAACAAATCTACATTTCTACATTTAAATTTTTTTTTAAATGTGTATATTTTTTGACGTTTTTTAAGTACAAAAAAGTCCCTTCGACTTTCGAATGTGAACACCGTCATATAGTACCTATACATTAGGGGCCAGCGGTTCCCAAACTTTTAAAACTTTGGAACCCTTAACAAGGTCAAAATAGATTTCGGAACCCCAACACTTAACGATAGTAAAAAATGAAAAAAAACCTATCGCATTAAAAAAAAAATGTAAACGTCAAACATGTTTGTATTTGTAATTACATACCGTGTATCTGGGTAAAAATTGGCCTCATGAGTCGGGTGAATTTGGCCAAAGAATGGACATTTTTTCTATTTTTTTTTTTTTATATAAAGGAGTTTTCTAATCTTTTCAGCTTTCTTTCTAAAAATGTAAAAAAATTAAGAAAAAAAGTTATAAACTAAATAATTTTTATTAAAAAACGTTAAAAAAAAAAACACCAACAATCGTTGAAAGGTTCAATATCTTGTGGAAATACTACAGAAAAATTATTCTTACTCAGTTATGTGGAATATTATGCAAATCGAATTTGCTTTTATTTACGAATGTAACAATAAAACAAAAAAAAAATATTTTTTATCAAAAATAGCATATGATAGGGAGACATTGGCCTGCATTTTGAGTGAACTTGGCCATGAGAATTTATAAAATAATGCATCAAAATTATAAGAAAACTTGTCATAAAAAGTCCTACGAAGCTTTACAAGTACTAGTCTCCTTATAAGGCTGCAAAAGAGCAGAGAAAGATTGATCCTCCTTATATTGTTCTAATGATATGAAAACTTAAATTAACAATTCATGTATTTAAAAAACAAAACAATAAAAAGATAAAAAGATAAACGAAACCCTAAAAAAAATATATAAAATCCTCAGTATAAGAAAACTTCTCTAAAATCAATTGGTACGGGATCATTGATTGATCTTAGAAAACGTTTACTCGACTAAAGTCTCCCAAAATAGCAGGGGGACATTGGCAACCAAATTTTTGATTTTTAATAATTTAACTAGCCAATTGATTTTTCTAAAGATTACGATACTTGTGCAAAAAATCTTTGCTCTGTAAAAAGATCTAGGTATGCAATAGTTATTCATATTTTTTTGATTTGAAAATGTGCCAGTCACCCGGTTTCACTTAAAAAAATTATTTTTGTGTTTTTACTATTTGTACTTCGAGAAAACCACGGAACCCTGAAAACTCTTTCGCGGAACCCCAAGGTTCCGCGGAACACAGTTTGGGAACCGAGACATTAGGGTGTCCGTTATTTCCCAAACTCATATTTTTTGGATAGCACACCCCGTCAATCGAAAGTTTATGCCGACAAAAAAAATTATTGACCAACAATTTTTTTTTCCGAGGTCATGGTCATTAACCCGTGCCATACTTTTCTCCGCGTCTTTTCCCATACAAATTTGTATGGGTATTTTACACTCTTCATATTTTTTTTTTCTCTGGAACTATAACAGTTGTTCTAAATTTGTTTATCATTTTTATTGATTTATTCGTCCTTTAAAAAACTTTCTTTAAAAATGTATTAAAAAAATTGAAATTATAATTTATTTCGATTCTTTAAGTTAATATATACTTTAATATTATATATTCCTCTCTTATTTTTTATCTCTCGATCTTCAGCAGTTTTTGCTTTTTTTAATCGATTATCATTAAGTAATATGTTAAAAAAAAACTGCATTCAAAAAAATAATGAAAACAAATTATAAATGGTTTATTTTGATTTTTCAAAACATTAAATATTTTTATTTTTTAACGATTTTATTGTTTGTTCTAATGAAATAAAGTTTTTTTGAATGATTTTTTTGAACAATATCTTTATTACAAATTTATTTGATAAGACAAAAACATTAAAAAATAAAAGTATTTAATATTTTGAAAAATCGAAATAAATTATTTCTAATTTCTTTTCTTTTTATTATTTTTGTTTAATGCAGTTTCTAAAAAACACTCATTACTTAATGATAATCGATACAAAAAAAAAAACAATAAAATCTGCTGAAGATCGAGAGAGAAAAAATAAGAGAGAAATATATAATAATAAAGAATTTATTAACTTAAAAAATCCATATAAATTATAATTTTTGTATTACATTTTTAAATGCAGTTTTTTAAAGGACCAATAAATTAATCAGAATTCCCAAAAAAATATTATAATAACTATTAGTTCCAGAAAAAAAATTAAAATGTGAAGGGTGTAAAATTCCCATACAAATTGGTATGGGAAAACTATGACCTTAGAGGCATAAGCTTTCGATTGAAGGGGTGTGCTACCCAAAAAAATGAGTTTGGGAAATAGCGGACACCCTACTTTACATGAACTGAACATAATTATGTATGTTTTTTCAAGTAAAACGTTTTCTCGAAAAAATCAAACCATCCTGTAACTCTTAGAAAAATTATTATTAAATTTAAACGGAAATTAAATCTACAGATTTGAAAAATGAAACTAATAAGCCTTCAAGTTTTGAAGATTACATCTACATAATTGAATGTATGTTTCCATGTAGGTACACGTATTTTTTACAGATATAATTCCATTAATTTTTTTTTCTGATCTTACAAATTTCGGTTAGCAATTATTTCAAAGTCTTTGTTATCTTTGTTCTATAATTCTTACTTTGTATTACTCACATAAGGAAAAGGACTACAAAGCAATATTAAAACCAAAATTATTAGACCGAAACGGTAGCAAATAAATCAAAATGAAATGACAAAAAGTTACAAATATATCTTTGTATAAAAAACGACTCAAACTAAGTGCTTTCAAAACACTCAAAAGTTCGAGTTTAAATTAAACATGAGTTATTTCTCAATGCAAAATTAAATTAATTTGTTGGGTCCGAAATAACAGTACTGTGCTCTGTTTTGTTTGAATATCTTTAAAATCAAAGTTTCTGTCAACTATTGATTATAAAAAACTTTTAGTTGAGTTTAGACAAAAAAAAATGTTCGATTTTTTTTTTTAAATGTTTTAAAGAATAAGCTAGAAAATCATTTATCTAATTTTATTGAAGGCAAGGACGGAAAATCACTTTTTTAGTACCAGCCTTAAAAACTTGAGAAAGAAACTACAAATAACCATGATTACATCAAATCAGCATTTGCTTTACCACATATGTATACTCTACAGGTCACCCTTTATTTTAAAAACTAAAAAAAAGAACTAATAATTAATAAAAAAAAGGAACTAATAGGCAATTAACAAGATTTAAACATCTATCTACTCCCGCATCTCGTATTTACATTTTTGAAAAAGTAGCGTACTTAGTTGACGTTTAGACACCCGTATTTTCGGAATCCAAAAGAGGAATTGACTTTTTCACGAAAAATGCTTCGGGTTCTGTTTTTTCCTTTTTTTTTTGAAAACTACTCGTTTATCTAAGAGATTTCACTTTGGGGTAGGACAAGCATATTTTTCTCAAAATTGATCTTCTGATGTTCGTAATTCCCTCCCAATATTATCAGCGACTTGGTTTTTCAAGAGTTTCTCACGAAGTCTTTCAATTTATTTTAGTTAATCAACTACGACTAAAATGATCCGTAAACTTTTTCCACAGTATTGTAAAATATATACCTCATCCACCATCATCAGACCGAACCGCTCACCATCATCTCAACTTCGGTACTCAACTATCAAACTTTGTTCAAGATTTTGTTTCTCAAATTTTGAGTGGATTTGAATTTATTTTTTCGAACATCTAACGAGACATTAATATTTTAAAATTTTAATAAAAGAACTCATAGAGTGAACTTCGAATTTCAAGAGATACACTCTTAACTGAACATGATGAGAAAGAGTTCGATGAATGCAATCCAACCTGTTCCACCAGGCAGAAGACCAAAAACCGGTCAAAACAAACCAACAAGGCCTCCAAGAAGCAAGCATGCTGAAGCTGATCACTTTGTCTCTGATCTTGTTGCACCAAAAAGCATCTAGTATAAGATGCGTGCACTACGTTGCTTGCCATTGCCGTAGTCGTCGCCGTCGTAGTCGTTGTTGTTGAAAACACCGTCCCCCGCATCAACCAAATCAACGATCATTCACAAAGCCAATGAACGATCTGTTGGATTGCAGTTCTGTTTCTGTTGTTAGCTAATTGACTTTCAGTTTCAGTCAATCGGATTCAGTTGATTCGGGACAAAGCGTGCAAACGGTTGTCGTCGGTGCGCGTACATTTAAAATATTAAATCTCTCAAGAGCTATAACGATCTTTTTTTTGAAGGAAATAAACAGATATACAAATATTTCATCGAACGTATTTTGAAATATTCTTAAGTTTTTTAAGCCTTTTCGAAAACGATCAGGAAATACATCATAGTGTTTAGATCTGTGTGAGAGTGGGTCAAATAAATTAATCAAACAATCGCCCGAGAAATTAACTAAAACAATCTTTCGGAGTTATTTTGTGGATTAATTGAGGAACGCGCAATCAATTATCCGGGAATAGCAGTTTAATTGAATTGATGTGAGTTATGTTGATGCATATAATTTGTCTGCTTTGTCGTACAATCAAGAACATTGTAAACAAAACTAAGGCACGATCGCACGCATCTTGTAGCTAAACAAAAAAAGTGATCAATGCATTTTTTTGGTGAATGTTTGTTTATTTTGATAAAATTGATTGCAGTGCGAGTTATCCATCGTCCCACCAAACGTTTATGGTTTTTCATGGTGGCAGAAATATGCGATGGGTAGATTGAGCTTAAGCAATATATACGAACCTACGTAAGCAGGGCAAGATCACCTTGTGTGTATCGTATAGTCTTCCAGTCGGCTAGACAAACCGACAGACAGACACGCACGATGATGCTACATCAGAGAAGGTGTCTTGAGGTTATGAATGGATTATTGCGATCTTATATAGCTCGTAGGGAAAAAAAAAGACTTGCCTTGAGATTGCGAACGAATTCGAATGGGGGTTATGGCTTTCGATAGGCGAGATTTTATTTATGATGTGATTATAGTTGAGTGTACGTTTAATATTTCTTCTTTTTTTTGTACGAGGAGAATGAGAGTGAAAAAGGATTTTTATTCTATGAGTGAAATAGTTATCTTTCCTGGAGGCGTTTTTATATTGAAAAAGTTGAGTGGGAATGATCCATGTATGGATTGAAATGAAACTATATTGTTTGCATATTGAAAGTGTTTTTAATCAGATAAAGAAGTTATAAGTGCGAACGCTTTTTGCTTTACTTTAATAAAAATGGCATGAAAGTAAATCTTGTGTCGAATGGGATAGGTGCCCTGCTAATTTTTTGATTGTTGGATCAATAATGATGTAGATAACCTGGTGGAGTTTCCTTGGGCTTTTATTGGCGAAAAATTAAAAACTTTTTCAAATGTTTATTTTTTTTATTTATTTGGAACAGGCCACAATGTTTTTTTTTCGTTGAGATAGAATTTTGATGATTTGTTTGAAAGTATTTTTTTTTTTTTTTTTTTTTAACTTTTTTTAAATTTTGCGACAAACTACAAGCCTTTTTTTTAATAAAATAAAATTGAGACTTGTTTATACTCATTCCCCTATCTCATGATAAGCATACTTTAAGATAACTATTTCGACTTGTCATTCTGTTGTTCAATAAAATTGGAATTATTTTTTATATTTGCGAAAATTCTGAAAGATGTTAGGTACACATATTTATATGATGTGAACTGACGCTATCTGCTCAAGTTTAATTTTGGATACATGTGCATAGCGGTAGTGTTAGGTATGTCAAACCCAATTCGGTGCTATGAATTTTTGTGTAAGCTTGTATTCAAATTTTGCATTTAACGATTGTGTAATCGAAAATTCGTCATTAGCCAGGTTTCATTTAGGATCAATTTCGAACTCATTTTGTTTGTAGTAATTTTGTGAAATTCTTAAATTAGCTTAAACTTGTCCGTATCCATGTGCAAAATATTTCTTCAAGAATCTTGTTGGAAGCGATTAAAAACTATTTAGAGTATGGTATAGAACAGAATTTTTAAGAAGAAGATTAACAATAACAATAGAAAAATTGTTTTTGTTTTTTGTTAAGTGCACTTAATTTTTAATTTTTCGTTAACGTCTTTACCGATTTCGACCAAATTTTTTATAAAGTTAATTCCTAACAATACAAAATATGAGGAAATTTAAATATTTAGATTACTTCAGTTTTTAGGTGAAGCAAATAAATTAAAAATTTTGTATTACATACCTACATACAAATGTACTAATTTTTGAAATATGTATATTTTTTTTTTGGATTTTAAACAAAATATTCTTTGTTTAAAAAAAAAATAAAATAAAATTGCATACCAAATTTTATTTTTTGAAATGTTCAGGAAACTTTATACATAGTACATAAAAAAAAATAGATTTTTAATTGATGTATACTTATAGGGCATCATGTATTAATTTCGTGTCAAACAAATTTCAAGGTTTTAATCTAAACTAACATTAAGATGATGGAGAAGTCCAAACAAGTGATTTTCGTCAAGACGTCCGACGGTCTGTTTATTTGTGCGTCCTAATGTTCATCGATCTAGAGCCTAAGCGGTTAGACAGATTTGCTTCAAATTTAGTGTGAAGCAATTGTATGTGATATACAAGAGGACAAATTTGAATAGTTTTTTTAGCTAATCTAGAACGCGTAGCTGCCTTACAACGATTATCCAAGTTTTCTCGAAAATAGCTATAACGATTTTGATAAAACTTTGTAAATATCATTTCTGGACTAGCTCTAACAGAACTAAATACCTCGTTTTTACCTTAAAATTCGAATAATAAAATTAATGGTAGCGTTTTTTTTTTTTTTTTTTTTTGAAAAACTAGGTTTTTCTTATACTTATTTAGGTGTATTCCCGTATATCTCGTCATTTTCTTGGGTTAATGTATCATTATTTTACAGTTCTGTACTTCTTACTTCTTAAACGAATATTGTATTTAAAATTTGTATGAATATTTTTTTTTTACGAAAAAATAAAATCATTAAAAAAAACTTTATTTTTTGTTTGTATTAAATTAATAATCCGAATAAGGTTTGGAAGAAAAATTGAATCCAACAGGTGGTGCTGGAGTCAGTTAAATTAATAAATTATAAATTTGAAAATCAAAATCTGCAAAAAAAAATACTCGTATCTACCTATTCCTATTCTATACATATAAGCACTTGGGCGTATACGCACTTTTTGTATTGCATTTTCAACATAAATGCAATACATTTTTGCTGTTGCAAGTGGGATTGGTTTATGTCATATAAATTAAAGAATTGTATGATTGGAGGTGGTGTGGTCATTTATGATTAACTAGTTTTATATCTATACTTTAAGAAAATTATGGAGTAAAGCATAAGTAAATTCACTTAGTGTTCTGAAATCGGTTAAACACAATCTGCAATTTAATTAATTGTGCTTCTGTTGTAAGAAAATTGCAATCGTTTAAAGTGAATTAATGATCTTCTATTTATCTCGAACTCAATTAAAACTTAAACTGTGGTGTAATGACACAGCATCGCGAAATGCTGATGTTCAAGCAAAACAATCAAATGAACCAAATGATTTTTCTTTCATTTAATTTGCTTTAAAATTGATTTGCGAACACAAAATTGTAATTCAATGTGATTCACAATTCTTTTCATTTTTAATTTGTTCATACATACATACATACATACATACATACATATGTACATATATACATTTCCAATAGCTCCCCAAAAATTCACAAAAACGATCACAAACAAATTAATTGAAATTTACACAGGACAATATATGTATGTTTGTTCAGCTAGTTCCTAATCGTAACGCGCTATTTGCTAAACAATAAGGAATATGTCAGATTAACAGCGGTCGTTATATGAATTTTTTTCTGAGAAAATCTAAAATGTAGTTTTTGATCATTAAGTCTTATTTAAAATGTTATTTTTTCAAAACAGATAAGTAGGTAGGTAATTTAAAAAAAAAAAAAAAACTTCCAACTTGCGAAATATCTCTTTCAAAAAATGTCCATTACACTTAATTTAAAATTCATATTTATATTATGCATTCAATCGTTCAATTAAAAACATCTCCACAGGAAGTTTACTTAATTGAATTCGATCTAAAAGTAACTTAGCTCATTAATTGTATTTGTGTTTTTGTCTGAGAGGGCACTATGATTCAAGCAATATGATTCATATGAAGTAGTATGTTTTTGTATGCAAACCTGATGAAGCTGGCAATCAAACAAATATAAAAAATCAATTAAATTTTTGGTCTACACAAAAAAAACACTCATTTTAATCTTTTTGATTGGAATCGCCGAAAAGCACTAAAAAAAAAGGTTTGAAGCACCATCACTCAAAAAAAAAAAAACAAAAAATCTATCTATCTGATCAGGCAAAACATGACAAAAATGTTAATTCTTTGAATGCAGTATACCTGTGCTTAGGGTATCAAATTCACCAGTATAGATTAAGATTTTTTTATTTTTGTTGAGTATGTCATTTGCGACCATTCTGAAGAATGGTCGTTAGATAAAAGCAAAATGAAGACCCAGCGAAAAAAGCAAACCTCACTCATCAATTATGTTTAACAGGGTAGATAAAATCTAACGGTATATGTATCTTGGTTTTGTAAAGATTTTTGCATGCTTATTTGTAGAGGAAAGAACCAGAATTTAAATTCTTTAGGACAATTTTTTTTAAAAATGTGCCATTTTTAGAGCCCAAAACAGCCAAACACAAATAAATTGTTAATATGGAGAGTCCGTACTTGGTTTGCCAATTTTTCAAATAAAGTGCCTGCAGAAAGTTTAAACCAATCTTGCGTTTTTTATAGGTTATATTAAGGCTCCTTATTCTGCGAGGCTGCTTTCACATTCCTTTCACCTTTTTGCGTGTGGTTTCTTAAAATTCGTATTTAAGTTACGTTTGAGGTTTTAGGGAGGGTTAAGTACTGGATTGATTATCAATTCAAAATTGAACTGGGGAATACATTTATTTATATTTACTATGGAGTTATGTCTCTGATGCTCCATACATTTTAAATGCAGATAATGTTTTTGAATAGACTTTATGATAATCTTTGAGGTAATAATAGTTAAAATACTTTAAAATTAAAATCTGAATACAAATCTTCAAATTTTTCTTACAAATATAATGTCTTGTTCACAAGTAAATGAAAATGTCGATCACAAGAGTAAAAGAGTAAAAAGTAAAAACAAAAAACAAATCTATAAATAAGACTAATCAGGTGCAAAAAGAATACAGATTCACCTATACAAAATACACAAATTGTTTGTTTATGTAGTTATTCCCTTGTTGTTAGGTTCCCAAGTTCCCATGAAAAAAAGAAAAAGAAAACTGCATTTAAAGGGGTCATATATCAGCACACGAAATGTTTAAGTTTTCGATTTAAAAAATGTGCACCTATTTGATTTTGAGTCATGAAATAATAAAGAGTATGACTAAGTCGCGCAGTTTTGTTAATATAAATTAAGAAATATATCTGTGGTGTTTGATATAAACATGATAACTCCGTTAAAAAAAATCCCTTTTGACACCCGCTTTACCTAAACGAGTTGACTGAATTGCTAAAAATTCGGTACAAATATGCATTGAATTGAAAATAAATAATTCCTTATAAATAATTAACTTTTCCAACATTTTAATACAAATTTAAAAATTTAAATACCTTTATGTGGATACCTAGAAATTGTATCAAATAATTTTGTTTTGTAAAAAAAAAATTTGATTGCAATATTATTTGTGCTCCTTAGATGTATCTGTGTGCAAAATAAAAAACAAAATTGGGGGACCCATTTACGCAAAATTTAAATTATAATTAAATTATAATTTTTTCGATTTTTTAAGTTAATAAGTACTTTAATATTATATATTTCTCTCTCTCGATCTTCAGCCGTTTTTTTGTTTTTTTTTATTCGTTATCATAAAGTAATAAGTTTTTTTTTAAAAATTGCATTAAAAAAATAGTTAAAAGAAATTAAAAATAATTTAATTCGATTTTTCAAAATATTAAATGTTTTTAAATTTTTAAGCAATTAATTTTTTTTTCTTATCAAATAAAGTTTTTATGGAGCAAATTCTTTGAGATCTCATTTTCCTGCGAACACACAAATTATCGTGAAATTATATTAAGGACGATAAAGCTCATCGATAACAATATTAGAACTTTTACTTGAGGAATCACATAAAAATGCTATACATGTAAATTAAATGCAAACGTTTTGATATCCAAACTGACGGACGTCATGACATAAAAAAAACTACTCTTTAATTTTAGACCGTGTTATCCAAAGATTTTATTACTTTCTTCAATTTTAATTTCTAAGATGCTTCAAAGCATTGAAGCTAAACCATCAATGTAACTAATCATCTTCCTCATCATCATTTCATACCCAAAACAAAAATCAAAGTAACCATAAACTGTCTTCCCTCTAATAAAATACAAACAAACAAAACAGAGCCAGAGCTATTAAAATTCCTTTCTCTACCTATTAGCATCATCGAAACGAATGACTCTTTCTCCCGGAAAACAATTATTTATCCTTTTAATCGATTGCAAAATAACCAAATTGGGAAACCAGCAATAAGAAAGAAAAGCATTTTTAATAAACAAAATGCAGCTGGAAAAAATCACATCAACGTACATTAGTCATTCATCATACATATGAATGCAAGTATTTGTATAGAGTATTTAATAATTTTCAACCCACAGGGGGCGCCTAACTGCAACTGATTGCACAATAAATCGACAATAACTCTGATCGTAAACATTAAAACCCATAAATTACCAGGAACATTAAATACATCCATGTTGTTTTTTTTTTTTTCTTTTTTCTTTCTGTTTGTTTGTTAATTATTTCGTTTAAACTAAACACTTTTTTCATATACCAAAGTAAACAAAAACCGCCTTTAATTACCCGAACACTCAAGACCGGCCGTTGTAGTTTTAGATTTCGACATTTCTAATTGTTCATTGTGAACGAGTCTATTCCATTACTGCTGTATAGCGCCATGTTGAATTGCTGTCGTTCTTGACGGTTTTGTAAAAAAAAAATGCACTTTCAGCGCGTTTTTGTTTCTCGACACAAAGTGACTTTGATTGTTCATTTTAAATCATACGTATGTACATACCTATATATGTAAGTAAATGTCCAGTGTCCACTTGTCATTCTCATTTGAACTAAGATAGCTTTGTAATTAAATAATCAAATCTGATAGATTCCGGCACGATTTTAACCAAAGCGTGAACTATTGACAGCCCCAACTACATACATGCATAATATGCACAACTCTTAATGCAGCACTTGAGTGCGCCATAACCTAATGCTTGACTTTCTATTTTAAGAATTTTTATATTGTTTGGATTTTTATTTTATTTTTTGCATTTATCACAAGATCAATTGATTGCAATTTCAATTTGGTGTTATTTCTTGAAATGCAATTCATAGAGTCGTAGACCCTATAATCTATGTTACTCACTTGAAAAATAAACAGCAAACAATTCAATTGAGTTTTAAATTGATTTCGACATCAATGATTACTTTCGATTAAAATGATGTGATAATTACCTACTAGGCACATTTCTGCAATTGCTCTCTGATTTTTTGTGATATAATCAAAGAAGTGCAACGATCGAGTTGGCGAGGTTCGAGGCAAAACAGAGGTATAGGATATTTTGTGTAATCGGACATTTTGTATTTGTGCAATAGTTTGGTTTAATTAACTATGAATCTTGTTGCCTATTGATCAACGTACATTACATTCATAGTGATCAATAAAATAGTGCTGACGTTTAAAGTGTAGACATGCGTAGCGATTTTTGTGTCTTGTAATTTTAAAATTTAAAGGCCCCGACGACCACGACGCCTTTGCTGTTAATTTAAATGCAGTTATCAATTTAAAATCGTTAATCCTATAGTGTTGAAAAAAGACTGAGTTCACGAGGAGATTTGGCTTAAGAGATCTTTGATTAATAAAACTAGCAGCTTTAAAACATAATGTTAATGTTTGTGTTTTTAGTTGAAAGGTAGAGTGTCGTTGGCAGATCTAAAGATGTGTTTTTATTTGACAACTGAAATGTTGCTTAGGTTATACAAAACGTTGATACCGGATAATGGGCAGCTTGGTTGGGACTCATAGCTATCAAATCTAGACAATCAATTTTGTTGCTGCTAGCCAAAAAAGTCTTTGTGGCTTGGCATTTAAAAAGATATCTAAACAAAGTACCAAGTAAAATAATAAAATTTTCAAATTCGATTTTGTCGTTTAAATTTTTGAGATAACTTTTGACTATTGCATGACATTTATTTGGAAATTATATGCGAACATAAAATAATAAATTAACATTTCAATCTTAAAATTGTTTTTTTTTTATGTAGCGAATGGAATGCAATTTTTAATTTATAATTATGTATTTGTAATTGGGTACGTTCGGGAGACATAAGGGACTTCATATGCAGTCATAAATAAATTGGGTGGTGCAACAGCTCGTGAAGAACCAAGGCCTAGGGACTTACAACTCTCAACCATTCCTGTGTGCGCATGTCTATAGGACTCGAGGGGACCTACAATTTTATGCCGAGTCCGAACGGCTAGAAGAGAAGCACTTATTAATGACAAGTGATACTCTTGTAGGAATTGTCAATTCTTCGCAAGAGGTAGTAGCCTTGAAAAAAACTTTTTAGTTTTAAGTGTGGAAGAGGCTGAGAAATGAACCCAGACCCCCAGCGTGACAGTCTAATGCACTACCATTACACTACAGGCTACTACATATGCAGTCAATAACGTCCGTTGAACGCAAATTTGCCTCAAGATAACTAACTTCTTTCGAGATGTTCTTATGTCAAACTTAGAACTTCCATACTTTACCTCAAGTAGTCGCTATGAAAAAAGGGAATCCTCGACATATACAAAATTCCGTCGTAATGTACGAAAGTTTTCATTTTTAATTTCAATGAGACTGCATTTTATACAAAGTTGAATTGATTTTTAATTTTACGGCAGCTGATAATTTTGACAAGGATACACTTTATTTTAAATTCAGGCAGATATTTATTAACTAACTTTACAGTCATTTACCAATAAAAATTCTCTTCATTTGAAGGCAATTATTCAATAACTGATGGCCAATCACAGACTAGAAATTTGCCTCACTTGTAAGTCCCCTGAGTCATCTGAACGTACCCATTGTGCTTGTGCAGTATCTGTGTCGTCATTAGTTCCACTTTCAACTTCCAGAAGAGAAACAAATAGTTTTATTAGACGAGTTCAGAAAAGAGAGATATCGGAGATTTTCCTCCGTCAAAAGGTGAGCGAGCGAATGCAAAATTGTTTTCCTCAGTATTTTGAAAGCCAAACTGAGATTTTTTGCCGAGGAATTCTGTTCAGGCAATTAAGATTACTGAGGCCGTCCGAAATCTCACTTTCCTGAAATCGCTATTTAATTGACTGATTAATTTAAAAGTACTTCTATTTTGTATTTAAAAAATATTTCCTACACATTTTGAACACAATTGTCACAACTTAAACAAAAATTATTTAAACAAATTAAAACATGCATACATAAATACATATATATACTCGTAATTTATGTAAGTACATCTGGGAGCAGTTATTCAGTCGTAAAATTTACATATATCGTTTAAATTGATTAAAACAAAAATCAAATTTTCTGCACAATGGAATGCAAAAATGGTGAATTTTAACTTTTGAAGGAAACAAATAAAAAAACACCATTTATTTATTGAATCCAGATTTATTCTAGTATATTATTAATTATAAAGCATAAGATGCATCAAAAAGTTAGAGCGTGTGTGTACGTGTATGTTGGGTTCAGACAACATATTTTTGGTATCGAAAAGGTCTAATGTTCTCACCACTCGAATTCTTTTTTAACTAAATTTCATTTTAAAGGCCGTACTTTCAGTTCTTAATAGAAGTTTTTAAAAATTGGCAGCACTGTTTCTAGTGACAGTAAATTTGACAGCTGGTAGATAGATAATTTGTGCTCAGTAAGCCAGGTCATGTTTCTGAGATATCCGAGATCTCATCAATGTCAGAAATTTGAACATAACTTATGGTATAAAAAATAAATAAATCGGGTGGCACAACGGCTCATGAAGAACCAGGGCCTAGTGACTCGCAACCATTCCTGTGTGCGCCTTTCGACAGGAATGGAAGGGACCTACAATTGTATGCCGAATCCGAACGGCTAGACGAGAAGCACTTATTCGTGACAAGTGATACTCTTGGAGGATTTGTCAATTCCTCGCAAGAGGCAGTAGCCCTGAAAAAAAAACTTTTTTAGTTTTTAGGTGGACGAGGCTGGGAAGTGATAACTTATGGTATGGTTATTTCTATTGGCAAACAAATTTTTTATTTGTTTCTGTCAAAAACAGATTTTTAAATTTTTTGCGTTCCATTGGGCAAAAAATTGATTTATTTTTTTAATTTATAACCTTGTAAACGTGTTTGGTATTATTATTTCAAAATATAATAAAATATATTTTTATATAAAATGGAAGTAGTTTTAAATGAATTGGTATATTTTATCAAGTTCTTTTGTTCTCTTCTGAAAGTACATCAAGTTACATCAAGAAATAGTGTTCCTTTCGCCTCGCCCTCAAAAAACCAAATTTTAGATTGAAATCTGTATTTTCAGTGGCAGTATTTTGCTGTCAAAATTTCTCAATTATTATTCTTGTTAATAAAATAATTAATATGACATTATGTAAATGAAAATAAGAAATAAATTAAAAACACATTACGCATAACTATTCTTTACATTTTTTAATCTTATCACCTCTAAACTTCTCCTAATTTAAAATATATAAATTAACCAAATGGTAGCCGAAAGCATTTTTTTTTTGTTTCTCAAAAAAAACATTTACCTACACAAAATATGCTACCCTGCACGTGGGTTTTATAAATCTATAAAAACATGGCTTTTCTGCCATACACGTCGGCTTCCGACACAAAGATCCAACGATGAGCCCTATGATGTGACATGTTATCTTTTCTTTTAAAACGTGGGTGGAAAATGTTTTGAATTTATGCTCAACGTTACCATCTTTTAAGCTCGTATAATGTGTTAATTATGTATTGAATTAAATAGCCATTTCATTATCTTGTTGTGATAATGTATATTGTGTTGAAACTAAAAGCAAATAAATCAGCGTACTATAGGATATTTAAATAATGTATAGCTAAGCAATAAATTTATTAGATTTTTTTTTTTTTTTTAATTTGTAATTGGAAAATACAATTGATTGTTACTCTGAGTCGTAACATTCTAGTTTAAATTGATCGTGTCACTTAGACAATAATTTCCCTTTTTTCTATTTTAAATCATTAGAAACACAATTGTGACTCTCTTACATAATTTAATGAAAACATTAATATTGTTGATGAAGCAATTGAAGAAGAAGTGCTGCCACATTGATCCCCAATTGTTGAACTCGACCCCCATATTGACTTTGTAGTGAAGATGGAAGAGGAACAATAATATTTGTCAAGCAATTAAATGAATGAGAATGATGTCACACAGTGTCATTAATTTGTATTGCAGACAATATTAGAAGATCGTGGATGGGCAATTAGATTTTTGAATTGTCATTTATGTTCTTAGAAAAAATTAATAGAAAATTGACTGTCAGTAGTGTGATTCATGTTATTGATCGTTGTAACCATGATCGTGATCAAGAATCTACCACACTTATGGAAGGGCAATAATAATTTGCGGAAAGTTTTTTCCTTTCTATTTTTTTCTTACAGAGTAGATTTGATCTTGGGAAATTCTATAGAAAAGATATATATGTACAAGATGGCGCTTAAACGTTCACATTCAACAGATTTCAATGAATAATGGATTCATTCATCATAAATAAATAAACATCTCAGGAAAATATTTACAGTTATTTATGGCTTGATGACTTCGATCTTTTCTTTTTTACAATATAATTTTTTTATTTTACTGCATCTATGGGAAATTATTTTATTAACAAGAAGCTAAGCGTTTGTCAAGCAAATATTTCATCGGCGGCGGCGGCTGGCAGTGATGGTGGTGGCGGGAAACAAAAATCCAGATGAATACTCTGGTATTTATTGATATAATCTTTAAATACACATCTGGCCCATGTGATGGGGGCCTTATGAATAATTCATGTTTTTATTTTGTAGTCATGATGTTTTTTTTTTTTCTTCTCATTTTATACTAAGCGCGAGCAGAGCGCGAGAGTTTAATAAATGTTCAATGTACATTTCACACCATTTGTGGACAGAAAAGAAGAATGATATTTCATGAGATTAACACCTTTTTTGGGAAGGAAAGTAGATCAGTCAACTGCATGGAGTATGTAACTGGCTAACTAAGGTATTCTTAAATGACAGCATGATTGATAGAAAAGAAAGTTTATATTTTCCCATATTGACTGTAAATAGTGCTGACATATAAGATTACGATAATAAAATTGATCTTGAGATAGGATTTGGTTTTAAGATTCATAAAAAAAAGTATTAAGATTGATTTGCCATCAGTGCTGTTTGAAGAAGTTAAGAACAGCAGCTTAGTACAACAGGCGCAGCGGGCTCAGCTTGGCAGATTATGATGTAGATAAAAATTATAGATAAAGTTCATATTTTCAAAATGAGTATTTTTTTATTTTGTGGGTTTGGAGAAAAAATGCACCGAAATATCTTAATATTTTATTATTTATGATTAAACTTCGAAACTTGCAATTAAAGCGGTTGATGAATTGATGAGATACTTTTTTAATCAATTTTCTAAATTTTAGTAGAAATAAATAAAATGAAACCCTATTGAAGAGAACAACACACTTTTTTGAATTTTGCAAGGTCCAGGTTTTCAGTAACTATTGAGTTAATAATTTAACCAGAGGAAGATAACTCTGGAACAGTTAAGTCTAAAGTTAATTCATCAAGAAGCTGATTTTCAGTCGAGCATGAAAACAGAAACACTGTTGAGTTAATCAAAAGTAAACTCTCGTTTGAGGAGCTAACTGGAGTTAAGTTGTGATTCTTAACTGAAAAACTGGCACTTAGCCTCAATTTATTCACTCTGTCTGTTAAAATAAAAATGGAAAATTTATAAAATGATTTATTTATGAACTTTTGAAAAAAAAAAACTTTTTTTAATGGAGATTTAATATTTAATGGGAATTGAATAAAGAGGTCTTTTCAAGAGATATGTTTATCCATGTGAAAAGTAGTCGCATTGAGATGAAAAAAATGGGCACGACTGGATCGCACAAACTTGCTTTCGTAGCTAACAACTTGAACGTAGCTTAAAATTGACAATGTGCATATGTAGTGGTTCTATAACATTATGATATCTTTAAAAAAAAGTGTTCAAAACAATTTAAAATATAAAATTTATTAACATAAATTTGTTTTTTTTTTTAATAGCTAAAACAGATAGAGCTCAAAAAAAGTATGATGGCATACTTGATAAATAATTATTTAAAAAAAAATTGATTTTAGTATATTGGTTGTATGGCAGGTACCGTTATTTTTTGAGCTAAACAAAATATTTCAATTTCCCCTCTAGGGAATCCTCTAAGAAATCCTCTAAGAACCTTAAGTCCAAAGTTTGAAGAAAATCGCTTCAGCCGTTTAGGCTGCAGGCCGAGGTACAGACAGACAGACGGACAGACGGACAGACGGACATACGGACAGACGGACAGACGTTCAGACGGACAGACGGAAAGACGGACAGAATGGCGAGACCCACTTTTTTCGTTTTTTTTACAGTAAAAGGCATTTAACAACGACAAGATTTTGGTTTACAGATTTTAAGCAGGTTATTTTTTTTTTTTATTTTAAGAAACCGTTACTGCAAAATCATGGGAAATAGCACGAGACAAAACATTTTTTTTTCTTTGCAAAACTGTATATGAGCCATATACGGGAGCGGTTCAGAATTCTGGATTTCAGAATTGACCAAAATTCAGTTTAGAATTTTTGACTTACTCTATAGGGCAAGTATTGTCTTCGTTTCCAAAAAAGAGATTTTCGTCAAGATGTCCGTCGCGTCGGTCTGTGCGCCCTGATATACAAATATCGAGCTAGAGCCTAAACGGTTGCACGGATTTACTTAAACTTTGGTGTGAAGTGTTTTTATGAGATTCCCTAGGAGATGAACTCGAATATTCGTTTTAGCTCATCTAGAACGGGTAGCTACGATACAACAATTTCGGTCTTATCAAATTTTCTCAAAAATGGCTCTAACGATTTCGAATAAGCTTTGAACATGTCATCTCTTGCCCAGTTCTAAAAACACTGGATACCAATACCACGTTTTACTAACAAAATTGAATAATGGAAATAATTTGTAAATTGCCTTTTTCATAGTTATTAAAGTAATATTCCCGCATATCTCGGTATTGGCTTGGTTGGTTTTATTATTGTTTTGCAGTTTCGTACTGCTAGGTTATTCAAAAAACATTGCGTTTAAAACTAAGTATAAATAATATTGTGTACGAAAAAATAAAATAAAAGAACAGATTTTTTTTTTTTTTTATTTTTTTTTCTAAATTTGTTTGTATTCAATCAAAAAATTTCCAAATTTCTATTTTAACATGTTTTTATTATTTTTTCGTTAATGACATACAAAAATTAGCAAACCGATAACTACGAGAGCAAGTTCGTGCGATCCAGTCGTGCATATTTTTTTTTAAATACTATAGGTATAACCATAATTCTGTATTTCGGAATCCTGTATTTTAAATACAAACATATCTGTATATTTTTGAACAATAACTCATTCAAGCGCTATTACAACACTTGTCATATTTATGTTGGTGTTGTTAATACATCTTACTTTAAAAAATGTTCGATAAGTTTTTATTAGGCTCAAATCGTGCTAGTTTCTAAAACCATGCCTAGACTTATTCTGTAGTGTATTATTTTTAGTGTATTTCATTGATCGGTTACAATGCCATCAACCGATACAACAAGTTCAATACCTAAAATAAAATTCAAAACAATTATGGTACACCTAGCCGTATACGTTCTTTTTATTTTGAATTTTTAATACTTTTTGTGAAAACTAAGCAACAATTCCAATTTCTGTTTCTTATAAATCTTCAGAAAAATAGGTAGTAAAAGATAAATCGTTCAGTATTTTATGAAACCAAAATTTTAAATGACAGTATGTATTTCGAAAAACAGAATTTTCATAAGAGAATATTGACCGTACAGCATTTTGACTCCAACACGTGCCAAACAAATGCATAAGTCAGAATACTTACATTATGTAGTACATATGTATTTATATTACTTGGGTCTATTTCTTCAGCTGACTTAAGAAAAATCAAAAAATTGTAACCTAGAATTTGATCAACAAGATCTTAGCATTTAATGATGATGACATATGCAATACAAGATGCACGAAATGAACGATTTTCAGTTCATGAGACAAAAATTTTCAACAATATGTTTTTATGTTATGCCCCCGCTTGCATTATTTGATAAACGGTAACTAAAAAGTGTTTCCTTCATGTATTTCTTTATTTTAAGTTAAATGTATTTTTATGCATTCATTGTACATTTTCTTCTACAAATTAGGAAAATATTTTTCAAAATGTGTTTCCACCCTTTAAGTAGACATCCTTAAACAACAATTAAACGCTCACATCAAAAATTAATATTAATATTTTTCAATTATGAAATCTACCTTAAATTCCTTGTTATGAAGCTTCTTTTTTCTTGCATCAACCGTTCTTTGTTTTAAAAGATCTTTAGTTCAAAATTGGTAGGTAAATAAATATAAAACTCTCTTTTCAATTTAACCTTAAATACCATAAAATACGACCTCAATAATGAACTACAAAAATAAATTAAAATTGAAAACATCACAACAAAGCACAAACCCGGAATAATTTATTACCAAGGTCAAGTAAAAAATTTGCAGTCATCTAAAACCGATTCTTATAAATCATTTAAGTTAACGCTTTCCGCAACCGTGTTGACTTCAAAAAAGAATCAAAATCCATAACAATTCCTGGAAGACTCAACAGAATTTAAACAAAAAAAAAAAACAAAACACGTCACTGAGCAAAACAAAGCCCCAACCCAAAAAAAATCTTCTTTTTGCAAACTTTCGCAGTTTTTTTTTAAAGAAGATCATTTCCAGTTGCCATTGCACTCTGTTGATCTTTGTGACGCTGATATTATAAGCAACATCAACCTTTTGTGTCGAATTTTTGCTTTTTGATTTGTGGCACATCAGGCTGCCTTCTTTCAGCTCGAAGGTCAATTTAAAAGCACGCGGAACGTCCCACAGAAATTAAAAGGAAAATAAATATTAATTTAAATTGTATTTTATTTTATTTTTTAGCTCGTACTGAGGGTAGAGAGGTACACGGTCAATTTATTGAAGTACACCAAGTGGCAAGAATCTGACCATCCCACCAGCCTTTATGATGGTGAACCGTGCGTGATCAGAGTATACAACCAACTTGAAACCATAATTTTTATTCAAAAAATAAGAAAAACAAAATCAACCCAACTTAATCAGTAAGAACAACAAAATCTAACTTAAGAATATGAATAAATTATTAGCAGTAGTCACACTATCGATATGCATCGTGATTGCATCGACAAGTCACCTTGACGCACGATCAGATGCTCCACCAGCTTCAACACGATCTCGCGGCAGCAACAGTCATTATCAGCTGCCATCAAAGCAACAGCAGCAAAGTCTTCATAATCGCAAATCACAATCAGCGTTGCACAGTAGGAACAACGCCACAACGTCAACGACCACGACGAAGCTAACGGCTACGACCAAACTAGATACCGGTGATAGTTCACGGACAATAGATGGCGGTGGTGGTGGAGGCGGTAGCTCAACTGGTGGCCGGCCATTGAGGTTGAGACGATTGAGTTATGATGAAAGCAGACAGCAACAACAACATCACCGTCGGAATAGCCATCGGACGGGAAGGAACTTCGAAGGCAGGAGAAGTAATAGTGGCGGTGGTGGTGGCGCTTCACAATCGCCATCTTATCCAAGTTGGCAATCGCGATACAACACCAACAATGTAAGAACCTACAGCAACAACGGTCATGGCCGTCCAGGGATGGTGGCATCAGCAGTCGGAAAAGATGATATAATGCGTGACGTGGAACACATTAATGAAAACGACTTGATCAACAACGATTGGTTGCCAAGGGCTGAACCAGAATTTGTAACACTGCCACCACCAACAACATCAACGACTACGATGACAACGACAACGAGCACCACCACAGAGGGACCATACGGGACAGGATTCTTTAGCCGCAAGAATGGCTTTGATGGCAGAGTGGATCCGAAGGTCTTAGAAAGGTGAGTCTCTACTTACAAGAAATGCATAATAAACTATAATACTTGTACTAGGGTGAATCTATAAAGCTTAATGCAGACGAGAGATTATAGAGTTTTCCTTGCTCTTAGGCCCAGTTTTTCATTGATGAGTTAAACCAGAGTAAGTTTACTCTAAAATAGATTTATCTATACAGTTATCTTAAGAAGCAGATTTTCAAGTCTAGGATGAATGCAGAAGGACTGAAAACGCGGAAGATAAAATAGCAATCGTGTAGTTAATCCAGAGTTAACTCACCTCATTTGGTGGGTTTAATTTAACCACCACACTGAAAAACTGGCCCTAAAATTTGGGTTTTTGTTTATTTTATTTTCTTTTAAGTTTATTTAAACCTAAAAGTCTAAATCCAGTTGCTGCATAACATTTTAAAATGAAAAATTGGTCATTTAAAAATAACGGTTTTCAATTCAATTTACGAGTCCCGGACTTAAACGCAAGCTAACGCTTCAAATTTGGTGTTTGGGTTTGTGAGATCTCCGAGATCGAGATCTGGTTTGCTGTCAAAAAGCTGAAATTACTTTTTTTTTTTGACTCCCTTGCTCATTTTTTTTTTGAAGTTCACACATTTTTAAAAAGCAGATGGTGGATAGTGCGTTGACCTCTTGTTCCTTGAAGAGAAATTGTGTTTAGATTTCACCTCTTGCTGGCATCTTAGAATGCTGACCTGACTTGTTGCTTACCTAGCGATTTCATTGATAATTTTTGAGGCAGTAAATTGACACCTTTTTAGATTTCTTTGAATTTTGCAAATAAAGAAGCTTTGGCAAGGGCAATTTTGCCCCGTACCCGTAGATGAAAGGAAATTATTGCTTTTCATCTTCGGATCAATAAATTTTGACGTTTCACCTTTTTTGGCAATTAGGGTGTCAATTTATTGCCAAAATTATTGCCAATGGAGCCGTTAGGTACAAGAAGGGGTAAAACTTCATAATGCCAAGGTAGATCGAAATATGTCATAATGTGATTGTGCCATTATGTTGTAGAAAGAAACTGATTCTGACTTCAAGATTGTTTTTTTTCGATTGTGTTGTCTTTTTGACATATTAGGTCAGGGGTAAGACTGTAGGGGGAATGAAAATTTTAAGATTTTTCCGGTTGAACTTTGACGTTTCTGACGTACCTATTTGTGTGTACCGTTTAATCAGGAACGTACTTCCGAATCAACCAAAAAAGGAATCGGGTTCAATGTAGATAAATTAGTTAACAGTAATATAGCGAAACAAACTGGAACAACGCGGAATTTTTGTTTTATTAAAAGTTTGTCTTCCATTTCGAAAAATCTGACCTCAATGTAATTTCAATGCGCCACATTATTTGCATTCTTGCAAACTAAATTCTTAATCTAATCACTATAGAAAAGAGATTTTCACTGCCAAAACGCCCCCTTAAACCAAATACCACCCACTCAAATTCACCTCGAAGCTGTGTTTTTCCTATAAGCTATTACAATTTCTCAGCATGCAATTTTTTCTTTCATTATTCATCGAAAACAATTCAAATTCATTGAATGCCATTCTCAACTCAATCAACGATCAGCCCACAGAATAACAAACCATACAACACACATTATATAGAATCCCAACAAAAGACCAAGAACTGTAAGAGAGTTAGGTATTCTTACCATATTGTACCCTCATCACTTTCTGTTTACTCATTTCAATCTTGATATAGAGATCCCAAAACAAGCTAACCATAAAGTCATCCCGGAAACAATCGAATAGGCATCACGACGCGATGACGGGCGAACTCTATCGTCCTAGGTTACCGAACCGCAAGTCCCCGTTCATAGTTGCGGTTTTGGTTTAGCCTTGTGCGTAAAATCCAAAGACTACCTATGTATACCTTAACCTTAGAACCAAACAATAAGTCCTGACGCTTACATAATCAAACGTCTGGCTGCATCCATTAAATAACGTTCGTGCCAAAGTCTCAGATTACTCATTTGCTGGTAAATGTTCCCTCCATCATCATGGGAAAGACAAGCAAACAGAACAGCACTCTTGTCAATGCATAGGGAAGATTGTTTCATTGGATTGGATAGTCTCCTCGAGCATATCTAGCTATTCTCGTGGCTGGATGGCTGGCTGGCTGGATTCTAATGGGCACAACAAGGTGATCACTTAACTGCGATAAAAGAACTCTGTGTGGATCGTTTACATAAAAGAGGTTTAATGCTCGAGTAATTATCCTTGAATCAATGACAGGCAATTTGTATAGAAATCTGATCGTGTGACTTTACACGAGACATGATCTTCTTAAAACGATCTTGAGTGCCAAGAAAAAAAAATGTTGTCCTATTTCCTTTCACGCCTAGCTAATCAAATTAACATAAACCAAAGATCTATTCAATGTATAGGGGTAACCACTTCAAATCAATATTATAATTTTATAGCCACCGATGACCCAGTTTGCGCTCGCCAAACTCGAGGATCACTTGATTGCCCATAAACATCAAGACGGAAACACATTTTCTTTAATCTAGCAAACAAAAACAATAAACACACATACACACATACGATTAACGCCTCTGTACAACTAAAATTTCAAAATATAAGCAAATTTAGTGAGCAGCGTTGCGAAATGGCGAAAACGATCACCAAAAACCTGCCACAGCAGGCAATCTGCACAAAGTCGATTGCGCAATCAACTCTGTACTGTACTCGATAGCCGCACCGCCACCACCCAGCCGACCTGCTATCGATCGCATGGTTGCTTCAGAGCGGGAAAATCCTCTCCAACTGTGAACATTGAAATAATTTTCGTTATTCAAATGATGAATGATCGACGAACTGATCAATCTATCACCGGTATGATCAGTTCAGTAGGTAGGTAGTTTTCGAGACAAGCTGGCGTATACATATAACATACATGTACTGTACATAATAAAAAAACGTGTGAAGAACGGCAGTAGCGGAGTTATGATAATAATATAAGCCTCTTAGGTCTTGGCGTCTTTCATTGATCATTAGAGATCGTGTTGGATTCTGGCTTCATTGAATATAGTAGTAGACGCCAGCAGTCAATTAATGGATATCATCACGATTTGCCTTAACCAGTCACACTGATGGGAGGAAAGTATCATCCATAAATGGCATTGATTGTTGGTTGTGTGATGTCGTCTCGTCGACGTGCGATTGATTTTGCGCGCGTTGATGACATTAATTTGACGCATTGATTCTAATAAATTATCATATTTCTTCAATCTGTTTTATTTTCGAAAGGAACGAGTACTTGATTTTGAGAAATAAATTATTAGGTGGCAATTGAAATTGCCAGTGAAGCTTACCTCTTTATCCGCCCAAACGACTCGACATCGTTAATTAAAAAAATAAACAAGAAAAAAATCGAAACGAGTGCTACTGGTATTGATGAATGGAGTTTGAATTGTATTTCGTGCATAAAAAATGTAGAGTATAGTTGTTGTTGAATTAAAACACACATATTTTTTGGCTGAGGTCTGATATTATTTAATTTTGATCTTGACTTTAGCGTGAAGCTCGAAAACTTTTTTGGCCTTGATTATTGAACCAGTTGATTGGGAAAGTATATCAATATTGTAAACAAAATCAAGTTCAAAATAACGTAGGCATAGGAAGACGATACATTATATTAAGACTAAGTGGTTTGCCATTTCAAGGTTTTCATGTCAGTGGTCACTGGAGTTCATCTATCAGTGGGACCAGGAATAACAGCTCACTTACGTATTAACCTTGTCTATTTTTTTGGGTTGGTAAAATTAATATTTTAAAAGCTAAATGTTACATAATATTGCAAGCGCGTACTTTCACTTACATAATGTAAGTGAGCGGTTGGCGCTCAACAGCTGAAAATCTTTCACCATAATTCCTTCTTAAGACCGTCTACTGATGCACATTTTGCGTGGCATGATCAGAACGGTTGCTCCGAGACCGACAAGACCTGACAGCATATCGTTTTGCCTCATATTCTTTTAGTCAAGCGGCTAAACGTCGTTTCGTAGTGTTTGACCAGTTGGTGTCGGACGATCGGAAAATTTGCCCCATGAGTTATTCCGCAAAAATAAAAACGATCAATTATTCCGCAAGCTACAGCGATTCGTTTTTTTTTTTTACATACATATATTATACCCTGTTTAGATTGGGAAGTTTGTGTACGGACTCACGCGAGTTTGTATGTAAGAGGAGTGCGGGGTAAGAGGTCTCGTGGGGCATGTAGAAAATAAAACACCGGACTCATGAGTCTGCTTTGTTGTTCTTTCAATGTGGAAGTTGTTGTTGTTCCAATGTATTTTGAGGCGCCTCACAGTTTGTAATGTAAACACGATGGTAATCACCAGTCCGTACTCAATCTTCCCAATCTAAACAGGGTCTATTGTATTTGTTTACTCCACAACTGTCAAATAGAATTGACGTTTGCCGCTCAATTCAGCATCAAATATTTTTCTTTTTTGGCCCAATGGCTTTTTTCCACACAGGATTAAGGTTGCGGGCAATTAATTCCGTGTGAAAAGTGGAGATTCCACAAAACAATCTGTGTAATAATCAATTTCGCTGGTCGAAACAGCATACTGCAAAACAAAAAGCACAACGAACATTTTTGTTTATAATTTCGTCATGTCAGTTTTGTATGGAATGTTTTTTTTTTATTAGTTATTAAAATTATTTACTTGACATTTTATAAATCTTATAACTGTGCAAACTAAAATGTATACAGTCACTTTCTTCAAAACGCGAAAATTCGAAGTTCATACACATGTTCGCCTCCCTGTGTCGTTTGAATATTGAATTTTATTGCTTACCAATGCCAAACTTTATTCAAAACTCTCAACCTGTCAAAATTTGAATAAAATGAAATCAAAGACCAAGAATCAAATCCTTAACCTTATTAGTTCACTACTTGAAATACAATATTTCATGCTGGTACCATACTGCACTGTGCCTTTAAGAATGTTCCTACATTTTGCTATGCATTGTCATTTCCGTTTTAGAAGCCGATTATAAAAGGTTTTTTTTTTGTTGGTTCATTAATAAATCTGACGAAAAAAAAACATTTTATTGTTGGCTGTCAGTAGAACATCAGCCACACCCGCAGTATATCTGACACTTTATTGCAACAAAACAGTGTGTAAAACACACCTTTATATAGCCATGGCTGCTTGATTTCTTGCATGCAATGAATTTATCTTTGAGAAAATCTTTATTTATTCGTTGTCCAATTATTATGTTTTGTATGCAAACCTCTGAACTTATAGAAGGCAGTGTATAATAAATAAAAAAAATAATAATAAAAATACAACTCTTTTATTACCTCATTTGTGAAATATGATATTTTTGAAACCTCATTTGTATTATTTCTTATCCAATGGTGTACGTGGCGATCAACCTTTATGACGTAATAATTCTTTTACCAAAACGTCATATTTCGCAAATCGCTTTATTCGCCAATCGCTACATAGAAGATTGTTTGATGTTGTGCGATTTTTTGTTTGTCGAAGAATTCTGGGATTGTGCATATTTGAATCAGAGTCAAAGGCACAAATTTTGTTAGTCACGTTCTAAGAAGAATTCGATAAAGCCAACATGAGTTATATATAATTTGTTCTAAGACTTTTTTTTTAGCAAAACAATATCAGTATTGTGAATTTGCATGCAATGCTTTAAGAATTTTTCCAAGAGGTGTATCATCTTCGGTTGTAATCGTATCGCAGGTATCTACATACATATATATAAGACCCAGACCGGACCACACACAAATAAGGAAAAGTCTGTGAAATGTGTCTCCAATAATATCTCGAAAAAAACAATGAAAAGAACACCATACACCAAGAAAACCAAAAGTTTTGCACAAAAATATTAATCGATTGCAACGTAGACATAGACAGAAAGAGGAGCAGCAGAATGTGTTTCTGCACGATGATCAGCGAATTGGACAGATCCTAGAGCGCGAAAAGTCAGAATAATTTATTGCTGTCGCTGCGTAGCCATGGAGGAATGCATTTTACAGTCAACGAAATTTTTATAGATTCAGTTTATTAGTTGAGATTGGTAAAGTGTGTAAATGTTGGATTTAGGTGTGTTTTTTTTTTGTATTTTTTAGGTACTAGACATTTTTTGAATGTTCCCAATTAAGCCGTCATGGTTGATGAACCCCCAATATGTGGCTGTTAACTTGTTTTCATAGAGTATTCATGCTAAATGTTGGTTTAAATTAAAGTATTTTTTAATGTAATGTCTTTTTTAATGAATGTGCAACCAGCTTGTGCAGAACCAAGCCAAACTGACTTAAAATTATCAACCATTCTGGTGTGTGTCGTAGAGAGATTTAAATTACATCTACAATTCAATGCACATAGGCAGATATATTTGAATATTATATTATTAATAATAAAATAAATTACCACTGCCAAAATACATGACCAAGCGAATCCAAAATTTTGTTTAGTCAGTATTTTGACAATACGACCTCTACGATTTCATTTTTATATTGTATTTGCCAAATGATTACACACATTTTAAAACAAATTAACAAGACCTCTCAACTAAAAAAAGCTAAGTCAGCATTACATAGGCGTAAAAATGTAAGTCGGTCCAGTACAGTGATAAATAATTTTTAGTCAAACCACTGAATGGCTGTTTTATTGCTTTAGTTTGTTAGTATCATAATAAATTTAAAGGACAGTTTGACGTTTATAAATGTCAAGATAAGGTATGATGGTTGTGAAGTTTTTGCACGAGCTGTCAGTTTTTTGTACATGTTCATCTGAAGTTAATGAAAGAAAATGAGTTAAGTGTATGATACTAGTTCAAAATAATGTAAAATTTTACAAAATTTAAGTAAAATGTTTCAAATTTAAGAAAATGTTATGTAGCGTCATACTAAAACCTTAATATTGGGCTGTATAAAATTGTATGCCAAAAGCATTTAAAATAAATAGTTAAGGTCCAGCTTAACAGTGGGAAATAGGTGAACACTGAAAATATAATTGTCTACAGTTTTAACAAGGAAGATGAATGCAGAAAGACTTTTCAATCTTGAAGTATAAAAATCAAAAGCATATTTTAAGTTAAACCAGAATTAACCCACTAAATGAAGTCGGTTTAACTTTAATCCCGTACTGAAAAACTGGCTTTTAGCTTATTTGTTCTCCAATTCATTCTTCAAAAATGTTTTAATAAGAGTGGTAAAATGTTGAGCCCATTTACTTACAAAAATTTTTTTAGAGCCATATGCTTATGGCTGTGGTAGGTATCATCAAAATCAAAGCAACTTCATGCAATTTGACCCACATAATTAACATATTTATTTCTTTTCTCGAAATATTTGTTTTTAAAAAATAACCTTATTTCCAAGGATTTCATAGTTTAAAATTTTGGAATTTTATTTTCGATTGAGAATTTAAGCAAAAAAAGATTTTATTTTATTTCGCTTTCGAAAAATATTTACATTATCAGTTCATTGTCATTCTTAAAATCAAAGACACGCATTTTGGTTGAACAAATACATGTCCCTTACACTCTTAACGACATAGTTAAATATTTCAAATTTTATATGCAATTGAGAAAAAAATATTCCACATACGCCACAGTGTACATTATTTTCGTATTGGGTTTTCTTTTACAATTTTTTACTATACCTTTATATTTTTCGATGGCAAGAATAAAATAAATCTTATTCTATGTTCCCGTAAGCATATCGTATAAATAAAATTGATCTAATTTAAAGATTAGTTATGAAAAGGATCGACAAAATTCAAACTTCTTTACTACTATATTCCGTAATTTTATAATTTCGTGACACACGCTTTGGATTATAAAATCCCACTAACTTGATTTTATGGAGCAATGCGGTGTTATTTTTCGAATTTAAGGGCATACAAAAGTATACATAGTGTTGTATCATGAGAATTATTATACATCGAAGTTATTGACATTAGTTTAATTTAATTTATGCTTTTCACACCAGACCTATAAATCTATATTAGTTAAACCCGTTCCTATAGCTTTTGGCTGTCTTAAGTCTAACTCCTTTTGTTAACTTACATAATCGAAAAAAATATGCAGCAAACATTTTTTTTTTCTTTAACATAAAACCTTATGTTCTTCTAACCTTAACGACCATTGTAAAAGGCAATCGGCTGCATTATAAATTTACCATATATAGAGATAACCACAAAAAATCCTCTGATTCATTTTGAGCCTTAACTCGTTAATGTCAATTTGTTTATTTTATCCAATTTCTTTTGAAAATTTAAAACCCAATTTATATTAAACACTTTTATTGTATCTCACCAGATCACCACAGAATTATGTTCACCACCAGTTGACTCCAACTCTCCATTAAATTAAATGTGAAGTATTCATTTTTTTCTTCTAAATTCTTCTTTCAAGTTATTTTTGTAGGTACTTTAGATACCCCCTGCATCTACATTTAAGTCAGATTAAGGTCTTAATAAAGCGTGTCGTCATTATTTAAATAAACTATATTTTATCTAATATCGGTGATAATTGCGCGTTGACCCGGAATCTATAAAGCCTTTATGGAAAATTTTCTTTTTCCGAAAAAAAAAAAACAATTTTGTTGATTTCTTTTTGAGTTTTTCTTTTAGTAAATGGTTTATTAATGGAGGGTCATTAGATAAAGAAGCTTAATTTAATAAGATGTTTCTTTTTTTTTTTTTTTGTAGGTAGGTGAACTTTTCTTAAAGGCTGATGAGTGTAGGTTCATGTAGCATTAAATGAGCGTGGATCACTAATCCGTTGTTAAAAGCCACAACTCATAATCAAAATGACAGATAATATCCGTTAACACTTTTTAATATGGACGCCCATATTAAATGCAATGTAAATCTACGTCCACCCCAAACAGAAACTATTGTTAATCCACTATAGCTGCGATCGCATCAGAAACCAATCCATTCACACATTTTTAGCATTAACCTCAGAAACCAAATATTATAAGCCCCATTAAATATTTTCCTCATTGAAAGCACATAAAGAACACTCAAGTCTATATCTCTGACATTTATCTAAAAGGCACCCAGAGTAGTCAAGAAGTCATGCCAAACCATTAGAATACCACACAATAAAAGCGGTAATAATAATCTGATTAAAATTAGAGACGTTAGAGATACTAGAAAGAAGATGCATCCATATCCATAGCTGTCTTCGGTCGATCGTTCGGTCGTTGGCCCCCATGATACTTTAACGTGGAACATTTTTGCCTGAAGTCACAACAACTTACGTTACGTGTTAAGTTACTTGTTTGCTTCTTCTGCGCGCCTAATAACCTTTGTGAACACAAGACAGCATCAGTTTTCCATCTCCTGGTATTTGTTTCCAGTTAAGAACAGTTTCTTTGGACATTTTTTTTTAATATTTCATGCAATGGATTCTGCAGAAACCTTAGGTTCTCTGCAAGCTTGAATTCATAGGAGCGCGCAGTAGCAATTTTATTTCCCTATTTTTAAATATACTACATGAGTTTTATTACCTATAAAATGCTTGGTGCTTGTTGCATTAAAGAAAAATAAAAAAAGGACACAGCCCATGGTGCTAAAAACACAAATGTTGCAGAAAAGATGTTTCTCTTCTAAAATAAACACGCAACGAGTCTTGTGCGTTTGTATAACGACTGTAAAAATAAATATTAGTATTTGATGCGAATGTGACGACAGACGGCGTCGGCTGCGTTTTCCACACACAAAAAAAAAGAAATAAGAACCAAAATTATCCGACGAATTTAGAATAATTATAGAATTGCGTGTGGGTTATTTTGTACAGTAAATGATTTTATATAAGGTGCACTTTGATTAAAAAATTATTAAACTAACAACATAATAACCAGACTGACGAGATTTAAAGAAATAAGATATTGTTTTGTGTACACTTAAACTTACCCATAAAATAACTTTGTACAAAAGACCGCACCTCAAAATCATTTTCCAGAATTTGGCAGGACTGGTAAATGGATGACATTGGGCCCGTCCTGCATTTTATTTTTAGTCTACAAAAAAATCAATACCTACGTATTAGGCGTGTCTTCATCTTCTCGACTTCTTTTCTCTTACCAACAAAAAAAATTACAAACTTAATTATCTGTGTTGCTGTTAGGTCCCACTGTAGACTTTTGGCAGGTGTCAAATAGAGTTAATGACATCATTTTGACGTTACATAATACGAGATTATTTTGTTGTTTGTTCATAAAAATTTGCAAACGGTCCCTGAAAATACTTACCGTTTCTTTAAAATATTTCTTTTATTTTACGAGATATACCTTTATCTCTTACATTTTTATCTTTTGTTTAAAAAATGTTTGTCAAAGTTAAGTTGAATTTATCTATGAACTAGTAAATTAGCATTTTTTTCAAATTTCATTAATCGACATATTACAAAAAACATTTCAAAACACCAAAGCATAACTTTATCACACACTGGTCTCTTTTAATAAGAATTAAGATTGTAATGTGCCACTCTATGGAACATAAAAATGCAAATCACAACACACTCATATACCGATTCCAAATGTGTTCACTGCCTTATACTGCGCCAGCTGCTGTCAAAGAAATTCAATATGACCGGCTTTGTTGTATTATAACTGCGTTCAGTATATTTTCATCTATACATAATTAAATTAATCGAACATGGAGAAACCAATTACTAAGAAGTTGAAAAATCTAAAATGAAAATCACAACAAAAAAGAGAAAATATGTATTATACTTCTCTCATTAATTCGGAAATCACGTTTTGTCTAAGAGGCTTTTTGTAACATTTTCTTCATGACACGATAATCTGTTCAGCTGACCATTATCTCTTTGTTTCTGCTTACATACATTATATTTGTTGTTGTTTAGAGATGCCTCAGATAATAATAATGGGTGACAGAAAGTTCAATTTTATATACTATAGGCATATTACAAACGAAAATTGGAAAGGTTTTGTTTTTACCTGGAAGCCACTGATGTAATTCAAATAATTTCAGTTGGAATACAAACAAATCTTTTTTTTTTCTACCCCAAGTTCGCCTGAAGAAAGTCAAGTATCTGATTTCCTTGTTTGAAGCACGCAATATGGTCCAAGGAACACAACACAAAACAAAACAACAAGCAAGAATATGTCAACGGGGACTGGGTTAGTAAGGCAAATTCAATTAAGGTAAACTTCGAAGACAACGACGGTAACGACCGAATGTGATGACATAACGGAAAAGATCACGCACGAGATCATCGGCGATTAAATTACATTAAACTGCTCCATGCTATCATTTAAATGCACTGAATGCAGCCCGTTAAGGGGGCGTTCGCATATCACGTAGTGCTCTGTGCTGTCAGATTCCATTAACGAGTGCACTGCATTGTCACACAAATGTCAGCTTGAAGTCGATATAATGTTTGCTTAACCTGGATCGTTTATCTGATGTTTATTATTTATGTTAATTGGATGTTGATTGTACTGCAACCAAATTCATTAATTTTGGGGATAGCATTTTTGTTTTGACTTCTTAGTGGACCGCATTCTATGTTATTATGTGTCAAATTTGATTGACGACTTTGGTTGGTAGATTTGAAAGGTTTCTGATGGGAGCGTTCCACAAAATGTTAATTAAGCGATTAGTCTTTTCTCTTGGGTTACTAGTGCATTGTTATGTGTGGTTGCTTAGGACTAGCATGTCTAACGGTATATCTTATAAACAATATGTCCAGCTGTGTGATGAAGTTATAGAGTGCCTGTCAATATTTTGGTTGCACAATCGCTGCTGGCTTTTTAATTTTGAATTTGAAATTCTTTTGTCTATGGATGGTGAATTGCAGATACATAATGACAAATGCATTCAAATTCAACCAACAGATTGTGAGAAAATTAGTTTGAGCTTAGAAACGCAAGAGCAGTTTTTATGTGTATACAAATGCATGAATACCACTAACAAAATTTAACAAAAAGACACTTGCATTGTGATAGAAGTGCTTTTTCGTGTTTTTTATGTTTTTTTTTTTACGACTGTGATGCGCTGCTGAGATAATAAAATATAGTCTCTTCAAATTACCACTAATTTATTTTGACAGCTATTGTTGCTGTAACTGTTGTTGACGTTTTTAATGATTTGTCTGTTTATTCAGTAATTTTTTTTTTTTTTCAATAAAAGCTCAACAATTTTTGTTGATGTTATGGAAATATTGCGAAACATCTGCACTTACTACATATTCATGCAAAAACGTTTTTGTGACAGAAATTTGAATAATTTGAGAATGTCTGTTGTTATGACATTTGAAGAATGAGGTGGGGAATTAAGAACTATGCCCGCACCCCAGCCAGTACTCTCTTTGACCGATCCTTAAAACTGGGGATGTGGCTACTCTAAAAAAAAATCTAGGTGAACCTAAGCGTTCTGCGGTGGCGATCGCGATGGTAAAATGGTTTTATTGCTTTTGTTTTATATTAGTCATCCATTTTGTTATCACGATCACCACCGCAGATCACTGAGGTTTTCCGAGGGTTTAAGCTATCACGAATGACTTGTTCGTTTCGTTCTTTGATTGAGGCTACTTTATTTTTGTTTATTAAATTTTAACCAGTTTAAGTGCTTGTCACTTCCTGTACAGTTACGAACCTACCATTTAAACTTGAATGTGCTATAAGATCACCTCAACCACACAACTTTTTTACTAGAAGATCATCCTCTTCGTTATGTTGAAACAAGAAGTTATATCCAGCAGATTAATCACGATTTCAACTTGTCACGGAACATTAAAAAATAAATTGAAATAAAAGTTAACATACTGAAATAAGTAACATTATAAGGCAGGCAGATAATCTATAAGCCATAATTCTTTCCATCCACAGACGCAGGCGCAGCCTTCTTTTTGTTTGAATTTATCATTTTGACATTCAATTAGCATCTTAATTTCGCCTTTTCCTGTTGAAGGCTTGTCCCACATTCGTAGACCCATTTATTAATTTAAATTGCTTTCTCAATTCCACACTGTGCCTCAATTTGTTCAAAAAAAAAGAAATATGTACATATTTATACCTAATAAACCCACCTGTGAATGAGTCTTAAGCGGACAGGTAGGACACAAACAAAATTTTTAGACTGCACAAAAAATAAATCCAATAAGCTCTGTCACATTGAATAAATTAAAATGGCTCAAAGAGAAAATGCCGAACATTCCAAAAAAGTTTGGACAACATAACAGTCTCGTCTTACTTCAGATTAGTACCTGTCAACTGATCATTTTGGTCATATATATAACTGATTCCACTTCACTGTGACTTGTGACATCTCTGAGAATAAAGGTGTCAGTTTGATTACACCGTTCAGGGCAACTCTTGCTCTCTCATTCGGAATTAGGCCATCTTTTAGTATAAAAGTCTCCTGTCGTTATAATATATGAACTGCATTCACGATGGCAAACCAACAAAAACTGTTACGACTGCTGCATGAATCACATGGGCTGATTAATACGAACATCCTTTCTGTGTGTCGGTCCAATTTAAAATCTTGAAAAACAGCAGGCAACACATTTACTACGACTTCATTGAAAGCGAGACTAGCACAGCATGGAACGTGGACCGTATCCATCTGACTGGGATAATAATTAACACGAGTGTAATTGAAATTAAGACGCGGCAATGCCATATTGAACGGATCGGATAGTTGCACGGGACACACAAGAGTCTTTGAGGCATCCGCGCTTGCGTGGTGGTGCTTTCTTGGCAGTAGGAACAGGGTACGTACTGGGAAATGTGCGCGAGCAATTTTAAAAGAAAATTTTTTGTCTAGGTCCTCCTGCAACATAGTCTAGTCTAGGCGATGTTAAGTGAGGCCATTACTTTCAGCTGCGAGAGCCATTACAAGATGCACGACATGTAGACTGATGTAGTTGCGGATCGATGTTTTATGGAGATCCGCACTATACAGTAAAAACACTAACCAACTAACCAGAGTGGGTGTATGTGGGCATTTAAATTAGACGTTGACAGAGAATTCAAATATGTTTGGCATTTATTTAGAAAGCCATTTTGGTGGCTATATAACCAGAGTTGATGTTGATTGGAAATGGGCTGATTAGAGGAATTAGTTAGGGGGTCCCTGTTGTTTTTAATGACAATTAAGCCCAATGTGAGTTTATGGGATATTAAGATAATATTAAAACGACTCAATTAAAATATCTACATAGTTCTATATGCACAAACATATGTATAAATATTGGATAAGAAAAAAACAAAAACAACAAATACGACAGGTATTCGATTTTATGACTTTAGTTTTACAAAGATAATGTGGTCATTTATATTGCAATGAATTTTTTATTATTTTTTTTATTAAGATTGTTTAAACAATAACAAACATTTGAAATTGTTTCTGATTCCTCTTCTTTGATATTCAAAAATATTTAATTTTATGATGAAAAATATCCAAAGAATGATGGTATCCAATAAAACTAAAAATTCATATTTTACAGGTTTTAAAATTCAGCTTTTCCGTTTTGACTATAGCACGTCAATCCATAGTCAATAAATCGGTTTTGATTCAATTTGACATTAAATACTTTCTTATAAAAAAAAAAATAAATCGGGTGGCACAGCGGCTCATGAAGATCCAGGGCCTAGTGACTAACAACTCGCAACCATTCCTGTGTGCGCCTATCGACAGGAATAGAAGGGACTTACAATTTTATGCCGAATCCGAACGGCTAGACGAGAAGCACTTATTCGTGACAAGTGATACTCTTGGAGGATTTGTCAATTCCTCGCAAGAGGCAGTGGCCCTGAAAAAAACTTTTTAGTTTTTAGGTGGACGAGGCTGGTAAGCGAACCCAGACCCTCAGCGTGACAGTTGAACGCACTAACCACTACGCTACGGGCTACTACAAATATACAATACTTTCTTAAGGTGTGTTGAATCAACCAGAGGTAAAAAGAAAAACCAGAAGTCAGCAATAACTGTTCCACGACCGATAATCATGCTCTAAAGCCCGGGACACACAGGACGCGGTCTGGCGTTATGGTCAGAACGCGTCGTTGACCGCCGCGTTCTATAAAGTCAGACAGAACGCGGTCAGCTTTCGGCGTTCTATTTTTGTATGTGTTTTTCTGTTGAGCAGTTGGTCGGAGTGCAGCAGTATAATTAAAATAAAAATATGATCAGCAGCAGCAGTTCTGATGAAGATGAATTCCTTCTTCTGCTTACACTTGTAACCAGAAAAAGAAGAAAATGGGTTCATCAGATACACCATAAAAGAAGCTTTTTCTTCCCCATGTCTTCGTCTTTTTAGCAACAGTTTAGGAGTATAATCCGGGGCCCTATTTCATAAACATTGGCAGGTGACAATTTGTAAATGACAACTTAACAATTGTCTAAATTCTGTCCCGTAATATAGTTGACAATTTTGTAGAATTGTCAGGGAATTTGCGACAATTGTCAAGATTTTGGATCATAAAAAAATTGTCATGACAATGAATTGTCAGGGATTTTTTGAAAATTGTCACAAATTCCCTGACAAATTTGTAGTGACAATTTTTGTATAGGACCGATAAAAAAGTACAAATTACAATTTTGTCATTATGTAATTGACAATTGTGACAGGCAATTGAGTCTCAGTAGTTAAGTGACAATTTTGGTAACAAAATTAGGTCCGTTCCTTTACTTTAAATTTCTGTGATTTTCTGTGCATTTGTGTAATTTTCAGTCCAAAGCCGTTCCCGTACTCAATAATTCGACAGTTTTTTACCAAAAACAACGCTCACGAGAGAGTAAATAATTTCCCCTACCTGTGATTTTCAGTCCGAGAAATTTCTTCGGACTGAAAATCACAGCACAGCAAAATGTCAACTTGACAGCAAAAGAATGAAAGCCAAACATCGTGCCTTACTTGTCCAGCACATTAGGTAATACGGAATTCGGTTGAATTTGCGTTCCCGTACTTTGGCACAACATTGCTCTCCAAGATCTGACAGTTTGTGATTTTCTGTGCACAAAGTAAAGGATCGGACCTATTATGTTTTTATGTTTTCAAGTGAAAGTGATAATGAATTTGATGTGCAACTTCGCGAAGTACGCCATCCTCGAATTTTTAAAGCTGCATTAAGTGATTTTCAATTTATTGAAAAATTTCGCGGAATATCTTTTGTTAAAAATCGTTTGACAACTCCAGACTCCCACAAAAAGGAATCATGCCCTTGATACTAACTATGTGCATTACATTGGCTTGGAAGTGCAACTCAGTACCATGCTGTTGCCGATCGACAACAACTTTAGTACCTAAATACACTTATTTTGAGAATGTTATTCATTTTCAAAGTCTCGATTTTTAACATAACTTAATTTGTTTTTATTATGTTTTAATCCATTTCACTTTTTAATAATAAAACACGATTTTGCAAACTGTGACATTTTAAAATTGAAAGAGTGCCACGTACTATTACTTCTATCTAACATCGAAAAAATTGGTCAAAAATTGCAAACTGTGACGTTTTAAAATTGAAAGAGTGCAGCGTACTATTACTTTTATCTAACATCGAAAAATTTGGTCGAGAAACGATGAAAATTAAAATAAAATGCAAAGGTTTTGTTCCATATTTCATTGTTTTTCGATCATAAAACATTTCAAGAATATACAATGAAATTTTCACGACAAATTTGTCATTAAGTTTAGGTAAGTATGACAATGACAAAATTGTCACGACAAATGTGTCAGTATATGACAATGATAAAATTGTTATGACAAATTTGTCATTGTATTTTTCTGACAAATTTGTTGCCTGTCAATATTTTATGAAATACAGATTTGTCAGACAAGTGTGACAAATTTGTAGAATTGTCACCTGTCAATTTTTATGAAATAGGGCCCGGGTGCTTGCAATCCTGAATATGTTTGTTCAAACTGATTCGATCAGTACTTCAATGTCACACATATTATTTTCTTTTTAATTTGTCTTAAAACTGGAAAAGAAAACGAATAAAAATAAATTAAAGAGAATTACCACAATCAATACAAAATAGTAATCTCAAATGCAGCTGTTTTCATAGGTTTGTTTTGACGTTTGGTCTTTTTTGACGTTTGACCGTCGCGTTCTTTGTAAAAATTTATAAATTTGCCCGTCGCGTTCTATTCTTCGCCGCTTGACTTGTCCGCGTTCTGTTTGAACAACAACAAGTCAAAGAATGCGAAGTCAGACCGCGTCCTGTATGTACCGGGCTTAGATGTTCAAGAATATCAAAAAGAGGCAATTTGCAAACAAAATAAAAACTCAACATTTTTGTTTTGTTGTTCGAATTTTTGGCAAAACATGCTAGGTTTTGCCAAAAATATTATTAAAATATTATAAAAACTATTTTAGAGATTTAATGTGGGTACGAAGTTTAATTTAAATCGTTAAAGTCGTTTTCGAGAAAACTTGACAAAACTGAAATTGATGTATGGGAGGAAACCGTTCTAGTAGATGAGCTAGAACAAAAACTTGAATGTTTCCACTAGGGAATCACATACAAATAATTCGTACCAAATTTTAAGCAAATCCATCCATTCGCTTAGGTTTTATCACGATGAGCATCAGAACGCACAAACAAGCGGACCGACTGACGGACGTCGTCGTTCCGAAAATCACATATTTGGACTTCTCCATCATCGAAATTTGTTTGACACTAAACCAAAACTTATAAATAATTAATATTCAAAATGAAGTACGTATAGATTTAAAATGTCAGTCAATTTTTCAGAGTATACACTACCTATACTCCCGACGTCAAAAGTTTCGAACCAAAAATTAAATTAAAAAAAAAAAATAGTTTCTTAATTTTGTGTGTATTCACTGTTTCTTAAATTTTATTTATTTTTTTATTAAACTTTATCAAATTCTCTGATTTCTAATGCAAAATTAAATAAAATAGAAAGTTAAAAAACTGCACTTTACTGTGACGTTTGCTTTTGAATGCATTAGTGCTCCTAAGTAGATTATGATTTGAAATTGGTAGGAAATTGCTCTCGGAACCTTAAGAATCGTATACTTTGTCCCAATGGAATGGAAGAGTTTTTTTTTATTCTGAAAGCTTGTGACCGCTTCTGAACGTCAAAATGAAAAACTGCATTAGTTGCAGGTTGTTATTCCGTCAGCCGTCACGCATCTGGAAAGTAGTTGAGTCATTTCATTTACGCTGTTCCATTTTGGAAAAAAGATAAAACGGATATATAAAACCAATGTGCAATAAAAATACGTGAGGTATCTGTAGGTATCTTTCCAATTGATCTTGTTGGTAATTTAAACATTCTTCAGATTTGTTAACATTTTATGCCCGGTACATTTTATTGACTAAAAACGAGAATCCTAATCCTAGCCTGGTGGGTAAGCTATGTATGTATATCTTTATTTGCTAATTTTTCATTTCTCTTTATTAACTCTTAAAATATTAAAATATTATCCCTTATTCATATACAAAATGCCACTTAATGAACTTACCGTTTAGTTATATTAAAAGACTTGTTTTATTTAGCTCTTTAGGTTTCATATTTTTATTTGAAGTTATGCAAAATTCCAGCATTATAGAATACATTTTCACATCCCCAACAACCAACACCTTATTTATCCATTACATATTTATGCGATAATGGGTGTTTAACTGGCTCATTGCTCATAAAGCTGCGATGACTTGTGTGCCTAAAGCCATCAGCGTGAGCGAATATAAACACGTAAACAGCCTTGATAACATGACCACCACAGTCGAGTCATCTGTCGTTAGCCATACCTAGTCACCATCATCGTTTTGGTGTTGTTAGCCAAATATAGCAAGAGCAGAGCTAATAAACGGTCAGCATTCCAGTAAAGTACGACTCCCAGCCCAGCCAGCGAGCGTAAGGATTCGTAATTTGTGTATGGCCTTCATGTTTTTATAACATACTTTTTTTCATATGTGCAGCACACATATACCGTTCGCCTAGTAGCACTAATAGTTTATGATATCATTTTGCATAAACGGGTACCCGATTGCGGTGGTCGACATATGGATACCGGTATTATACTGGTGGCCAGTCCAGGAGCGGAGGTTTATATCATTGGTACATATACAGCGGCAAGGACGTGGGGTGTTTTAATTAAATGATTGCTGACCGTTTTGCATATGTGAGAGCGCAAGTGGGATAATTTATGAACACCGTTCAGGCATGTTATTGTGTAGTATATGTAGGTACCTGATATTCGTTACGTCCTGATGGAAACAGGTTGCAAGTTATTCGCTGAATTCGACCCTAGGGTGCATATACTGAAATAAAATCCGCCATCGCCATGCCAGTGATATTTTTCATCACATACAATTATAATCGAAATGGACTGTGATCAACGATCTAGCGATGTAAAGAGCTCGCGAGAGGACCTACATAATTCGTAAGATTCATATTCTCGGAATAGCGACTCGATAAAAATTAACTTAAAACAATAAATTAAGTATGCAACATCAAAAAAGGTAGGTACACCGATGCATTCGAAATCCGATTGTGAATTCGAATATTACCATTCAAACATACAAATTTACTTTGCACAGAGCTTTATCACATGGCACATGCATAATAAAATCTGCCTGAGAAGTCCCCATTCACTGCACTTTGCATTATGCAGTACGAAGAATCAATGAACAACAGCTTGTGACAGCAACCCAACAAAAAAAAACACACACAACACGGTGAAGTTGTAAAAGTCAAAAGTCACTTAACGCACGAATAACCATCGCCCAATTTTGGGTCATGCACCTTCTTAAAATCGATGCGGTCAATGTTTTTTTTGTGTCTTTTTTTATGGATCGATTGTGATTTATTTTTGTTTGTTTTTAAATAATATTCATTAAAGACATAAAATGGAAAGGAAAATAAATCGACGAATTGAGTGGACCAATATGTATGTATATGTATGTACAGTACATAAATATTGGGCATGCATCATTTGATTTTGTATCATTTATTCTTTGTGTCAAGTATTTTAAACGGTTGAGTACGAGCACAGTACACATATCTAAGATATTATCAGGCGCAGCTTTCCAAATTTCAAGATGGCTGCCCTTTGTGTAAGTACACAGTAAACAAAAACAATTTGTTTGTGATTGTTTGAAATTCAATTTTTTTACTATTGATTTTGACAACATGCGCAGAACTGAACAAAAATGAACATGCTAATGATATTACCTGTAATATATGTATCTTGGAGTACGAGGGCTTCCCTGATAAGTAAGAGTTCCTCAGTTTTGTATATTGTTTTGTCTTTTTGTTTTTTAAGATTTAAAAAAAAGATATCGTGTGAACGTATTTTTTGTCTGTAATATTATTCAAGATTTTATCAATTTATTTGATGTTTCTGTCAAAATCCGACAGTATTATAATAATGAGATGCATTTTGTTTATGAAAATTGTATAAACTTAAAACAAACAAGTAAACCGCTGGCTGAATCCAGTTCATATAGGCTTTCCACACTGAATAAAATCAAGATTTATAGGGAAAATAAGAAAAGAAATACATATAAAAAAACACATTGTAGATATCCCGTTTAAGTTATCAATTTTGTTATCTAATATATTATAATAAGAAAAGATTATAATAAAATCTTCTCAAAATGGAATTCAAAATATAAGATTGTGATAATAAACGTTTCTACTAAATTTAACACTAGCCGACCCGACCGAGTGGTGCTTCGCAAAGTGTTAAGAATAATTTTTATAACATTGGAGCAAAATTTTAGTCGATTTGGTACGATGTTAAATTATCATACCAAATGGCTATTTTAGTTTTTTTTTGTGTCGTACTTAACCCTCTCTATGTTTGTGAATGGTTTGCATGAGCTGTGACTTTTTCGGCCGTGTTTGGCTGAAGTTAAGGCAGGAAAGGATGTACGTAAAATACTAGTTCAAAATTATTTAAAATTAAAAAAATTTTAGTAAACTATTTTAGAATTAGAAAAATGTTAAGAAGATATTATACTAAAACCTTAATATGATGCTGTTTAAAATCCAAATCCAGCGCCTAAATCATTTCTTTAGGTTTTTCGAGATATTTCAATCAAAAATCATTGCAAAACTGTTTTTGTCCACTTTCAAATTGGAGAATTTTAAAAACCAAACGGTCTAGGGTAGTTTTGAGGTCTGATTCGTATTCAATGCACCAAAAACATTTATAATTTTTATTGCACCAGAAGTTGTTTTAAATTAAGTGGACTTTTGTTTTCCATATCGCACTTTATGTTTACAAATAAGCAACCAAAAAAATGACTATCAACGCTAATTGGGAGTGAACAAAAAGACAAAGTTCCTTAATCCTATATTAATGCTTAACATCCCCGTAATATGTGGAGTTTGTCTTTTTAGTTAAAACCGATTTTAAATTAATTAAACAATTACTTAGTAGAAGAAATGTCATTTAAGATCGTTAAAGGATATGGTGAATAAATAAAAATATTTAAAATCGATCAATTTTTAAAAGCGAATTTAAATTAAATGGTCAGTTTATAAATTGGGCCTAAGAAAACATAAAAATAACAAAGCTGCTTAAATCAAGGTGAGGGAAATTCATGCTTATTATTCTGTGTCTTATCTCCATTACGGTCCTGATGGCATAACTCATTCTGGCCAAAAAAAATTAACTCAAATTTCAATAACTTTGTACAACATTTGACTGACTAAATACCTATATGTGCCTACATACTTACACCTTTCCTCTTTTCTCAACGCCCCAAAGACATAGTATTCAATATGCAAGCCTGACACTATCAACGACACTGATGCTGATGCATCATTGAGGAAAAAAATAAAACTTGAATTTAATTCCATTAAAATATGTATAATTAGGTTGCATTAACTCGAAGACAAGCTGCCTTAAGGCACCGCCACAGTCATTTGTCCACAGACAAAGTGACGACAAGACCAACTTGGCAACATGGACAGCTGCCGATGACAACTACATGTCTACATGTTTCCTTCAATGTCTACCCCGAGTAACCCGCAACAATTTAATTTTATCCATTTTGATGTGAAATTAAATGTTTCAAGACACGTAAAGGCATAATGGCAATGGGTACAAACATTTGTATCTACCTAGTTCTTGTGCGCCTTACGACTGCGCGACGATTTCTCTACAATATAAATAGGTTTAATAATTTCCGACAGTTATTCCATCTATTACAATCCAGTTTTTCTGCTTGTTTTTCATCAATACCTAATCAAAATCGATACAATTCGACTTACATATACGAGTACACTAAACAAGATTAATTTTGTTCTTCATTGCAGTCGTCACATTTGCGTGCAGCAGCGTGCTCTTTTGGTGCCCGTTAAAACCGTCGAAGTTTACAATCGTCCAATGTGGAAGCACATCAGCCACCCATGTCCGGCGCAGACAAATCAATCGAATCAAATGTGTACACGCGTTCAGCTAGTTCATGAGCCGGCATATCGAGATATCGTTCGTCACAAGACCACTAAGCAAATGGTCTATGACTGTTGTCCCGGTTGGACTCGGATCACTAAGAGCTCAAATGCGTGCATGAAACGTAAGCCTCTGTGATCATTAATGTCACTTTCACTGCTACATGTTCGCATGTTGCATGATGATCATTTTTATCTTATTCTTCCTATATTTATTTTTTTTTTTTTTGCAGCAATTTGCAGTGGGATTTGCCGTAATGGCGGGACTTGCATTGGTCCAGAAGCTTGTAGTTGCCCTCCAGGCTATGGCGGTAAGTACTGTGAGAAGGACATCAACGAATGCAACGAGGAGAAGCCATGCGATCAACTGTGCTATAACACTGACGGATCGTTCTACTGTCAGTGCAGAGAGGGTTTTGTGCTTCAATCGGATAAACAAAGTTGTAAAAAGATTGGTAAGCTTTCGAAAAAAAAACTGCTTGTGTATATGTAAATTAAAATAATTGTGGAATGTGGAAGTTATATAATATATATTTTTGTCTGTATAGATAACAACGATGATGATGCCTTCGAAGCCCGTGATCTTGAAAATGAGATTGATTCGAATGAAGTGACAGCACGTTTGCATAAAATCGAAAAGTCACTTGCCAACGAGCGAGTCACAACAAATGAATTGCAGAAGTCCTTAGATGCCACCTACACTGTCGTAGATTCCTTAAAGAATCGGCTGATAACATTGGTAAATCAAAAAATGTCTAAAGTCACTTCCTTTATTTTAAGCATAGAAGTGGACATGGGCACAAAACCGCGCGCAGAGCATGGAGCAGAGCTCGAGCGATCGGAGTTAGCCTGACCAGAGCTATCCGATATAATTTTGAAACACGTCTAGCACTGAGCTGACATACGATAAGATATGATTCGTCTAAATTCATTGTAAAAACTGATAAAAGGAGCTCGGCTTTTAGCTCCATTCATTCGGTCTTTTTATTCCGAACAAATGAAGCGTGCTCTGAGCTTGTTCTGATTGCAAAAAGAAACACATTTTGAGCACTCTGATTGCTCTGAGCTATACAAAAAACACTGATCCTTTTTTGACAGCGCACTATGCTATGCTCTGAGCTAAAAAAGAAAAACGACAAACTGTCAAAAATACTTTAATTTAAAATATTTTACTTAAAAATAATGGCACAAAAAACGGCCATCATCACTTACCATTTATGTAGTACAGTTTTAATAGTCAAACAAAATAACATGCATTTTGCCTCATACTGTACTACTTTTATTTTTTATGAAGAACTACCTTACCATCAACGGTCATTGAAGTTTTCTTAGTCCATTTGGATGGAAGGTTGAGCCAAAATGAAAATTTTGTTGGCTAGAAATAATTACGAATTCTGATTGTACTTCCTTAACGTCTCTTAGTTAAAAACTTAAATTTTCAATGATGGTTTTCAAATATAGCTGTATAACTAGCACCTTAGACACTTCCTAGTTCAAAATCAACTTTAAACACAATTTGACATACCTATTTTTATTTGTTAATTTGCAGGAGAAGCAACAACAAGACGTGAATCATCTACAAACTAATCTCGTAGCAACAGAAACCCGAACACGAAAGCTCGAAAACATGATAAGTGCTCTATTCAAGTGTCGCAACTCTCCAGGACCGTACTGCCCTTAGAGTACATTATACAAAAATAATTTGGATTTTATTTTATTTTTTGTTTAAGAAAAATACATAACGAAATCCTTTTCCATTATAAGTTGACATATTATTATAAGTACTAGAATAGTAGTTGTTGTGTATCCCTGATTTTGTTTTAATGTGATATATAAATTATATGAATTTTTCAACTCAGTTTTATTCTTGCCTATTTAGTTCTGTTTTCATTTCATTTATAATATACAAGAAAACCAAAAGAAGAACATACATACATACATTAAATATATGTAAAATAGATTTTTTATGTTTATAGGAGAATAATGAGACTATAACAATTTGATATGATATGAATCCCCAAACTCCATTCCCAGATTTTCATATTTGCATTATATATTATTTTCTTTTGTAATAATTATTACTGAGAATATTTTTTTTTACTATTAAATTTAGTATGTAATTTATTGTTATTCTTAAGAGTTGGTTTATAAGAGAGTTTTATTTTGTGTAAGAAATTGAAATAAAACTGCAATAAACTAAGTAATGCTTAAGTTTAAAATAAAATTTAAAAAAAAAATAATACTGTTTTCTTTTATTGTTGTTATTTAATTAAAAAAAAAAAAAAAAAAAACAGATACAAATCAAAGGTGTTGTTAACGCATTTGAAATTAAAATAATGGCGCAAAATTTTAAACGGGGTTTAGTATGATACTACTCAACATTTTTCTTTTTCTTTAACAGCCAAATTTATAAACGTGGAATAGGGAAGGGTTAAGCTTATTCCATCGACTAAGTACAAAATGTTATTTTAAGAACAAAATTTCTTCTAAGTGACGTTTACTAAGTTAAACCACCGAACATGGTGGTTTAGCGAAGGAATACAAATCAGACGTGTCAAAAAAATATACTTTTTAACTAGTATCGTACTAAACCAATTTCCTTCATAAACTTCAGTTAAACACGTCAATAAAAGTGACAGCTCATGAAAAAAAAATGCATACAAATCCCTGATTTTGACATTTATAAAAGTCAAAGTATCATATGGATCTTTTTTTGCAAACTGAGAGAAATAGACTGAGAGTAAAAAATGCACAAGAAATTAATTGAATTTGTAGCAGATTTGTCAATTTTCTTGCCTTACGTAACATGACGATTGTTTAGTTAAGTATGAATAGCATATTGATTAAAGATATAGGTAACTTTAATATTTAAGCAAGCTTAACTAAATATTAAGATAACCAGAAGACCCGTGCGAAAATTTCGCACATTTAATAAGGCTTTATATTTTCAAATAGAATGTTTGAACAAAATAAATCGATTCTTTTTATTACTGATATGAACATATTAATTTTAAAAAACCTATTTGTAAATAATATTTGATGTAAGAATGAAATCTTTATGAATTTCTTGTTTGTCATTTTCTTTAACATATACTTATATGTTCTTTTTTTACTTTTTTATTTAGTTTAATAAGCTTTTTTAGTATTAAACTTTAATCTCAAAAATACATCTCTCAAAAACACAGCTAAAAATTCTTTTGGGGGCCCCAGCATTTAGCTGTCTCAGTGCATTACGACCCTGGGTGCATGCATTTGTGTTTGTGTAACTCACACTATTTTGAGATAAAGCCTCACTTTTTCCTCGATATGCCCGTTCCTCTATTTCTTCTTCTAAGATTTTAAATTAAAGAATTAATAAATATGTTTCTTTCATTCGTGCAATCTAGTGATACCTAATCAATGCATTCGGCTTTTTATAATGAGAAAAAAGATACAAACAGAAGTAGGTAACAAATATGTTTCTTCACCACTCACTCAATGTGCAAGCGAAAAAAGAGGATTATACATTACAAAAGTTATAAATATGTTTCTTTCATTCATTCATGGTGTAACTAAAGAATGTTTCCCCCCCACTCACTCAAGGTGCAGTGAAAAAAGAAAATTTTAAATTACAGAAGTAATACATATTTTTCTCTTTCACTCATTCAATGGATTAAAAGTAAGATATTCTTTATGTCAAATTTTTCATTTATTGAATTATTTGAAATTTCCGAAATTTATAGAAAATAGTGCGGTATAACATAAAGTTGTTGTGCAATGTCATTAGTATGTGTAAATTCCTATTCAGTGACACCTATTTTAGTGGATTTGACTATTTTATAGTGAGCAAAAAGGAGTTTGACAACAGAAATAATATATATGATCTTATAGATTCGACTGACAGTGTTTAAAAGCATATTTTTAAGTCAACGTGTAAATCCCCTTTCACACGAAGAAAGTTGCTAGAGATTTTATTGACGATTTCTTTAATTTTGCCCAAAAATCTCTTTTCACACGCAGAAATAGAATTGTTAAGGTATAGACCTACTTATTAACTACATAGACATACTTTTGCGAAAAAGTACAAACCTGAGAAATAAATATCTATATTAAAGACATCTGCTTGTAAAAAAACAATTGAAAGTATATAAGTTACTTAGGATGGTATTCACCGGGCGCTCATAAACTGCTCTTAACTTTATGAGCCGCGTTCAAGAAACGATGCGATTGCCTATCATAGCTTCCTATCCATATAGGTAACTGATCAAGCAAAACCGGATAGGTTAATTGAAAGTGTTTTTAGCAAAATACAACTCGATGACGGCAACCAAATTTCGGCTTTGCATTTTGTAGTCGACATTTTTTACAATTTCGCTTGGGATACAAACGTAAACCATCATTTTTCAGATAGCATGGCAGCAAAAGCTGTTTTGTAATCACCATGGGATTACAACAACAAAAACTTATCTGGATAGCTCTACATAGGTTTTTGATCGCGGCCAATGACATCTTATACCCCGTTTACATGAGGTATTCGAGCGAGCTTCAAGCTCGCTTGGCCCCTTTGTATACCTGCGTTGACTTGAAATGAGCTTCAACCGACTCGATTCCACTTCAGGAGCGGAGTCGAGTCGAAATTGTTGATAAAAAACCTGGGTCGAAGAGCCGGTCTTGAGGATGTGTTCACCTTTGTTTTTGCACATGTGTGAGTAAAATTATTTATTTGTTTTGATAGCTATGTGAAGTATGTACTAAAATTGTTACAATTGTTGTTTTTGTGTAAATATATTCTCGCCATTCAATTAAATGTAATCTCAACACCATGTCAACTCAACTTCAAATGGGGCTCTCAACTCACGTGCCGAAACACCTGGGTCGAAAATCCGGCCCTAATCCAACTCGAGCTCTCGATTCTGTTTGTAAACGGGGTATTAGTTATCATAAAAAAAGTCATCAAACAAATTTTAGGCTGCGTGCGATTTTTAGTGTTAGTTTTTCGCCATTCAATCTCAAATTGAAATTTACAAATAAACAAATAAGAAGGAATAAAGGCTCTCCCAAACCAATGCGGAACATTCGTTGCGGCGAAGAAACATACGCATGTCAACATTTATTTACGTGGTGATATATGAGAGTGCCCACACCAACGCGGCGGAGAAACATATGAAATAATTTTGAGTGACGAATGTTTTTTCGCCGCAACGAATGTTTCGCATTGGTTTGGGAGAGCCTTAAATCTATTTGTTTATTTTGATTACCTTATTAGTTTTATAGCTTTGCAACAAAATTCACGAACAAGCAATAAGCGAAAAACATAGAGGATAAAGGCTTTCCCAAACCAATGCGAAACATTCGGTGCGGAAAAGAAACATTCGCCAGTCAAAATTAATTTACATGGTGATAAATGAGAGTGCCCACACCAACGCGGCGGGAAAACATTCGCCTTTCAAAATTTATTTACATGATAATAAATGAGAGTGGCCACACCAACTGCGAATGTTTCTTCGCCGCACCGAATGTTTCGCATTGGTTTAGGAGAGCCTTAATAGTATTTTGTTTTCTGCTTTGCTTTTCAGAATGACGGCACAAACGTGGCGTTTACACCTAATCACGGGTTTAAACATGCGTTTCTTTACTATTAAATTTAAAGTGACGATTAACGTTAAGCAGACTATTAAATTGATTATTGGTATGGTTCATTATTTAGAGTCCACTTAAATATTTAACTGATCTCTAAATTTGATTATTGGTAAGGCCCTTTTGTGTCTGGGCTAACATCGATTGATTTTTAAAGTGCTGAATGCAAACATCTTTCCAGACTGCATGAAACAAATTCCCACTGTACCTCTCAATCTCACACGATTATAACAAAAACCAATAATCGTCAATGCAAAAATCGGTCAATGTAGATGCGGATTTTGTTTCGTAGTGTAACTTCTGGTATTTTAATTCGAAGTGTACACACAAATGTGATCCCACTTCAAATCCACAACAACCAACTTCATGCATATTATTACTGAACAAAAGACGAATCAAAAACAAAAAACAAAACAACTATAATCGAAAGTCCCCATGAAGATAAAAAGAAAATACAAAAAAAGACGATAGAAGAACGAAAAAAAAACAAGAGCAGACAAACCTCGCAAATAAGAAATAAATTACAATTATAAGAAAATTAAACTCGTCTCTTCCCTTGTGTTTGGTTGATGGAAAAGTGTTCATTAAAATTGAATAGTTTATCTCAATTATCTAAAAATCAAATTAGAGATAATGTCATTGCATATATATATGCAATAATTAAACTATAAAAATAAAATAAATAATAAATTGCACAAAAACAAACAAAAGAAGAAAATAATAGAAATGAGTGTCGACCAAATTGAAAACTTTGAAAAAATTCCCCTTAAGCAAGCTGAAGTTTCAATACGCAAATTCAATGACCTCGCAATTCCACATCACCTCGGTTTACTAAAGAATCATAAATCCAACATAGAGAAATGTCTGGCATTGGGCGATTGGACAAAAATCAAGAAAGAAGAAATCAATGCGATGCGAGTGATCAAACAGCTGAAGAATCTAATGCTTGAAATGGATATCTTGCGGGATAAAGTATGCGACGATGATCGGAAAAAGTTTGACGAAATGATGTCACCAGGAAAGAAAAAGGCCATGGAGGGTATGCGGGAATATCTGGGTAAGTTGAAGGGATTCGGAGATTGAGGGTAAATACATATAATGTAGATTCATAATGAGGTCGGGAGGGTTGTTAATTTAATGATAACACACGCCCAGTCAGATACCTACTAGGTCAAAGTAATAAAATGGGAAGGCATCTTTCTCTGTTTTATTGATTTTTTGTTCGGTTGTTTGTTCTCCCGTTGTTTGTACATAAACATGGATTATGGCCTGTAGAAATTGGGCACATACTTAAACAAAATGCATCTTGATTCGTAGTAAAATCAATATAATCCTTTTGTTTCGTAAAACTAAAGATTTAATTTTACACAATTTGCTGAAATGTTTAGAATCCTCCTATATCAAAAATCTGGAAGTTTGTGCTCGGTTAAAAAACATCGTGTTTTAAACTTGAATTTCATATACCTTAACTTCTACAGACTAGCCAGCTGCATCTAGATTCTAGAGTATCTTCTTTGTATGGAAAGGTTCGGGTACAATTCTGTAATTTTCGTAACTGACCTTGTAATTTCCAAGGAGGGGTCCTGAGGTCTGGGGAGATGCATTTCAGAACTCCCCAGATGTTCCCTTTCTATAATTTTAGTCTAAGACTCTCTTGCTGATGTCTTGTTGGTTGGACGAGCAAGTGGCACGTGTTGTGCTCAAAGCGTAAACATTGTCCCTCGTTTAACAACACGATTAACGTTTGAATAAATCGGGTAATTATCTTTAAGACAGATAATAGTTTCCAGAATGGCCTCGGCTAAAATGAGGTCTTAGTTATGGATATTCCTAAACAGAAACTCTTGAGTAAATTCTTAAGTTGCAACGGGAACAAATGCCTTTTTTTAAATCTCAATAAAAAAAAAAAACAGATCCTTGAGTTTTATTTGTCAGACAAGTTGGCTGATTAAATTTGCATTGAACTGTTACTTAACTTTTTTTAACGTGGTTTTCTTTTAGATCTCCAACTAAAAAGTCCCACAAACACTACAAAATCCGATGAAAACGACGAGAACTCTCCCATACAAGAAGACAATGATACTTTGCCACATATTCAAGCAGATTTCCTATTACAAGAGCATCAATTAGTAGCCCGTCAAGCTTGCCTTAAAGAGTTTGAAAATTTGCAACGAGAAGTCCAAGACCTACATTGTATGTTTCAAGATGTACGAGTTCTCGTACAGGATCAAGCTGAGAGCGTACAAGTAATATCGGATAATGCCGAGGAAGCTCTAGAGAATGTGCAAATGGGAGAGGTGCATTTGCAACAAGCCCTCACCTATAGAAAGGCCATGTACCCGGTAATGGGTGCTTTGTTGGGTACATGTGTTGGTGGACCGATTGGGTTGTTAGCGGGCATAAAAGCGGGAGGGCTAGCTGCTGTGGGTTGTGGCTTTCTTGGATTTACTGGCGGACAGGTTCTTAATCATAACACCGCCGCCACCGCAGCACCTCCTTCAGAGGAGAAGAAGGATGAATGACCTCAAGAGAACGATGGCAGTGGAAGGCGGTGGCGTGTCTGTACGGTTCAGTAATTTACTATGAAAGGGACGGCTTTGTTGTTGGTTTTTATCTCTGGATGTTGAAATTTGTTTTAACTATAGCTGCTTAACACAAAAACATGCATAGAAATTTCGTAGCTAGTAATAGCTTATTTGCCTTGAGATTCTGTTTTGTTATGTTTTTGTCGCAGATTCGCTTTAAGTCAATTTCTTTTCTAATTCAAATTTTAAATTGAGAAAAATAAATGTATTGTATATTTAAGATCGAATTTGTATGTTTTTTTTTTCATTAAATTTCTTTATTTAAAAACAGTTTCCTTACATTATAGCATTCTTAAAACTAACCAAATGGTAATTATAATGCACCTCATCTTACAGGGGCACATTAATTGTTGTCCATGCTTGACGGAAACGCAGTTTACGGGAGTGCTCTAATTTACGGATTCGCTTGGCAGTTTTCTTGGGTTTGTACCATGGTGGGTAGGAACCGTATTCGTCTTTCATTGTTTTTGTATTGTATGTGTGTTTCTTGCCAGTTTTTTCATTGACTACAGTGATGTCTTCACCTTTTTCACGTTCTTCATCGAATTCATGTTGGATTTCTTCGTTTTCTTTTGCAATTTTTTCCTTAAATGTAAAATTATCATTTAAATCACCCACTGCAACAAAAATAATTTTAAATTTACCCTTTTAAGCTCCTTGGCTGTTTTGACTGTTGCCACTTCTCCGACATCTTTCATGATTTCATTGCCATCAGCATCGAGAAGACCCAAGGTTTTCTTTAGACGTACAAGTTCTTTTGCAGCATTGCGAGCTTTCTTAACTTTATTCATTTCATCGCGGCGTTTACGTGAGCGATTTGTTCGTCCCATTTTGAGTTAAATTTAAATAAATATAAAAAGAAAACTTAATTTGAAATATTTCTGTGATGCGCAAAAATTAAATACACGTGTGATTGGTCAAATGACAACAAGTAAAAGAAATGACAGTGAAAGATGTCATTTATGACAGGAGTACTACCATTAAATAAATGATGCCAAGATCCTATTTAATGTTTTTTATGGGTATGCTTACACTATTATTGCGTCTTTTTCTGTGTTCACGGTTTTATGCCGCATTTACACGTGTCAAAAATCGTTATTATTTTTGTCAAAAAACTACAAAAATAATGGTCAAAATTTATTCTTTAATGACACATTCTTACAAGAATTTTAAATAATGATACTTGTTTGTCATTATTGTGTGTTTTCTTTATTGGAAAATAGTAAACACAAATGTGATGTCAGCTCTCCCAAACCAACGCGAAACATTCGCAGCAGCGGAGAATCATTCGTCAGTTAAAATTCATTTACATGGTAATAAAATGTTTCGGGTTGGTTTGGGTAAATGCTCTCCCAAACCAATGCGAAACATTCGTTGCGGCGAAGAAACATTCGTAAGTCAAAATTAATTCATATGTTTCTCCGCCGCGTTGGTGTGGGCACTCTCATATATCACCATGTAAATTAATTTTGACATGCGAATGTTTCTTCGCCGCAACGAATGTTCCGCATTGGTTTGGGAGAGCCTTTATTTGTCAAATTAATTTTACTCGACTGAACGTGCATAATAAACATAAATATCAGACAATTTACGTCCACACACATACATTTTTCACAAATAAGTTTAAATTCACAAACGCATCACTGCGCAAATGATGCGCAATCACTTTCTACAAAAAATTCATAAAATGCATCAAAGCGGCATCATCTCATATTTAGATTGTGAATTTTTACTTCGATACAAAAATTGATGTCGATTTGATATATTTTATGAATATTTTGACGAAACTGATTGCGCATCATTTGCGCAGTGATGCGTTTGTGAATTTCCACTTAGGACTAGTTTCACAGTGAACACTTACCGCAAAAACTATCACTTAAGTTTAGCATATTGGTACTTTGTAGTAATTTTGGCAGCCTGGGTTATTGACATTTAAGTGCGCAACACGGGGGACTTAACTGCAGCGGAACTGCGATTCATAATAATTTGTATGAAATTTTATGAAGTGCAGTTGCCGCTTAGTGCGATATAGCTCATACAATTTCATACAAATAATGTTTTGCCGCGTCGTGAAGTGTAGTTCCGCTGCAGTTGTGTGCGGTCTAACCTTTAAGTGCAACTTATTCAGGTAAGTTTACACTGCGAAAATTGCACTTTTGTATCCGATATTGCGCACTTAAGTGCAGCTTCTATGACTGTGAAACTGGAACAATAGAAAATATTTCGATTTGAATCAAAAAGGAGTAGTATTGCTCCGAAATCCAATCGAAAACGACATAAACATCACAAGTGACTTATCCCAGTGTGGTATTTTTCTACGCTTTTCGCATCAATTTCACCAGATAAAATTATCTCTTTCGCAGAATATTTTTCTCATACAAATTTTGACAGTTAATTTCTACCGAGATAAAATTATATGGTTTACCACGTTTATCAGGGTTTTAAACCGTTTCATGAATATCCCTACTATTTGATCATCTTTGGCAAACAGATATGGAATTAATAATGCCAACTTTTAATTCGTGTAACTTCGGCCCTAGGTTTTGCCTTTTTATGCCGAATGCATTAAATATAAATGGAAACTGATTTGGCAGAAACTAGCTAGTTTGTAGGCGAGAAGTGTGTGAGGGGAGATTTTTTATTCTCCCTTTTACGCCCTTCACGCCAACAAACTAAAAATTGCCGGCAGCTCAGTTTCCTTGTGTGAAAGGGGTCAAACATTTGTTAACAAAAATGGGCTGTAAATCAGTGTCGATAACCCATTGTGTTTGTTTTACAACTAAGGGTACCGAACAGAAGAGGGATTCCAAATAACAAGAACTATTCCAGACCAAGGTTCATATATTAAGGGTTTAGGGTTTTCATTTTCGTTCAGTTCTGCGCATGTGTCAAAATCAATAGTAAAAAAAATTAGTCACAATAAATTTGTTTTTGTTTACTGTGTATGGGCACAATGGACAGTAATCTTAATCTGCGCAATATAATACCTTAGATATGTGTACTGTGATTCCAGACAGCTTAAAATCATTTCCGGTATCTGTCATTAAACTGGCAAAAGATGAATTTGCTCATTCTTTTGCCAGTATACTGACAGAAAAATGACAATCTTCCTTCAAAAGAATCTTTGCTACAGAAAAGAGAGCACCTATTTAAAATTTAAATACAGCAAAAAATAGTGTTTGTTAGTAGAGAATGGAATGGAGGAAACCGTTTCCTTGGCACTTGGGTGGTTACTACAAAAATCTGATCGAAATGAGTTTAGAATTTAGGTGACAATTTTTCGAACTTTTTGCATGATTAAAATGCAAATTTTGTATGAAAATATCACTACATTTAATTAAACGAGCAACAAGAAAATAAACAAGCTTTTTAAGTGCCTTTCACATGAGTTGCGAACTGCAAATTTCGAATGGTCGTGAATTTTAACGTTTCATTCACATGAGTGGCCGCTGAGGGCTACGTATTCTGATGCAAAATAAGGAAGGAAATTGAGGTTAAATTCAAGCGAATTATTTGTTTGCAAGATTGTGGAACACGTCCTGTTTTTGTGGATTGCAAATTTACAGTTCACAGAAGATTGTTGTTGGTCGCGTAAAAAATCTTAAAATATAGTTTTTTCTGTTATTTAAACACATTTTTTTTAAGTTTTTTTTTTCAATTTTGTAAATAAAAATAAGTTGATATATTTCCTCTTAAAATTGGTTAAAATGATGCTCATGTGAAATTCACTTTACTACAACTGAATCGCATTCAAATAGCAGTGTCTTTGGTAAAGAGACGACAATTTCTCATAGAAAAAAGTAACAATTTTAAAGGTTAAAAGTGTTTATCTTATTATAAAAGTGCATTTACACCGCATAAATAAAACGTCTCTGATTCAATTAAAAGTACAAATGACCTCAACTCCAGAAATGCGTTTCGCCCAGATATGACAGTGGGCTCTTCAGTAAGACGAACATTTCAGTCACTCCACCTTAAACAAAGGAATTTTCATCTTCATTTAAAAAAAAATCGCCGACAGCACTGCTGAATCCTTTTCCATCTAAATTTAACTTTAATGTTTTCCCCCTATTC